>JAMPIV010008711.1:0-431758 GCA_024509875.1 Oreohelix idahoensis
CAAATTAAATCAAGTCACAAAGTTCGATGCTGAACCTATGCCTTTACTAGAGGATCTACTTAGTAGACTTTCTAATTCTAGATTCTTCACTAAACTTGACTTGTCAAAAGGTTATTGGCAAGTGCCTTTAGCAGATCATGCCAAACCTCTGACTGCTTTCTCTACACCTAGGGGTTTATTTCAATGGAATGTAATGCCTTTCGGTCTTATGAACGCCCCTGCTACTTTCGTTCGCATGATGCGTCGAATTCTTTCTCATCGTTCAGATGTCATCGCTTACTTAGATGATATCTGTCTCTTCAGTGATTCTTGGGAAGATCACTATCTGGGTTTATATGACCTACTGTCTACTCTACGTGAGTATAATCTGACAGCAAAACCTTCTAAAGCTTATATTGGTTTTGGTGAAATTTCTTTCTTGGGTCATCGTGTTGGTCATGGTCTCTTGAAGACAGAAGACCACAATACTTCAAAAATATACTTTTAATCTGATTCGTTGGTCTCAGGAATGTCAATCTTCCTTAGACCAGATTAAAAGTATATTTTCTTCTCCTCCCATCCTAAGATTACCTACTCTTGATAGAACTTTCGTTCTTCGAAGTGATGCTTCATCCACTGGGATCGGAGCAGCACTTATGCAGGAATATGCTGAAACTCTGCATCCTGTCATGTACATTTCTAGAAAACTAAATGCGGCAGAGAGGAACTACTCGGTTTTAGACCGTGAATTGTTAGCTATGGTTTGGTCTATTCTCAAACTACAAAGATTCCTCCTGGGCGCACATTTCATTCTAGAAACTGATCAGAAAGCTCTTACAGCTATTCAGACTAAGAACTTGAAGAGTTCGAGATCCACTCGATATGCTATTGCTCTTCAACCTTTTCACTTCACGGTACGAGCTATCCGTGGTGCGGATAATGTGATGGCTGACATTCTGTCTAGATGCCCTCATGATTCCAACTAATACTTCTGTTCTATTTCTAGATATACGACAGAGCCATAACACACCTACATTACTACAATACATTAGCACATCTGTCCTCACTTTAGGTGAACACATACTATTGTGCTTTGTTATCATCTTCTTCTGTTCCCATCTTTAATGTAAGAAGAAGACTGAGTAGTTAATATAAAGGCCGAAAGTTCACTCGGCCACAATTATTAATGATAATGTATTGTATGGTATGAAACTTAATGGCTATTAAATAGAATTATATTTGTTGTTTTTTCTCAGCACGTTATTGTTGATCTGAGAAGCTACCTTTCTATTGTCAAACATGGAGAGTTCCACATTGTACAGTTTCTTTGGAACGACAGGAGATGTGTCCTGGATCGTCATTTATGTTTAATTTCATTATGTAATGGTAATATTAAACATTTAGATAATGTAATATTTAACATTCAATATCAGATGTGTACATCCATTCTAAGCGGTATTAGATTATGACACTGCTATTTGATTATAATGATATTAACTTGCATATTTATATTGTATTTTCATGCAAGCGTAGTGTGTGTTGGTGGCACCTCCCCGATATATTTTTGAATCAGATTTTTTATCTGTTGAGAAATATTCTCACCAGACACTTTATGTGTCAATTTAGCCTCATATTAGGCAGTGCAATTAGTTATCCCCGCATAATTCGTGCGTTGTTAAACCGTTTTTGGTTTTACTCTTGGATATTAAAAAAAAAAAAAAGTTGCACATTTTTTTTTTATCGGGAGGTGGCGGTAATGTTGCTGCTAAAAACTTGTCGCAACTTATTCTGAACATGCATTCTGACTATAGTTAATTTTTTAATGCATGGGAAGGAACTCATGAAATTGTAGTCATTGTTATTCCTACAGTCGTCTAATCTTGATAGCTATCGTCAAGAAGTTGTCTTTTCTTGATAGCTAGGGTTGCCGATAGTTGTGTGAACGATTTTGAGTCACGACCATATATGGAGCGCTCAGATCGTCAGTTCTTTGAAAACAGTTGGCAATCGCAATGTTTCAAGATTCATTTCCTTTTAAGGTAATAGGTCTTAAGTCGAACATCGTAGAACAGCGTAGAACATTCTTCGTTTTGTAAATTGGTCTGAGTTGTATTCGATTCGTGTGTTCTGCGCATGTGTCTTTTTGTGGCGTTGTTTTCAATGATTTCCGCCCAGGTTAGTCTGTGCTGAGAAGCTGAGAAGGCGAGACGTAGCTATGTGCTAGTCTTCGCTTAGTTTATTCAGGAAGGAGTCCTCATGATGGTTGTTCCTTTGTTGAGATGATATATCTCTATGTTATTTTCAAATGCCTGGAGGCATATGTGATTATGTGATTTAATTCCTTATGAACAGGTAACTAAATCCTTTTTTGGCTGAGTAACTTTATCGCCATCTTGTGATGTTGACTTTTGCTTAGCCTGCCTTATTATAAAGTCTACGATATGACTAGTTCGCTCAGCTCACGATCCACTTGTATTGTCACGCATCGATTGATGCCTGTCCTACGGACTATTTGCTTCCTGAACTTTATTGATGGATCTAGGTTTGATACCTTTGCTGTATAAGGAACATAGAGGACGATAATGTGGCGCTCAAAAAGACATGCCTGTCTTGTTGAGGTCAAATGGAGGAGACCATATTTAATCTCCTAGTTGATATCTACTAGCTCGTATGGAAAGGGGAAGTTTACTACCTGACTACATGTACAGCTTATCACGATATCCTAAAAGGGCATATAATGTACATTAATATTATGCTGTCTGCTGTGCCTGTGGAATCGACTACTTCGATGATACAATGACTGTTGTGAAAATACCTATGATGTTTTTCTGCATAACGATGTCCATGCATTTTGTCATTGTGGCGTACAATATATATTACCAACAACATCACTTGCAGTTCAACAATTTTATTGACTTTATCTGTTTATGAATTGATGTGACGTCCCTACCTGATACTCGACTTCATAAACACGTCACACATACACCAGACCACGACACCATAAGATCTTGCCTCATCATCCCTGGTGTCCGAGGGCGATAACCCTCTACGTAGAGTATTGCTACACATTCATTCATAAAAAGTCATTCTACATAAATCCACACTCTACAGTATGTCCGCAGCGCAGCGTCGTGATCGCTTTGGGCTGGAATGGGGTATTACTCTCATCACATGACTTGACCTGTTCGAAATCCAGAGAACATGACATAGCACTATGTGCATTAACATTATTATCCTGTTCCTTGTTTGAATGTGTATCACTCAAAGCAACATTAGAGTGTTGTCGTGGCTGGTTCGAAGATCTATATCTTCGTCGCGATCGATTTTGGTTATTATCCCCAAAATTGCTAGTATTTGCATTTTTGTTTACGTTAAAATCACGCTTAGTATGACTATTACCATTGTGCCATTGACCATTCTGTCTATTTTGATAACCTTGTCTGTTATTAAAAGATTGTAATTTAAATTTTCCGTTATGATGATAATTATTGCTTCGATTATTTCCAAAATTATTTTGATGAAAATCTCGTGATCTGTGAGATTGGCCAGAAAAAACATTATATAGAGAAGTTTGATAAAGTTGTTTCCCTTTAAAAGAATTGCAATTCTTGTTATTTCCCTTTCTGACTTTTCTATTTCTAAGATTCATTATCAATTTTTTCTGTTTTTCAGCTTCTATTTTCAACTCTACATAATCTGACTTCACCTTCTCATAATTCATTTTGACTTGTCCTAGCTCTCTAGCAATCCCATTTATAATATTTAAATCTTTAACTTCGAGTTCTGCAGCAGCAGTTTGAGTTAGATGTTCAACATCGATAGTGTGTTTCCTGACATGTTCTTTATTAATGGCCTTTTCTCTTTCAAGTGCCTCAATGGCATTTTGATGGCTATTCGTAAGCTCCTCAACCCTTAATTTCAAAAGAGGAATCTCAGATGTAAGTTCTTGAATCTGAGCCAAATGAGCATGACAGTCTGTCTTTATAGTCATATTTAACTTATCAAATTCTTCAATGACCTTATTCCCCTTGTCAAGTAATTTTTTTACTGAGCGTACTTCATTCTCTAACTCATTTTTCTCCATGAGTAATTTTTCAATATTTATCTGTTTTTCCTGAGACACTTTCTCCTGTTGACATAGAAGATTTCTGAGTTCTTGATTTGCCAAGGTAAGATCTGCTACCTTCTTATCCAAAACTTTCATGTTTTGTTCCATCGTTTTTTCCATATTACACTTTTCTCTCAAAAGAGTTACCTCAGATGTCAGGCTCTGAATTTGAGCCACGTGTGTATTGCAATCTATCAGCAAAGTAGTATTAATAGCAATAGGTTTATTTTCATCGTCACTATCTTCTTCGAAAAGTATGTTCATTAACACATTAACTACCGCAAGCCGCTGTCAGCGGCTCACAAAATAATCACATTTGGACCGCAAGCCGCTCAGAGCGCCAATCTAATTTTAGTAATAAAACGAATGAAAAATGTACTGAAAAACTATCTGATCTGGTTCGAGATTTTAAGTTGCCACCGGAAAACAAATTCCCAAAGCATGGTTGTTGTAGAACACTGGAAAATTGATATTATGTTCATATTTTTCAGCGTTTTGGGTTAGTTACCAAATCATGTAAAACTGTTTACCGTGGCAACTAGTGATAGGACTACAAAAAATGCGTGTACATCTCGTCTAACGGCTGAATAGGATATAAACGTGTTTTTTAACAATTGACTGATAGATCTAGCGACGAGGACAAGAGTGAAAACGGTGTGCACATTGATTGAAATTGTGATTTTGAGAGAGATGGGGCGCAAGCAGTCATAATTGTGAAAATATTGCAAGTCCTCGGCCATCGGAGGGCCGTTAAATAGCAACAACCTCTATTAGAGTTGCAACCGGTATTTATTGTAATAGTGCATTCATTTATCTTTAAAATGACGTGTAATTCATAAAAATCTGTAAACAATTACGAAAACTGCAGCTTACTTTGTGCAAACACCTACAGGATGAAAATAGGAAAAAAATTTAATTCAGCCACAGTGTGTTTTTCAATTCGGTAGTTAATGTGTTAAGGAGGTCACCTCATTATCTAACTCTCTTTTCTGACTAAAAGAAGAGTCATGAAATTTCTTATTATCCTCTATCAACACCGTCACTTTATTCTTCAACTCAGCATTTTCAAAATCTATAGCCAACAACTTCTTCTCATATTCCCCTTTTTGCTGTAGCAGCTCATTCGTAAGGGCAATCTCCCTACCCTTGTGCTTCGTTATGGTTTTCTTCAACTCATCCATCTCAACAACACTACTGTCGTGAGTAGTTATTTTTCCCTCATCATAAAAAATGGTGGATAATAATTTAGCAAGCCTCACTGCTTTCTCTTGTGAAAAGCCATATTTGCACCTAAGAAAAGCAAAATTCTTGAGATCCTGGGTAATTTGAAGTAAGAAATGTTCAATGGCATATTCTTCACAACTTGAACCCCATTTACCTATTCTATCTCCCTCCCGGAGAAAATGATCCAAAATATCCATTATGTCTAATAATTTTTTTTCACTCTAATAAGTGTTATTCAGTTAATATCCAATTAATTTACACTCTAATCAAAGGTACACGTTCCTGTCCAAGAACGGTAAATTCAAGTCATATAATAGGCAATTATATTAATAATTAATAAAGTAATTTATGCAATGAAATGTTATGAAAGCATTAACGTGACATACAATAGGCACAATACTGACACGACACGATAATCAAGACAAATGAAAACAGTCGTAGAAATCAACTAAAATAAAAATGTGGAACTAAAATAGGATGTCGTAAAAAATTACGATGACATCTACGATCAGATAATACACAAGACAGTTGACAACACAGTGTATAGACATCAATGGTGTAAGAAACTGAACGACAGTCAGGTTAGAAGGACGCATAATACAAACAAAATACATTATAAAACTAAGGTACGAATAAAAATAACTACGAAAACAACGATTAAAACTTGTCGCTACAACTAAACAGTCAGGTGTCACAGACTACCAGACACAGTGGACCAAAGATCCTTCTATGCTCACGCATAGGAACATTCCACTGAGGGAAGTCTGCAAAATAATATCCTACAGAACACTCAAGACGGACCTGTGGTGAAACTGGTATTTTTCCGTCCTAAGTCGCCATTCCCAACCTCCCACAAAAAACATTGAACATAGAACATGCAACATGAATAAAGAAACAGTGGACATATTACGAGATAAGATGCAGCTAAACATAAAACGGTGTAATAACAACACGACGTTTTTACTTATCTCAATCGGCTAGAAAACAATATCCCTCGCATCCGGGACTGCATGTATGAGACATCTATTTGACGAAATATAAAGCCAGAGTCCAATGTCGAAACTTGACAGTTAAAGACCCTGGGTTGTCTTTGACCTGGGATGACCGTTAGAATTGCTGCAAGGTCCAGGATGTTGTCGCCTTGAAAGATACCATATTTCTGTTCAACCGAGTTTGAATGTAGACTGGAGTTCGATTCCGCTATTGAAAACTGGATATTTTCAGAGCACACTTGGCCGCCATACTGTTGGGTCTGTTTATTATTGATTGTAGTTGATAGTGTTTTGTGTCAATCGTGCTGATTTCGCGAATATAATAAATCTGGATGCAGTAAGATGCAAACTCAACGTAGGCACATCAACAAGTGCCAATACGGTGATAGTCAAACTCGTTAGTTGAAAGTTCATACATGGTTTATTAACATTACATCATACGGGACGATACATTCAACGTGGACGGTTAATAGGTGATTCAACAGGATGATAGTGGACGCATGTCCTCAATAAAAATTCACATAAATAGTCTCAGAAGAATCCTCAAGTAAATTCTGACCAGGTCTCTGAGTGAATACATCAATAGTCATAAAGGTCATGAAGTAGATTAAGTACAATGTTATATTGATCAAGGTTGACCTTTTCTCAAGGACAAGAGATTCTCATTATGCTTGGTAGTATCTAAGATCCCGATCTTTAGTATTTTCATATATAAAGAAATCCTCATAAACTAATCATAGTAGAACGTAGGTGCAGGTTCCTACTAAATACCTTCTCGGCATGTAAAGTTACTTAGGCATTGATACTTGAATAACCTCTTGTATTAGCCGTGACTGACCCCAACGGCTTCCTAATAATATATATATATATATATATATATATATATATCTATATATATATATATATATATATATATATATATATATATATATATATCTCGTAGATCCACGGTAGTTACCGACGATCTCTTTGATAAGCATTTACTGGCATATAAAAATACATCTTCAGCGGTGAATCCATTTCGGTACAGGCTAGTTACCTGACATCGACTAGATACTCACGACTTTGGAGAACAATCATTATTATCATAATAAATACATACGTGGTTCTTCCAACGAATGAACACACACGTGGACGACTACCGGCTACGACTGCTAATCCGCAGGACCGGGTCTAAAACATCAATACTTTACTCAAAACACGGGTTTCGAACTCCCAAAGCTTCCTTTGTAGGACTTGGGATTCTTGCTTCTCAAACCCACAGATGACGTCAACTGACTGTCTAGATACACGTGCGGTCTGGATAACCCCTATACGCCTTAGTGCACAATCGTGCGCTAATGAAATCAAACTCACCAATAAGACTTACTCTCATGTAAGTCGGTGCGCAAAGTTTATTACAGAGGTAGGACAACATATTAATAATATGAGACTACCTTCATCTATAAAGGAGTGTAGAGGTCTACGAAAAGGGCTCTACAGTTACCTACTATTGAAAATACTTTTGTTCTTCGAAGTGACGCCTCGTCAACTGGGATTGGGGCAGCACTTATGCAGGAGTATTCTGATACTCTTCTTCCGGTGATGTATATCTCTAGGAAATTAAATGCTGCAGAAAACAATTACTCGGTTTTAGGCCGTGAATTATTGGCTATGGTATGGTCTATTCTGAAGTTACAAAGATTTCTTCTAGGCGCACATTTCATTGTGGAAACCGACCAGAAAGCTCTTTCTGCTATTCAGAGCAAAAACTTGAAGAGCTCGAGGTCTACTCGATATGCCATAGCTCTTCAACCATTTCATTTCACGGTGCGAGCTATCCGTGGTTCGGATAATGTGATGGCGGACATTCTGTCCAGGTGCCCACATGATTCCACATAATTCTTCTGTCATATATATTTCCTGATATACAATTCAATACTATAATGACATATTAGCACATATTTTCTCACTTTTGCGAATTAATAACATTGTACCATGTGATTTTTTTTTTTCTGTTACCGATTTCACCATAACAGAAGAAGGCTTAGTTAGCGATATACGGGCCAAAAGATCACATGGCCACATTTAGTTATTATATTTTAATGATTGTATTAAGAGATTTAACATTTTGTCTTAAAGATTTGTGTTATTGATATTTTCGCAGCACATCACTGAAGTCTGCGAGATTTTGTGCATTGTGGAACTTTGAAGTTATCTAGTCCTGTCCTGGATTGGGAGCGGATGATGTCCACATCTTCTTGTATCAATTGTATTTATGTCTACGAGAAACAGCACATGTATTATTATGTTTAATAATTCATTATATAGTGTGCTAATTGTTTATAATATGTAATATTATATTGCGGTATATTGGTATATTACACCGCTGTATGCACATAATACTATGATAATATATTTAATTTCATAGATTTGTATGAGTATAATTTGACTTTCATTATGATATTGCCATCGCTGTGGCGTGTGTTGGTGGCACCTTCCTGGAATATATACGTGTATACTTAGGTAAATTTTTGTTTCTCTAAGGATCTGAGCTAGCCTCATTTTTCAGGCAATATATCCGCGCATCATACGTGCGTTAGGAGCCTAGGGATTTTCCCGGCTCCAGGATTTAAAAAAAAATGTTTCATTTTTTTTCCCGGGAGGGTGCGGTAATGTTACGCACAGATCTTCATTTTTTCTAAACTCATTATATGATCATTTTTTTTTTATCAAGACATTGTATGATCATTTTTGGATAAAGACATTGTATTGTTAGATACTGAAGGTACACTTAAGTTTCTGGTCGGTCAAAGCTACATAACTCAGGATATGGAGAGTATCATTCAATATGATGTTACCTCCTCTTGTGTCGAGACACGGTCGGTCCACATTTTTATTTAACGAAGTGTGACCATTCTCCTTATTTGGTAGTATCGGTCAACTGTTGTTGGAATGTCTGAAACCTGTGTTTAGGTCTCTGTTCATGTCCATATAAGGCTTGATCTGGTATACATCTGTATCTCGAATGTTCTTAGTTCGTCTTGTATGATCGCTATTTCTAGTGTATAGGTTTTGCGCATGTCCGGACGCGAGGGCGTCTGGGAATCTCTTTGTCTGTGAGACGACGTAAAGCTGTGAAGTAGAAAGGACGCGTTTTGGCGTCTCTGTGATTTGTTAGGGATTAGGAGCCTTATTGTGAGATAGTTAGCTTACAAGGTCCTTCCCTTGAGTATTCTAAAACGCCAGGAGGCGTATGTTTTTCTGTGGTGTGGATTTTCGAACGAAGGTAATGCCTTATTTACATCCAATCTGTAACTTTACTTATGTTTGACAATGGTCGATATCTGCTCACGTATTTCACAGAAAAGGAAGGTTCTTCTAATAGATATCACACCCCAGGTATTTTCATACCTGTGATTTATATGTATACGGGATATCCTAAGCCCGAGGAATAGTTCTACGTCCTATGAATATCGCTAGGTCAGCGATCACATCTTTTGTCGGAGGTTAGACCTAGGAATGTTAAAAAGGTCAGGGTGACCTGTACTCCATGTATGCTATTCACGTGCGGACAATGGACTTATTGTATACGTCTGATCTGCTAGCATCAGGAGGGGAGTATTCATTATTATGTATAGACATTGATGATCTGCAGCTGACACTGTTGCAGAATTAATATTTATGAACTTTATGATACCGAGTACACTGAAGTATTGTTTACTCTATGACTGATGAGGATTGGATCCTACATGAATATCAGTTGGCACCAATATTATTTCTGAAACTACAATCGTTGAACTGTGATGTCTTATGACGTATGTAACGTGACTGTCATTGTGGTGTGCAATAAAAAGGAATATAAACGTCAAGAGCAGTTTACCATTTCTATGACTTTGCATGTCATTTTGCCTGTGCTGTACCCTGTGGACTATCCAACTAATTTACACACGGCAACAATAAAAAAACCAGATAAGACACCCTACCATACAACCACAATCTACCCGGTGTCGATAGGGGTGGTACTTCAAGTCAGCCTAAATCCACCCTTATCAGTGTTTTTTTTTTCTGACCAAAAAAAAATAATAATAATAATAAAACTCATTCTTGAGAGGTTGCATCTCTTAAGACGGTGTTCCTTAACCTTTTAAGAAGCACGCATACCCTGAGAACCTCCTAAAATTCCACGGACACCCTTTATACAAATGAAAACATTATAATTGCCCCAAGTGCAAGAGGAGCAAGAAAAGAGAAGAAGATGCTGGAATTGGATAGGACATTTATTGAGGAAAGCAGCTGATAACATTACTAGGCAGTCCTTGTTCTAAAATCCCTAAGGGAAGTGATAGACCGCAGGACACATGGACAAGCGAACTAGAAGCACCTCTTAGGCTCAGCTTCGTTGTTAGATCAATGTATGACCTGCTGCCGTCGGCCACCAGCGTTGTGAAATGGGGAAAGTCGGATGATGAGCAGTGCCCCCTGTGACAGGTGAGGCAGACACTTGAACACGTGCTCTCAGCGTGTAAGGTGTCATTAGGGCAAGGGCGATACACTTGGCGCCATAACAAAGTGCTAAATGATCTTGCTGCGACAATAGATCTGGCAATTATGAAGGCGAATAGCAAACCCAGGCCGAGCACCGCAAATACATACTTTCTGAGGGCAGGAAAGTCAGCACACCCCAAACCGAGTAAACCTGGTAGCAGTTTACCATCTCTTCTTGACTGTGCAAACGACTGGCAGATGGCGGTAGACCTACCTGGACGAGGGGCATATCCAGAGAGTATCAGAAAATCGCGGAGACGGCCGGATATAGTGCTTCATTCTTCAACAACGCTTCAGGTCATACTGATTGAACTGACCGTGCCATTTGAATCCAGATTAGACGAGCAACATTCGTTTAAAGCGGCCAAGTATAGTGATATGGCCGCGGATCTGAGACACGATGGGTTCACTGCAAGGATCATGGCTGTTGAGGTGGGCGCAAGAGGGCTTGTGGCTGCATCAGTGTATGATCTATTGAAACTGTTGAGGCTGAGGGGACAGTCGAGAACAAGGGCACTGAAGAGGCTTAGTGAAACTGCCGAAAAGGCATCAGGCTGGGCAATGGAAATCGTGACAATAAACGCTGCGGTACAGAAAACACCAAATTTTTTTCTAAGTCCACAATATGCTGAGTTTTTGGTGTTCTAGTGAAAGGGCTGTGACTGAGGGGCAACAGGCGGCGTATACAAGGGGATTGACATAAGTCTTAGGCCTGACCATGAAGGAGTCACAGGAGGAAGATGAAACTTGGCACATTTAAAGTTCATCATATTTGCACTGAATGTGTGAAGTACGCGTTTGTTTCTTTAATGGGTTTTCCCGCTACGGTGCACGGCGCAATGTACCCTATTGACCGGATCTGCTGCTCCAAAGATTTGACAAAACAATGGAAAAGAAGGAAGCCAGAGCTGTGATAAAATTTCTGTTGTTTCAGGGAAAAACACCTACAGAAATGCACAGGGAGATGGAACCAGTGTTTCGTGATTCTTGTCCTTCATATACTTCGGTAAAAAAAACTGGTGTCAACAGTTTAAGTGCGGCCGCTCAAATGTTGCTGATCTGCCAAGATCTGGTAGACCAGCCTCAGAGTGCAACGATGAAAATGCAACAAGAGTGAAGAAAATCATTGACCAGGATCGAAAAATGACAATTGTGGAGATAGCTAGTAGAGTAAAACTAAATGAAAGAACAGTTTATAGAAATTTACACAACAGACTGAACATGAGAAAAGTGTGTGCATGCTGGGTTCCGCGACTGTTGACTAGTGAACAGAAGCAAGCGAGGGTAAATTGCTGTCAACAGTTGCTCAAAAAGTGTCAGTCAACAATTTTTTTGGAGACCATGGTGACAGTAGATGAGACTTGGGTACACCATTATGACCCCGAATCCAAAATTGCCAGCATGTAATGGAAGACCCTGGGCTCCCCAACACCTGTCAAGCCGAGGGCGCAGAAATCTGCAGGAAAAGTGATGCTGACTGTTTTTTGGGTCAATTCAGACGGTGGCTATATTGAAAAGGAATAAACACTATACAAAATTTCAGCTCTGTGTGACATGTCCTTCATGGTCAGGCCGAAGACTTATGTCAATCCCCTTGTATTATAAGGGGTGTCAGGCACAGAATTTCAGTGGCAAAGCGCGCAGTGGCTAGAGGCGTCGGCTTCGCGCTGGTATCTCAGTGTGTGTCCTTAATTGTGATGTGCGACGGAACGAACGGAATAATTTGTCTTCTCTTTGTTACTTTCACAATTGCCTCCATGGCTGGCGGAGTTGTGGATTTTAAAGTTGCTACCATAAGTGAAATGGGTTCATTTTCGATACAAGACAACAGGAGGCTGAGACGCTTGGGAGTCATGACCCAAGTGGGCCCGCCCCCCCTTAGAGTGTAAAGGAGTATATAAATTAAAAAATAATATGGTATGAAATCAGTTTTACAAGTAAACGGTACACATGAGACGAGGGACGTTTCGGGTTTTACCCTTCGTTAGCCACAGTTACGAACAGGTGACAAGGACAAGAACTACAAATAGGTACTACAAAGGTCTATGATGATGAGGAAAACGTCAAATGAGCGATATGAGCAGATGAAACCACGGTGATGGGCGAAACGATAACAGTAATAATGCAAGAAAATCGTGAAACCAGAAAGACATGTCGAAACAAGAAAGTAAATAATCAACGAAACGAAGACAGAAATGAACAACAAATATTAAAATGCGTAAAAAAATCACTTAGCTGGATCGAGGAAAAGAACATTCAAAATGGCTGAAAAAATAAGGCGTCATGCGGAAGTGACGTAGAAGCTAGTGATGGCTAAGAACAGATAATTGAGGAAACGAAACGAACCAAAGCAAAAACAAGGATAGATAGGAAAATAACGACAGAAGCAACCAGAATTATGCAAAATGATGCTGGAAATTCATCCCAGCAGGAGCTAAAAGGAGTATATCGGGCCGAAACACTCATCGGACGGGGGGACGTCTTCTGATGATCAGATTACTTCCTGTTGTATCGCTCTGTAAAGAGTTTCCTATCATCATGACATGAAAATGATGAATAGGATATGGAAAGACCTTGAGTTGATAACACGCGACAAGAAGACTTGGCATGTGTTTGTTGAAAGACTATGCTCAATGGGGAACAAATGAAGAGTTTAAAATGATTGATTGATTGATTACAATATGTCATTTTGTTTTATTCAATATTGTGGTTGTTGTTGTTTAACTAGAGCTGCTGAGCTTCTCACTCTTTAGCAGCCAATAGCAAGTTGAAGACTCCTTGGTATTATCTACACTGTAGATCTAGGCTTTTCCTGTGGCTCTTCTGCCATTACGAAATGTGTTGAGCTAAAGTCAAGAGCTCCAGTTTCTCCAACTTGGCTTGCATTTAAAGGATCGTCATATCTGGTCCTAAGCTAGGAGTAAGAAGTGCATAGAATACTGTGCATTCCCCGCATTCCAATGCGTCTCTCCAACTAAGCAGAGTTAAAAATACTGTACTCTGTTTCTGGGTTCTCCCAAGGAATTGACACGTCCTGCACAGAGCCACTTCTCAGCTTCCCCTCCTATCACTGGGTCCGCAGTCAAAGCCAAAGAATTACGCCTGGAGCTTAAGTGACTTCTCCCAGCTTAGTGTGCAATGATGGGTTCCCAATAAGTTTCACCACAGGGGGAATCATTGGAAGTGTGTGTATGATTTATAAGAGTCAATGAGGACGTAATTAGCCTCACAGAGATAGGTCCACTTCAACGTACATATATTGTAGCATTGCTCATAGCTGGTGGTCATATAAGGATGACTCCACATATGCCTCCATGCATTTTTTTTCAAAAAAGAACATAGGGCCTGGAACATCTGCACGTCGCCGATTCCGTGTTTAGACGCTTTCAACTCCACACACTAAAATCCTTACTTTCAATTCCTCTTCCGCTGTTTATCTCATTTTCTCTTTGGCCTCGTCGCATTTCATTTCTCTTGTGGGTACCTGACAATGGACATGTCTGTTTACACTGGTTAGTTGTTTCCAGAGGGTGTATCCAGTTAATGACGTCCTTACTTGGGTAATCTATGCTCAGATTGCAAACACCATTGGAAAATTGATACCACAATTTCAGAAACACTAGATACCTTCTGAAACACCATATATCTTCAGAAACACCAAACGCTTTAGAAACACTAGATGCCTTCAAAAACACCAGATGACTTCAGAAACGTCCGATGAGTTCAGAAATACTAGATAACGTCAGAAACGTCAGATGACTT
Source organism: Oreohelix idahoensis (assembly GCA_024509875.1). NCBI lineage: Eukaryota > Metazoa > Mollusca > Gastropoda > Stylommatophora > Oreohelicidae > Oreohelix > Oreohelix idahoensis. The sequence continues at coordinate 14,593 of JAMPIV010008711.1, forward strand.
GAGAAACACTAGGTGACTTGAGAAACACCAGATGAATTTAGAAACACCAGATGAATTTAGAAACACCAGATAACTTCAGAAACACCAGATGACTTCAGAAATGTCAGATGACTTCAGAAATGTCAGACGAATTCAGAAACACCAGATGACTACAGAAACACCAGATGACTACAGAAACACCAGATGACTACACCACAGAAACACCAGATGTAATCAGAAACGCCATATGAATTCACAAACACTAGATGCTTCAAGAAATACCGGCAGCCTTCAGAAACATCAGATTACTTCAGAAACATCAGATAACTTCAGACACACCAGATGACTTCAGAAACACCAGATGCCTCCAGAAATACCACTCGGCTTCAGAAACACCAGATGACTTCAGAAACACCAGATGACTTCAGAAACACCAGATGACTTCAGACACGCCGGATGAATTCAGCAACACAAGATGATTGCAGAAATACCAAATGCCTTCAGAAACACAGATGACTTCAGAAACGCCGGATGACTTCAGAAACGCTAGATGAATTCAGAAACACAAGATGCTTCCATATATACCAGATGCCTCCATAAATACCAGATGATTTCCCAGCTCCGTGGTCCATGGTTCAATCCCCAGTTTAGGTGGGATTTTTTAGACCACAAACGGCTCCGGGGTCGACCCAACCTCATGAATTGGGTACCAGAACAACTCTGGGAAGGTTAAGGGGGCCGGCGTGATGCCGACCACATCACCCTTAGTGTACCGACGGCCGAGAAAATATGGGCCTAACACCATATTCCCAATATGCCTCAATGGGCGTGTAATGGGATCCTTCAGAAATCCCATATACTCGTTCAATTTAAAAAAAAAAGAAAAAAAGATAAAAATTGCCCCACAGCAGATACTGCCTTAGGAAAGTGAAGTGTTAGAGACGTCACCATGCCAATACCAGCTTTATAAGGTGAGAGGGTGGGGCGGGGGGGTGGACAGTGTCTTTCCTCGCTGCCTTTGCTGTCATTAAGTGAAGAGCGGAGTCTGGTACCCATTTACAGCTGGATAGACTGGAGCATGACGCTGCCAGGTTTCGATCCCGGAACCCGGTAACATTGCCGCGAAAGGCAACTGCTAGGCCAAATGGACATTTACCAGACACTTTAGGACTCTTCTTTTCCATTAATCTCAAAGTGGAACATTGGCTCTTAATCGATTCCTAAAGGCTATCTATTATTTGATATCAATATGTTTAAACTCTTTCAATGTCTTGTTGATCCTTCACAAAGTTAGTCTCCAGTCACCAATCCTTGTTTGTAGTTTATTTTTGAGATTTTTTTGGTGAGTTCTATTATTTATTTCATCGTTGGGATTCAACAAAAAAGAACTGCCTTGTGATCCAGTATGTGGCTTCATCTATCCACCCACGAAATTCATTCATTCGTCAGTGATCCAGTATGTGTCTTCATCTATCCACCCACGACAGTCATTTATTCGTCAGTGATCCAGTATGTGACTTCATCTATCCACCCACGACAATCATTTATTCGTCAGTGATCCAGTATGTGTCTTCATCTATCCACCCACGACAGTCATTTATTCGTCAGTGATCCAGTATGTGACTTCATCTATCCACCCACGACAGTCATTTATTCGTCAGTGATTCAGTATGTGACTTCATCTATCCACGCACGACAGTCATTTATTCGTCAGTGATCCAGTATGTGACTTCATCTATCCACCCACGACAGTCATTTATTCGTCAGTGATCCAGTATGTGACTTCATCTATCCACCCACGACATTTATTCGTCAGTGATCCAGTATGTGTCTTCATCTATCCACCCACGACATTCATTCATTCGTCAGTGATCCAGTATGTGTCTTCATCTATCCACCCACGACAGTCATTCATTCGTCAGTGATCCAGTATGTGACTTCATCTATCCACCCACGACAGTCATTTATTCGTCAGTGATCCAGTATGTGTCTTCATCTATCCACTCACGACAGTCATTTATTCGTCAGTGATCCAGTATGTGACTTCATCTATCCACCCACGACAGTCATTTATTCGTCAGTGATCCAGTATGTGACTTCATCTATCCACCCACGACAGTCATTTATTCGTCAGTGATCCAGTATGTGACTTCATCTATCCACCCACGACAGTCATTTATTCGTCAGTCTTCCAGTATGTGACTTCATCTATCCGCCCACGACAGTCATTTATTCGTCAGTGATCCAGTATGTGACTTCATCTATCCACCCACGACAGTCATTTATTCGTCAGTGATCCAGTATGTGACTTCATCTTTCCACCCACGACAGTCATTTATTCCTCAGTGATCCAGTATGTGACTTCATCTATCCGCCCTCGACAGTCATTTATTCGTTAGTGATCCAGTATGTGACTTCATCTATCCACCCACGACAGTCATTTATTCGTCAGTCTTCCAGTATGTGACTTCATCTATCCACCCTCGACAGTCATTTATTCGTCAATGATCCAGTATGTGACTTCATATATCCACCCACGACAGTCATTTATTCGTCAGTGATCCAGTATGTGACTTCATCTATCCACCCACGACAGTCATTTATTCGTCAGTCTTCCAGTATGTGACTTCATCTATCCACCCACGACAGTCATGGACCCACCATTATCGTCTGCTAGACCTCCTGCAGGAAGTATCCAACAAACCGCCATCTACTCTGTCAGCGGTGGTTTCTGCGCCAAATATGCTATATATAAAATCCCAACTTTTTCTGTCAGTGCGTAACGCTAAGGTATGAAAGTTAGTTTGAAAGTTAGACATTAATTGTATTGTTTCCCTGATTTAGGTACTCTCCCGAAAATAGTAACACTTACAAAAGAAGAATGCGCAAATGACGGTATGTGACAAAACGTCTGAACATGCTTTTTTGTGTGATCTCTCACACCTTCAGCCCTCCGGCAGTATCCTTTCTTTTTCTTCAGTTTTCTCACTCATCGCTTTTATTTGGCATAAATCATGCCTTTTCATTTGTATTTTCACTATTTTGCTCTATGCTGGACATAGCATGGTGAAGTCTCTAACACGCCACTCCCCTATGGCAGTATTTGCTACGGGAGTAATTCTTATCTTATTGTGTCGCATTCACGCTTCATGGAGACATGTTAAGTTACGCCAGGTTATTAGACGGTCAGTGACAGTATTTTATCACAATATTGGTCTGACCATCTTTTCAAGCCACAAGGAGTGTTGAATAGAGCCAGATTTGTTTGTCTGGCGAAACACATGATAACCCGTGCACGAGGCGGAACTTATGACATAAGCGCTTCCGGGCCATTCTTGCTACGCCAACATTACCGTCTGTGTGACACCTGTGGCAGACAAGAGTGATATAATCACTACCGGTCACTGAGTAAAAAGTAATCATGGATTTATTACATTTTAGACAATATGAGTCTATAAATGAGTTGGTGAGAGTGTATGCACGGCATCAGATGTCCATATATGGTAATACGTGACCTTTGCAGGCTTACTTACTTACTTAGTCGTTCCCCTTCTACCGTGAGGTGTAGAGGCACGCACCTTATTTCACGTGGGACTATTTTGAAATATCACAGCTTATCCTGCATGATTTGAAATGATTGGATTATTCTGATTAGATTCATAACAAACTTGGAGGGGAATATAGGCTGACTTTTTCGCAGTTTTATCTCTCTGTGATTGCACGCTCGCCAAGACAACATCAGACTTTCGCCAGAGTGAAGAACTAGATTCATAATTCCTAATTGTTATCCGGATCTTTCATTGGAGAACCAGATAAGACTTATAAAGCACAGGAAATCTCTTTCAAATTTTAATAAGGAACACCGGACTAAGAAACGGAAGAAACGCGGAGTCAGAAAGGGAATATATTGTAGAATTACAGCATCCCAGACATGTGTAAGAGAAAGATTCGACTCTTTTATTCATCTGTGCGACACGTCTGTAGCCAGGATTGGCGTAAGTTGTGATTTACATTTCATTTTTTATTACTAACATGTGAATTAACATATATATATATGTATTTATTACCATGTGAAGTTTAATGTGTGAAACTCGCTAGTGAATGTCAAAGTCATTTGGGGCTGGCAACCTCAGTATCTAGAATGATGCTTCATGAACCACCATTGCAAGGGCTGGAGATTTCTTTATTGATAGTTTCGTAAAGAGAACTAAAAAACATAAAGTAGTTCCAGGTTCCCTATGGAGCAGGGAGGGAAAGATGAAAGAAATGATGTACATTCTCAGAATAATGCTTACATTTTCAAAGCAGTGTTAATGTCCCTATAAACATATTCATTTTAAAATTAATGTAAGCTTTCACGCTTTAAACCAGCGTAAATGTCTATGTGAAAATATTCATTTTAATTAATAGAAGTTTCAAAATTTTCCAAAAGTGTAAATATAAATGAAACATAAATGAATTTATATTGTGAACACTTTTCAAACAGTGAAGATGTAAACGTAAGACATATTATATCTGTACGTTTAGCCTTTTCATTTAAATGTAATGTAAAGCTAAAGCTATTCAGTTTAAATGTAAAGGAAGTTGTATCCCGTGGGATTAAATTTAATTCTCATCGAGGGTAAATTCTGACATGGGATGGTAGAATAGAAGAGGGGTGCACATAAATGTGTCGGAAAAACGCCATACTCAGAAGAGCTTTTCGATTCTATTGCTATTACCAGTTATTGGCGGTACCAGCAGAAAGGACCATTTCTGGCACAAGCAGGGACAAGCGGTTTACGCATTAAGACGGCAGACGACCAGCTTTGAAGTCTCTCCTAGACTTTCCTGGGAAAAGAGCTTCGCCCTACAAACTTTGACCACAGACGAGCGAGTGCAGAGTGAAAGGAACTGACCCAGCAGGAGAAGAAACTACCTTTGGCAGCTAAGTGGAAATATCCGCTGCCAAAAGTAACCTCCTGTATTCAGTTAAATCCCAATCAAGTGATGAAACGTTTTCCGTAACTATTCAATTTATTTTCCAACTGTTAAAACTTAAAGTGATTATTAAATTTCGTTATTTGTAGTGTTACAAATTTAACGGCAATACCGTCACACGATGTGCACAAAAACATTTATAGAATGTGTGATCCCGTATACACACATTGGGATCCTCGCTGCTGCTACGTAGTTCGTGTACTGTGGTGATGCACAGTGGTTTTAAAAAATACTTTTGAATAAGTAAAATTGCCGTTAGGTATTGGTGCTTTTGAATTTAATTCCCGTCTTATGACGGGTTTTTAACATAGTTTTTACATAATGAAGGTGCCAACCACATGCTTACTTACTTACTTAGTCGTTCCCCTTCTACCGTGAAGTGTAGAGGTTTGGAAGAGAGAGCGCCAGACCATTCTATCAGCTGTCTTCTTCCTGGCCTGGTTCCATTCTAGTCCTCGGTCCTTCAAAGATTGTCTAATGTTGTCCTCCCAGCGAACTCTGGGTCGTCCTGGAGGTCTGGATCCCTGGCTCTTTGTTTCCCATGCTTGTCGTGGTAGCCGATCTTCTCCCATTCTGCAGACATGGCCAAACCATCTTAGTTGGGACTGTTCTATTTGGGTCTGCAGCGGATGGGATTTCAGGCCTTGACGTATCGTCTGGTTGCGGACCATGTCTCTTCTTGTTACTTCAACCACTTTCCTCAGATACCTCATTTCTGAGGTTTGGATCTGGCTTTTGTGGGTTGTAGTCATTGCCCACGACTCGCATCCATATGTCAAAACTGGGACATAGGTGGAGCGGTGTACAGCCATCTTCGTTTTCTTACCAACCTCTTTCTTGCTGAGGAATCCACGATTTATGGCCTGAAAAAGTCTCCCAGCCGCTGCTTTTCGAGTGGCCAACTCTTCTTTGATGCCTCCCTTTCGGTCTATAATAGCTCCGAGATATTTAAAGTGGTCGACCTGCTCCAGGACCTGTTCTCCCAACTTAATCTGATGTTTTCTTTCTTCTCGTGATATCACCATGGATTTTGTTTTAGAGCTGCTTATGACCATCCCTCTCTTCTCCAGCTCTTCCTTCCAGACTTGCAGGTTGGATTGGAGATGTGCCTCTGATTTAGCAATCAGGGCAACATCATCAGCAAATGCCAGCTCCGAAATATAGACCTGTCTCATCTTCCAGTACCCCACTGAATACTTTCTTGTTCTCTCCTTACATGCCTTGATGACATCGTCCATGAGGAGTATGAAAAGATAAGGTGACAGGATATCACCTTGTCTTACACCAGTGGTGGTCCTGAACTCTTCTGACTTATGGTTTGCTGTCCTCACATAATTTCTGCAAGACTTGTAGAAGCTCTGTATAGCATGAATCAGAGGTGCTGGAATATTCTTCCTTGCCAAACAGTCCCAAAGTTTGCTCCAGGGGACTCTGTCAAACGCCTTTTCCAGATCTATGAAACAAAGATGGATCTCACTCTTATACTCAAGGGCCTTTTCACTCAGCTGTCTGAGTGTGAAGATTAGGTCTTGAGTACTTCGGTTTGCTCGGAATCCGCACTGGACCTCATCCAATTGTGGCTCAGCTAGGCGTCGGAGTCTCTGCTCTAGGATTCTAGAGTAGATTTTACCAGGGACACTGAGAAGGGATATGCCTCTATGGTTTCCACATTGTCGATTGTCACCCTTTTTGAAAATTGGTGTTATGATGGCAATCTCCCAATCCTTTGGTATGGTCTTGTTGCACCATGCTGCCTGTAGGACCTTTAAGAGTAATAGGTCACCTGATGCTCCCATGTACTTAACCATTTCTGGTGTTATACCATCATGCCCTGCTGCTTTGCCCATCTTGATTTTCTCTAGTGCTGCCCTCAGTTCTTCCATCTTTATGTCATCTTCACCATCATTGGTTTTCTCTTCTGTGCTAGTGGTTATCATTTCTGTTGCTTCACCATGCTCACCATCCAGGAGTTCTGAGAAATATTCTTTCCATCTTTCCATTACTTCCTTCGGGGCAGTAAGCAATTTGCCTTGCTTGTCCTTTATAAATTTGAGAGGGCATTGTTTTTCCTTCCTCATGTTCTTTAGGGTCTTATAGAACAATTTCTGGTTTTCTTGTGCATCTTTTTCTAGCTTTTCTCCAAATTCTTCCCAGGACTTCTGTTTTGCTGCTAGCACTTTGTTCTTTGCTTCTGTTCTGAGTATCACATATTCTCTATATTTTTCCATTTGTCCTGTTGTGTTTTTTAGCTCCTAAGTATTGTTTCCATGCCATTTTCTTCTCTCTTATTTTCTCTTTGACTTCCTCTGTCCACCAAGGTGTCCTCTTTCTCTGGTTCCCAAGTCGGACTTCACCGCATGCTTCTGCAGCAGCTGTCTTTATGATATCCTTGAATTTATTCCAGAGGGTTTCCAAGTCATCAGGTCGTTCTTCTGTGTTGCTCACTGCTGCAGCAATAAGCCCCTGATATCTGGTCTTAATTTCTGGCTCTCTCAGCTTGTAGGTCCTAATGCTCATTTCTCCTGCTCGTTTACTTGGTTTCTTGCGTGATGTTGGGCAGTTCCTAGGCTGAGCAACTCTTTCAGTTGTTCGTTTGATTGTTAGCAGGTAGTGATCACTTCCAATCTCTGGCCCCCTCCAGACTCTTGCATCTCAGACATATCTGAATGAGCTTCTCCGAACAATGGCATAGTCGATCACTGACTTCTCATTCTTGGTTGGTTCACATCTAGTGTATGCATGTATGCGCTTATGGGGGAACTTTGTGTTTGTAATGATCAGATTCTGCTCACTGCAGAATCTAAGGAGTCGCTTTCCATTGTCATTGAGAGTATCTTCTCCATATCTTCCGATAACGCCACCCCATCTAGCATGGTCATTTCCAACTCTGGCATTAAAATCTCCGAGCATGATAACTTCATCTAGGCAGTCATCCACTGTCCTTTGAAGCAGCTCGAAGAATTCCTCCTTGACCTCTGCTCTCTCATCCTCATTTGGCCCATACACTATGACCAGGTTGACTATGGTTTCTCCTTCTTTTAGTTTTACAACCATAATGCGCTCCGAGACAAAGTTCCATCCCTTGATACTATCTTTTGATTTTGGGCCACAATGCAACCCACGCCCCCTTTAGCTCTTTCAGATATGGGTACACCACTGTAGAGCAACGTGTTGCCATCGAGATCCATGACTCCTTGTCCTTTTTTCTTCGTTTCTGTTATAGCCAGGATTTCTAGTTTTGCTTTCCTCATCTCTTCCACCAGCTCCTCTTCCTTCCCATTTATACTTCTTGTGTTCCAAGTTCCATAAGTCGTAGTCCGTAGTCCGTTCCAGTTCGTCGCCTTTAGAATCAGTCCGGTTTTCTCTCTTGTATTTCTCGTAATCATAGTTTAAGACAAACAGGTGATTGGCCTGTTGTGCCTTTGCATGGTGGAGGGGCTGCCTCCTTACGGCCTCCATGCAGGCCGCCCTCCTCCTTTTTCATCCGGGCTTGGGACCGGCATGGCCAACCACATGCACAACCTCGTATTAGGTGGCTTGTACGACATGCCTGAGGGAGCAGTAGTCGTGATCTTTATTTTGTTTTTCTCAGATACTCCCCGGAACTACACAGAATGTTTTCCTCGTCATAATTATCACACACACACACACACAAATCTCTTTAGCATGATGGTGTCTGTCATTGCAATTAGTTGCGTGAAATCGGGCAGACAGATATATGTCCATGTGGGGAGGACAAACAAACAGATATACGTCCATGTGGGGAGGACAAACAGACAGATATATGTCTATGTGGGGAGGACAAACAAACATATATATGTCCATGTGGGGAAGACAAACAGACAGATATATGTCCATGTGGGGAGGACAAACAGACAGATATATGTTCATGTGGGGAGGACAAACAGACAGATATATGTCCATGTGGGGAGGACAAACAGACAGATATATGTTCATGTGGGGAGGACAAACAGACAGATATATGTCCATGTGGGGAGGACGAACAGACAGATAAATTTCCATTTGGGGAGGACAAACAAACAGATATATGTCCATGTGGGGAGGACAAACAAACAGATAAATGTCCATGTGGGGAGGACAAACAAACAGATATATGTCCATGTGGGGAGGACAAACAAACAGTAGAACGTGTCCTCTAAAACCTGTCGGTTCCATGCGAGGACCAGAGTGGCGGCATGTCCTTCTCCAACACATTTGAGGGAAAAACTGTTTGTTAAAGAGAGACGCCTGAGACGGTACTGCCAGCTTTGGAAGAGGGAGATATATGTAGTTTATTTGAGACCGAAGGGCAAAGAAGAAGTTGCATGCACATTTCATTATTTATATTTTCCCTACGACACTTAGTTATTAAATGCGATACATTTGTCATCTCTTGGACACAGGTCTATACATCATAACTGCATCGCCGCACAAAGCTCGATAGACCATTTAAATCCTAGCACGGAAAATATGACATTTAACCTTAGCTTCGTTTATAATTTACCGTTTATTCTTGCTTAAATCACTAAATAAGACACATTATGTATTCTGTTACACTTTTCTTTTTACTATGTGACAAGAAAATTCCTTTATAATGTGTGCACTCTTGTAAATTTCCCTTCTTAGGCAACTTGACCAGATAACCTTCCTTCCATTCTGCTGGTATTTCCTCTCCCTCCCAGACTTTGCTAAGTAGTTTGTATAATATCTTTGTAGAAGTATCAATATCTGTTTTGATGGCCTCTGCTGGAATGCAATCTAGACCAGCTGCTTTTCCATCTTTCAGAAGCTTTATGGCTTTCTTTATTTCTTCTCTACTTGGTCGTTCACAGCTGATTTGTAGCTTCTCTTCTGCTGGCTGGATGTCTTGGGGATTAGTTGGAGATGGTTACTGAGAAGTTCCTCAAAGTGTTCTGTCCATCTCTTCATTTGTTCTTGTATATTACTAAGCAATTTTCCATTCTTATCTTTTATGAGGCCATTTGACTGCTTATATTTCCCTGTTAGCTTCTTTGTGTTGTTGTACAGGTCCCTTATATTTCCTTTGGCTACAGCTTCCTCTGCTTCCCTTGCCAAATCATCAATATATTTCATCTTGTCTCTTTTGATGTTTCTTCTTATTTCTTTGTTTGCTTCTATGTACACTTCATGAGCCTTGGCTTTGGAGCTTCTGGTTTTGCATCTGTTTAAATCTGCTTTCTTGTTTTCCTGTCTTCTATCTGTAGTGGTTTTGATGGTACTGTATGGTTGTGATATTACCTAGTGTGATGCATGAGGTCAGCTGTGAAGGCTCCTCAGATAAATGTAGCTGTGAATTTACAGAAGGCCCTTCTTGCTACCACTTACGACCTCACACATATCTTTTTTTCTAATGAATGTGGCTACGTTAAAAATCTAGGGTACTGAATGTAAGGTGTTGTATTAGTATATACAAACACACACACAGATATTTAATAAGTCTAATAATATTAATACAATTTATAACACACTGAACTAACTCAAGCTGTTTAAAATTTTGATATTAAATTTTCTTTAAGTTTATTTGTTCTGAACCAAGGTTTTATTTTGGTCAGAACATATGGAAGGTATTGAAATTATGAATGAAATGCATGAATATATGGCATAATAATGAAAGGTGTGTACATATGATTTTTACAAGACTAGTTAATATTACTACTGTTTATATTTGTAATTTATCTGGGAGAACGATTAATGGATGTGCTGTTGGGGTGGCTTCATCACTCCCAGTCTATGACTACGAAACATTGTCCATTTACTGATGGGAGGAATACAAGTTTATTTCCCAACATGGTATGTTCTAGTTGATGGGAATATAGTTGGTGTTAGTTATTAAATAAGTTGGTGAATGTCCAGCAGGCCAGACGCTCACGTATCTTTGACTGAGTAGTTCTGGTGCTGGAATCTGGTGGCCCCACCTCTCCGTGCTTGGGGGCTATCTAAGGCTGCTCTCCCAAAATACTCGACTGCACGGGTCCACACTGGTATTTTACCACACAGCATTTGACACCACTTTGGTGCCAAATAAAAAACTCACAGTTCAGAATTATGAATAGAGAACACAGTATATGCTAGCAAAACTCAGCTGAGCTGCTGGCTCTAGTATGGCGTCCCTCTAAATATTGCAATTAGCTTCTGGGAATCACACCACTGAAGAATTACTGTGTCTACTACTGGACAACTTATGATGAATGGCAAAGATGCGCGTCTGAGCGCCGATAATATGTTTATCTGTGGCCAATCACCGCCTTTTTTCCTTTTCAAATTCAAACCTCCTACCAAAAGTCAATTCAGTCATACCTCAGTCAAGTATGTATTATTGTCTGTTGGTCCGTCTGTCTCTACTTGCGTTTTTTACAAAAACACACTTGTTTATACATGCATTTCCTACACGAATCTGCCTCTAGAGTTATTTTTAGCCACAACTTTCCACTAATTCCCCCTCTCTTTCATTCCAACTAGATTTTAGCACTTGAGTCTCAAGGCCGCAATTTTTTGAAAATTAGTGACATTTTTTTGTTTCAATGCAGTCGCTCGCTGATATGAACAACACAGTCTTTTGTCAATATCTTCATTATTATCTATCCGTCTGTATAAATGAAAGCATATTATTTCTCTGCTCAAGATGGGCCATCCGGCCAGCTAGGTTTTATATTCCTAACATTATTATTAAGAAAAAGTTACTTTTCAAGGTTAGTTGTTTTTTTTAAAAAATATGTTCGAGCATCTTCTGTAATGCGTTTGCCGCTGAATTCAAATAAAGGACAAAATATCGCAAAAGCGTCCAAGAAATGACTGTTGCGTATAATAGCTAAGGTCCCTTTTGTCGATTTCTTTACCTTGTGTCAACTTGGGGACGTGAATTTTTTTCCTTTCCCACCAATTGCGTCTTTTTAGCCTTGCTAGTTTCAAGCACGTGTTCAGTCATATTTTCTTTTTGATCTCCGTTCTCATCCCGTCCCAAGGGTAAACGTTTTGCCTTCACGTCTAGCAAGTTAGTTTCCATGGCGGGTAGTGACCCGCGGCCTGGGCGATCATGTCTTATAGTAGCTTACGCATTATTTTTTATCCCTACTTTTTATCTTTGGAGATATTTTAACGTTGTATCACGGTTAATTTTATCACACTATCTTGCAAATTGTTTCTGTTTTTATCCATGCTTTGTGCTGATGTTCTCTTTTTCTCAGTACTTCTTCACATGTCTCGCTCCATATATTTTGTTCTTGTTGCCAGTGGTCTTCCACATTTGTTTCATCTTCCAGTTGTTGGAGTACTTGGTATTTGTTGAATTCATTCACAACCCTCCACTCCCAAAGGAGCATAGGCTTTCAACAAACACATGCCAAGTCCTCCTGTCACGTGCCATCATCTCAAGTTCTTTCCACGTTCTCCTCATCCTTTTCACCTCTGTTTCCAGCTCTCTTCTCTGAGTGCTTCTTTGTCTACCTCTACCTCTCTTGCCCTGGGGGTTCCAGAACAAGGACTGCCTTGTAATGCTATCAACAGGTTTCCTCAGTGTGTGTTCTATCCATCGCCAGCGTCTTCTTCTCAACTCTTGTTTCACTGGCACTTGTCTGGTTCTTGTCATCAATTCCACATTTGTGACTTTGTCATACCATTTCAGTCCTTCTATTCTACGCAAGCACCCGTTTATAAAAGTCTGTAGGTTTTCGGTTGTTGCCTTTGTTGTTCTCCATGTCTCAGAGCCATACAATAGGACTGACTTAACATTTGAGTTGAAGATTCTTATTTTCGTGTTGGATCTTATTTCTCTTGATCTCCATATATTTCCCAATGCAATGAAAGCTCCTCTTGCTTTTTGTATTCTTAGGTTGATATCACTGTCCCTCCAACTTTGTCTATATTGCTGCCACGATATGTGTACGATTCTACATCTTGTATTGGTATTTCTTCAAGTTCAACCCTGTTATCATTACCTGCATTTATTCTCATTATTTTTGTCTTTTCCCTGTGTATTTTCAGACCCAATTGATGTGACCTCCCTTCGAGTGTTTTCAATTTGTCCTGCATCTAATTACGGTTATGGGACAGAAGAGCCAAGTCATCAGCAAAATCCAGATCATCCAACTGCTTAGTCAGAATCCACTGGATTCCATTTTTGTTGTGTGTTGTCGATGATCTCATAACCCAGTCTATTGCTAGTAAGAAAAGAAATGGAGACAAGAGGCATCCCTGTCGCACTCCCGTTCTTTTCCCAAACGGTTCTGCAAGTTGTCCGTCATGAAGTCCTCTGCATGTCATGTCTTCATAATTTTCTTTATTAAATTAATGATCTTCAGGGGAACTCCGTAGTGTCTCATCAATTTCCAAAGTGATTCTCTGTCTACACTGTCAAATGCCTTTTCGTAGTCCACAAATCCGATGTATAGTGGTGAATTCCATTCCAGACTTTGTTCAACTATTATTCTCAAAGTGGCTATCTGGTCTGTACATGATCTATTTTGTCGAAAACCTGCTTGTTCATCTCTCAATTGCTTGTCTATGGACACTTTTAATCTTTCAAGGATAATCCTGTTTAATACTTTTCCTGGCACTGATAGTAACATCAGAATAGTAATTATTCCTCTATAATTTGTGCACTCTTGTAAATTTCCCTTCTTAGGCAACTTAACCAGATATCATTCCTTCCATTTTGTTGGTATCTCTTCTTTTTCCAAGACTTTACCAAGTAATTTATATAACATCTCTGTAGCCATGTCGATATCTGCTTTGATGGCCTCTGCTGGAATGCCATCAGGTCCAGACGCTTTTCCATATCTTAGAAGCTTTATGGCTTTCTTTATTTCTTCCTTCGTTGGTCTTTCACCGTTAATTTGTAGCTCTTCTTCTGCTGGCTGGATGTCCGGGGGTTTTGTGGAGCTGGTCTATTGAGAAGGTCCTCAAAATATTCTGTCCACCTCTTCATTTGCTCTTGTATATTGCTGAGCAGTTTTCTATTCTTGTCTTTTATGAGGCAACTTGTTTGCTTGTATTTCCCTGTTAGCTTCTTTGTGCTGCTCTACAGTTAACTCATATTTTCTTTGGCTGCAGCATCTTCTGCCTCTCTTGCCAACTCCTCAATATACTTCCTCTTGTCTCTTTTGGAACTTCTTTTTACTTCTTTGTTTGCTTCTGTGTACACTTCTTGAGCCTTGGCTTTGGAACTTCTGGTTTTGCTTGTGTTTAAATCTGCTTTCTTGTTTTTCCTGTCTTTTATCTTATTGATGGTTTCTGTTGTTATCCATTGTTGTCGTTCCCTTTTCCCTAGTATTTCTTCACATGTCTCATTTTATACAGTTTTGATTTTCTGCCAATAGTCTTCTGTATTCTCTACATCTTCCAGCTGTTGGAGCACTTGGAATTTGTTGGATATTATGACCGCAAATTTGTCTCTTGTTTCTTGATTTCTTAGATGTCCTACATTAAATTGTTGTCTATAATTTTGCATTGTTGCATATCTCTTGAGTTTCATTTTTACTTTGGCTATCAGAAGATGGTGATCTGATGCCACATCTGCTCCTCTATATACCTTTACATCCTGCAATGATGATCTAAACTTCTTGTTTATGCATATATGATCAATCTGATTTTCTGTTCTTTGGTCTGGTGATATCCATGTTGCCTTGTGTATTCTCTTATGTGGAAACATGCTTCCTCCTATAGCCAGTTGATTTGAAGCACAGAAGTTTGAGAATAGTTCCCAATTTTCATTCATTATTCCTAGCCTATGTTTTCCCATGAATTCTTCAAAGCCGGTGTTGACTGTACCTACCTTGGCATTCATGTCACCCATCAAAATTGTGATGTCTCTTCTTTTTACTTTTTCCATAATTTCCTGTAGTCTAGTATAAAATTCTTCTTTCACTGACTCTTCTTTGTCATTAGTTGGTGCATAACATTGGATGACATTTACATGAATTTTCTTTTTAGCTGTTTTGAAAGTAGCTGTTATTATTCTGGGTCCAACAGCTTCCCATTCAATGAGTGCTTTCTGTGCTTCTTTAGATAACATAAGAGCTACCCCTTCACTGTGGTGTGAACTTTCGTCTTCATGTCCTGAGGACAGCACCAATTCACCTGTGATGAGTTTCTTCTTGTCTACTCCCTTCCACTTTGTTTCACAGTAACACAGACTCCTTTCGGCTTTCTCTGTGTTGCATCATACGCCTCCCTGCGAGAGGACCTTCCCCTGTCTTGGATGGCTGTGTTTTATTTTCCTTAATTGACTTGTCCATGTTTGTTGAAGTTTTTGTGGTTTAACATTTTTTTTTTTTTTACAGGATGGGGTAACCAGCCCCATGCCCAACCCTCCTTAGTCGCTTTCTACGACATGCATTGCAGGGAACAGTGTTACTATTCTTTGCTCCCTTTCGGGCCCCGGTAACACACGGGTGATTTGTTGGATACTGTGAATGATAATGTTTCTCTTATTTCCTGATTTCTTAGATATCCCACATTATACTGTTGTCTATAGCCATATGCTGTTGTAAATTTCTTGAGTTTTAATTTTTAGAGGAATAATGTTACTATCAGTGCCAGGAAAAGTATTAAACAGAATCATCCTTGAGAGATTAAAAGAGTCCATAGACAAGCAACTGAGAGATGAACAAGCAGGTTTTCGACAAAACAGATCCTGTACAGACCAGATAGCCACATTGAGAATAATAGTTGAACAAAGTCTGGAATGGAATTCACCGCTATACATCGGATTCGTGGACTGTGAAAAGGCAGGCATTTGACAGTGTAGACAGAGAATCCCTTTGGAAATTGATGAGGCATTATGGAGTTCCCATGAAGATCATTAATTAATAAAGAAGACTTATGAAGACATGATATGCAGAGTTCTTCATGAAGGACAACTTACAGAACCGTTTAGGATTAGAACGGGAGTGAGACAGGGATGCCTCTTGTCTCCATTTCTTTTCTTACTAGCAATAGATTGGGTTATGAAAACATCGACATCACACAACAGAAATGGAATCCAGTGAAATCTTAAACAGCTTGATGATCTGGATTTTGCAGATGACTTGGCTCTTCTGTCCCATAACCATAATCAGATGCAAGGGAAAATGAAAATTATCGATGAGAGGTCACAACAAGTGGGCCTGAAAATACACAGGGAAAAGACAAAGATTATGAGAATAAATGCAAGAAATGATAACAAGGTTGAACTTAAAGAAACGCCCCTAAAAGATGTAGAATTGTACACATATCTTGGAAGTAATACAGACAGTTGGAGGGACAGACAGTGATATCAAAATAAGAATACAAAAAGCAAGAGGAGCTTTTCATTGCATTGGGAAACATATGGAGAACAAGATAAATCAAGTCCAACACGAAAATAAGAATCTTCAACTCAAATGTCAAGTCAGTTCTATTGTATGGCTCTTAGACATGGAGAGCAAGAAAAACAACAACCAAAAAGCTACAGACTTTTATAAACGGGTGCTTGCGTAGAATAGAAGGACTAAAATGGTATGACAAAGTCACAAATGTGGAATTGATGACAAGATCCAGACACGTGCCAGTGGAACAAGAGTTGAGAAGAAGACGCTGGCGATGGATAGAACACACACTGAGGAAACCTGTTGATAGCATTACAAGGCAGTCCTTGTTCTGGAATCCACAGGAAAAGAGAGGCAGAGGTAGAACAAAAAACACATGGAGAAGAGAACTGGAAACAGAGGTGAAAATGATGAGGAAAACATGGAAAGAACTTGAGCGGGTGGCACAGGACAGGAAGACTTGGCATGTGTTTGTTGAAGGCCTATGCTCCATTGGGAGCTAAAGGGTATTGATTGACAAGAAAATTATATTTTTCTCGACTGGTGTTGTTCTCACCTGGTGTTGTTCTCACCTGGTGTTATTCTCACCTGGTGTTGTTCTCACAACGTGTTGTTCTCACATCGTGTTGTTCTCACCTGGTGTTGTTCTCACTTGGTGTTGTTTTCACCTGGTGTTGTTCTCACCTGGTGTTGTTCTCACCTGGTGTTGTTCTCACCTGGTGTTGTTCTCACCTGGTGTTGTTCTCACCTGGTGTTGTTCTCACCTGGTGTTGTTCTCACCTGGTGATTGTTGTCGTGGGTTTCTGATTAAGCAAATAAAGAATAAGACAACTGTTTTCTCTAGCAAGTCATAGGCGGCGACTATTTTTAAAGTTGTGCGTGTGGGCTGACAATCTCATCATGAAAGAAATGCTAGAGAAACCATTGTTGCATGAGCATTTGAATACTTTAATAAAGCTTCCTGTAAGGGGAGACGCCACTGCGATATTAGGGTAGTGTGGCATGGGTGACCTCTCTGGGAGCTAAGGGCATAGGAGTGCCTGAGCGGGAGAGAGATAAAATAATTTGCCAAAAAGCTGGTATTTTCTTCAGCTGTGACACAATTCTTACAGGCCAAAATAATGTAAATCATTTATTAGACAATAACAAAACAAAGTGTGACATAATTTTAACAATCTGATTTAGTTGTTATTGAGTTTGTTGTTTCTGTTTTGTCAACAATATCGTCCTCTTCTTCTTCGTTCGCTCTCAGACTTCTACATTAATGACTCTAATAAAGGTAGTGATCAGCTCAAGGTTCCTGACATCTCGTTCGCCCTCAGACTCCTACATTAATGACTCTAATAAAGGCAGTAATCAGCTCAAGGTTCCTGATATGTCGTTCGCCCTCAGACTTCTACATTAAGGACTCTAAAAAAGGTAGTAATCAGCTCAAGGTTCCTGACATCTCGTTCGCCCTCAGACTTCTACATTAATGACTCTAATAAAGGTAGTGATCAGCTCAAGGTTCCTGACATTTTGTTCGTCTTCAGACGTCTACATTAATGACTCTATTAAAGCCAGTAGACAGCTCAAGGTTCCTGACATCTCCAAACAGTTTTTCGTTGACAGAAGTGGGCTGTTGCCATATGACACTCTGTTCACTGCTGTAGGCTGGGCAAGACTGGAGCAGATGTTCGGCTGTCAGGAGCAGTAGCAATAATATCTAACTACAACTGATCAACTGTCTACCACTTTATTTACAACTTGTAGTTAATTTTAAAGTAGAGTTTAATGAACTTTCACTGGTAGAAGTGTTTTGGAGGGGCGTATGTTAAATCATTTGCCCCTAGGCGCCGAATAGTCTAAAGCAGGATTCGGCAACCCAAGGGCTTTAAGGATCTATTTTAGTAACACCGAGTCCTCTAAAGATCTGCGTGTGTATCAGTGTCACCTATATTTGTTAATAGAGGCTTGTTGAAATGTCAAGTTCATATCATAACTATTCTAACTGTTTATCTCTGGTTGCATTATAGAGCCATTAAGTGACGAGGCACATGTTATGTTCCTAAAAGTGTTTTTGTAAGTGATCAGTGGACAGAAAGGTTACACGCCCTAGATGTTGATTACTACCAATCTCTAGAATTGTGTGCAACCTTGTTCAAGCCAGGTAGGTTCTTCCGGATGAGAATGCAGCTACGTGTTGGTGTTTCTTCGCACGTCATATTGCATGCATATAATGTAATGTCATCTCTCACCTTTACTTTGTTGACGCAGTTCATCTCGGGGGAGCCGCGCTAGCGTAGTGGTTACAACACCGCTCTGGCGACCGGGTGATACAGGATCAAACCCGGGCGACGACATTTGAGGATTTTTCGTCGACCGGGATTTGGACTGGATTAACTCGAGACCTGGCGAGGACATTTGAAGGAGTGTCGTCGACCAGGGACTGGCGGCTCCTGAGCCGACCCAGCTGCAATGGGTACCTCCGAAATCGGCGAGTATTTGCCTGAATGGCGAGGGACACCTGTCTCTGTACAAGAAATAAAGGGATACTCACGTAAAATCAATGTCAGGTTAGACATAAATAATAACCTGAGATTTCGCCTCGAGTATTAGCGGGCGTACGAAAAAAAAAAAAAAAAAAAAAAAAAAAAAAAAAGTCTCGCAGCAACACATAAGCACATAAGTCACTAACGACACTTAACAAAGTCACCACGAATCTCACTATTTCGTTGACATAGTCTTCAATGATAACTAACAAAATCTCTTAACAACAATTAAATAATTCACTGACGACAACTACTATAAAATTAATATTGTTTATTAAGATTACTAAAATGTATCTCCACCAAATAGGATATAAATATAATAATATTTAAAAATGCACTGTACACCTATATAATAATTATAATTTTCGTTTCTATTACTTTTGCACTACACTTAATAATCCTATCATCATCTAATAAGTGGAAACCTCTGTTCTCATTCTTCTCAATTAACATACCTGGTCCCATAAGCACAAAAACCTGAGAACCATCGTTCTCTTCATTACATAAAAAAACTATATCAACTTACTAGTTATACTGATTCTCAAAATCTCGTGTAAAGCAATAATATCATTTTCCTTAATATTCAATGAACATTTCTTATTAAGTTTTACAGTAACTATAATTGAGTATTGAGTCAGTGGTTCTCATGATGTTTACTTGCATGTGGCATCAAAGGCTAAGCGCCCGGAATAAACTCACCACTATTTATTTGTATATTTGCCTGCCAGTCTGCAGGATTACACATTATTGCTTCACTACAACCGCTTCACCAACGGTGTGAAGTTATAAATATTCAATATATTGTGTAGCGTCAACAAGCATACGTAATATTATCCTTAAAATGGCACAAGAGCCGTTTGTGAATCACTTTTCACCTTAGCGGATAAAGATCATTGGTTAACAGCTTGAGAACCACTATCTCGAAAATGTATCCCGAAGGGAGACATTTTCATATGAGAGGAATGTTACCTTAATCATAAAAGAATTTTAATAAATCCAATAACATAAGTAACTCCTAAACAAGATAAAAATGCAAAATGAATCTCTCACCAAAAAAAAAAAAAAAAAAAAGGCTATCTAAATATATTTCAAATCAAATACAACAACAACGAACTCCGCATTTATAAAATAAGACATAATAGACATAAAACAACATAATTAAATTTTTTTTAAACAACACACCAAACGCATGGCCTAAACAACAAAAATTAATAATTAATAACGATTAGGCACAGAAAACAAATAGTCATAAACAACTTGTCGAATAAAGGAGCGGCGCTTGCGCATGTCCTGCCAAGGATACCAGGCAAGGACATTAATGATAACCGCCTTGTCCAGCAGACTAGCTACGTCCGCCTCGTGTAACATCACTGAATCCCACTGTAAAATCAAGATGTGCAACATCTGTAGCAGCTAACATCAAATTCACCTTCATGAGAGAGATGGAAATCGTTACTCATTTTAAAACGTAACAAAAAAAAAATTAACACAAAGTTAAAAGAAAATCAGATAAACAACATGTGAAGTTGAGAGGATCTTGTTTACAAAAAAAAAAAAAAAAAATAAGAACCTAAAATATAACACAATGGTATACCAATTACAAAAATGGAACATCAACTAATTACATGAAAGTCGTTTATAAAAATTCCCTTAAAATTTTCATTAAAATTCCAGCTAAATTCAATAAAAATGTTATGGAGTAGCAACATCGCCAACATCAAATTCTGGGAACACTGGATAAGTTCTGTGAAAGAAACTCAAATATTTCACAAACAAGAAATACCATGCCAGGGTAACACTGAAAAAAAATTATAAACTTGCAACACTGGTATATAAATAAAGTGGCAACACTGGATACGCCCCATTAAAAAAAAAATGCAATCTTTTCACAATCTAGAACTGTCATAATAATTATACTAAAATAATTAGAAAATGGCAACACTGCCAAATAAATAAAAATGCCAACACTGGTGAATTTCCTGTAAAGATAAACAAATATAATGTGGCAACACTACAAAATATTAAACAAATTGCCATATGGCAACTGCCACAAACAATAAACTAACAACAGTATAGAATACCGGAAAGAACAAAAAGAAACATCTCAGAATATCTGCACATTAAAGCAATAATAAAAATAATTAACGAATGCTAAAAATCCAAAATAAAAATCATGCAGTGAATAATAAGAATGGTGTGTTATTTAAAAAATAAAAAAAAAAAAAAAAAATTATCATATGATCTCTTCATGTGTAATTGGGTCCTTCCGACTTTTTCTATCTTCTGTTCTCATAAATCTCTTTTCAGTAATGATTCTTCTTACTTGAAAGTCGTAGTTGGTTAATGTTTCTGTTGATTTTACTTTCTATGTTGACTTCGCCGTTCTGATCTTATGAAGAATTTGCAGCATTGGAATAACCACTGTCACGTGGGTAAGCAAATCACATGACCCTGTTCCAATATTCTTGTCAGATTGACCCAGACCGGCTTTTATGGCGACCGCAGATCCCGTGGCATAGTCCACAGCAATACTTCATCCGGAGTCCAGCTTTCCCCAACTTTGTCCTGTTTCCGCCTTTGTGATCTAGGATGTCAGGTTAAACTTTAATCAGAATTCAACTAGTCAGTTCAGGCAGTTCGAACGAGACAACTAACATTAAGGCTGGCAACCTCATCATACACAACAAATTGTCACAGAAACTATTAGTGAACGTGGTTGTGTGCTGCAGGTTTCCTGCAAGAGGACCAGCTGTGGTGGTGGCTTGAAAGGAGCACAGACGACAATGTTAATGATGATGATTACATCCTACACCAAATATATATAGAGAGGCAGAAAATCAAGTGGTTTGGCCATCTCATGAGAATGGAGTTCGATCAGTTACAACTACGCGCCAAAGAGAGTTGAAAATCATGTTTTAAAGCGTGAACTAAGATGGTTTGGCTATGTCTGCAGAATGGGAGAAGATTGGCTGCCACGGCACGTATGGGAGGCTAAGAGCCAGGGATACATACCTCCAGGACTGTGACGGTATTGCCTCCCCTGCTTTGCAGTAGTGGTCCAACAGTTGCCAAAACTCAAGAGTATCTAATATGGCTTCAAAGGTGTCTAGCTTCGCACAAGATTACAGTATGAGCCCATAGACAGGATAAACCTACACACAGGATGAGCCCACAGACAGGGTAAGCTAACAGACAGGATGAGCTCACAGACATGATAGACCCACAGACAGG
The DNA here is from genome assembly GCA_024509875.1 of Oreohelix idahoensis. Classification (NCBI taxonomy): domain Eukaryota; kingdom Metazoa; phylum Mollusca; class Gastropoda; order Stylommatophora; family Oreohelicidae; genus Oreohelix; species Oreohelix idahoensis. The sequence continues at coordinate 36,617 of JAMPIV010008711.1, forward strand.
ATAGGCCCACAGACACGATGGGTCCACAGCCTGGATGAGCCTACAGACAGTATGATCCCACAGACAGGATAAGCTAACAGACAAGATGGGTCCACAAACACGATGGACCCACAGACAGGATGGGCCCACAGACACGATGGGCCCACAGACTGGATGAGCCTACAGACAGGATGGGCCCACAGACACGATGGGCCCCTAGACAGGATGGGCTCACAGACAGGATTAGCCCAGGGAAGTTATTTTGACTACAACAGATTTCAGCGCTCTCTGCTGCCAAGTATGAGATACCCCATAAACATATGATATCATAAACAAACAGCAGGGAAGTCATGAAGGACAGCTTATTAATACTTACCTGTTCTATTTTGGAGGATTATCTGCGTGAGCTACTCGGTTAGATATTACGAACAATAAAAATTCCAGGTGGGTTGTTATAATAAACCTTGCGTTCTGCAGAATGTCATCTCAGTGGGAATGCGATTATATGAGAAAATTGGCTGACAGTATCTTGAGGAACGATCCCCAACTTGTTTGTAGAACTAAAAACTCAAGTTTACTCTGACGTCAAAATAAGAATAAGAAGATAAAAGAAATGGAGGTTTTGACTGCATTGCGAAATTTTTTATTCTTCTGTATCCCAAACCCAGTGTTCTCGACTCGAATCTAGGGAATTTTTTTTTTTTTTGATAATTAAATTATGCCTCCCTTTGAAGAGGCTCGCCCAGTTGAATCTAGAAACTGGGTCCGTCGTTTATATTAGGGTGCATGTGCAGACGGACCAAAGTCACCACAACGAGTTTTTTTTTTTTAATTAGCGACTTGACGACTCGAGACTTGCCAATTTTTGGTGAACCAACTTCACCGCCTTCATTCATAATTAGTTTAAATCGATAAACTTTGTGTGCCAACAGAGTCGCATCAAATGAAAGCAGTCAGTCAATAAAATACTAACAAACACAGATGATTATTGTTCATTATTAGTTGTAGTGATTGGTGAGATTGTTTAAATAAAAGCAATTATGACCATAAACAGTTTTAGATCAAAACTTAGACTCAGCTTGGGACTTGGTTGAAAAGCAGCAATTAGGGACTTGAGACTTGTACTTAAACAACTTGAGACTCGACATCAAACTTGTTAAGAAAGACTTGAAGAGAACTCTGCATTAGCCACTGATTGACAAAACAATCAGTGACCATCACGCCTAGTGGCATACTGTCAGTTCGCAACAACCTGTCTCCAGTTTGCTCGGTCGGTAGCCATTACAACACATTTTTTAAAACGCGAATATCAAAAACAATATATGATACATAGAAGTCAAATGTATTTGGAAAAGATAGAACATTGACAATGTGAATTAGATAACGAACCTTTGTCACATTCAGTAAATAACTTTTCTCAAAACATATCTCGCTTAAGCATTTCTTGTGTTTTGCGAGCTAGAAGATAAAGGGGTGCGAGGCTTCTTAAAATGCTGTCAAGGTGTGCGAGGCTTCTTAAGATGATGTGAAGGGGGTGCAGGATATCTAATAGGTTAATAAATACTGGTATGGAAGGATTGAAATGGTATGACTAAATCTCACGTGGAACTGATGGAAAGAACCGGACAAGAATTGATGGATAGACGTTCACGTTGGACTGGACACACACACACTGAGAAAACCGGTCACTAGCATTACAAGGCAGTCCTTCTATCTGGAATACGCAAGATAAAATAAATAGAGAAACTAAGAAATACATATAGAATGAAATTCGAGACAGATTAAACAAGTATACATAAAGAAAATATGGTAAGAAATTGAACGGTTGGCAGAGACAGGACAGCTAGATGAGAGCTGATGGAGGACACTTGCTCCACATGCATCATTATCATCACCCTTCAGCTCCCCACGGAGCACAAGTCATCAACAAGCTTATGTCAAATCATCGTGTCCTGTGCCATCTACGTAAGGTCTCTCCATATCTTCTCTATTCCTTTCATTACTGTCTCTTGTCCTCTTCTCTGTGTGTTTTTCCCTTTCTGTTTCTCTTATCGTGGTAACTTCAGAATAAATGCTGCCTTGTAATGCTGTCAACAAGTTTCCTCAGTATCATCAAACTCCATAATTCTCGCCGTTTGTACGTCGGTCACATCTAAGGGATGCAACTGTGGTTTAAAGTTAGACATTAATTGTATTGTTTCCCTTATATGTACTCTCCCGAAAATAGTAACACTCAACGAAGAAAAGTCGGTGAATTGTGCAACACAAAGTGAGGGACAGTGATATATGAATAAAATGTAAGTTTTTGATTGTAGAACCCAGTTTCATTCCGGAAACGGATTTAACTCATCATTTTGTTAAAAATAACCTTAAAATGTAAGTTTTTGATTGTTTCTTCAAGACAAAATTTTAATTTAAAGTATTGCATACTTATTGTTGGAGTTACTCGCTGGAAATGAAACGGTTTATTGGAGCATAGATACCATGATTTCCGATGATCCTAACGACACAGTTGATTTCCCAACCGAGTTCCTTAACGAGCAGTGCCCATCAGGAATGCCAACGCATTTGCTGAAATTAAAGGTTGCTGCATGTATCATGCTATTGCGAAATCTGAACGCAAAAAACGGACTATTGACTGGCACGCGTTTGGTCATAAAAGTCTTGCATCGGAATTCCATTGATGCAGAAATTATCACTGGCAGTAAGAAGGGAGAACGAGTCTTAATTCCTCGCATTGACTTACAACCGAGCGAGCACAGTTTGCCATTTAGGATGCGACGTCGTCAATTCCCAGTGATTTTAGCATTTGCAATGACGATCAATGACGATCAATAAGGCGCAAGGACAATCTTTTGATCACGTAGGAGTTTTCCTTCCTGAACCTGTTTTCGGACACGGCCAGCTCAATGTCGTCCTCACCCGAGGAACAAATCATGAAAACTTGAAAGTTTTTGTTAAAAACACTTTTTATCATGGACCATTCTTTGAAACAAATCCACGCACTTTCACAAAAAATGTTGTCATCAAAGAACTTTTAAATTGAACAAAAAAATATTTAAAAAATATTTTACAGTTTTTGAATTACTTCCTTCATTATTGACGAGTTATTGCTAGTATGTCATATTCATTACCAGCGTCTTCTTCTTATCCTCTGATTCCCTGCCGACTGTCTAGTTCTTGTCATCACTGCCGACTGTCTAGTTCTTGTCATCACTGCCGACTGTCTAGTTCTTGTCACCAGTTCCACATTAGTGATCGTGTCATACCAATTCAATCTTTTTATTCTATGCAAGCACCCATTTATGAAAGTCTATAACTTCCTGGTTGATGTTTTTGTTGTTGTCCATGTTTCACAACCATAAAGTAGGATGGACTTGATATTTCAATTGAAGACCCCACAACGAGAACAAGTGCAATGCATATGATGATGCTGACGTACTCAACTTTAACTTAAACAAAAAATCTCAGTGCACCTAAAGGTAATTGTTGTTCTGTTGTTTTGATTGTTGAATAAGTAATTAGCTGGCGATTTACAGGCACATATTCTACGATAAAACTGAGTGGAGAAATAATATAGAAAAATGAGCTTGTGTTTAGACACGGAAATAAACAAAAAGGGAACCTGAGTAAATAATTACCGAAAATGTGTAAGTAATAAGCGCTCGACAGAAAGAAAGAAAGAAATAAAGACAGACAGACAGAAAGACAAATAGAACGAAAGAAAGACAGACAGACAACAAGAAAAACAAACACACCGCAGAAAGAAAGAAAGACAGATAGACAGTCAGAAAGAAAGAAAGAAATACAGACAGAAAGATAGACAAACAGACAGACAGATAGACAGAAAGAGAAAACGAAAGAAAGAACGACAGACAGACAGATAGACATACAGAAGAAACGACAGACAGCACGAAAGAAAGAAAAAGAGACACATAGAATGACAAAAAATACACAGACAGACAGAAAGAAGAAAGAAAAAGCGAACAAAAGAAAGAGAGAAAGCAAGCAAGAAAGAACGACACACACAGACAGAAAGAAAGACAGACAGACAGACAGACAAACAGACAGGCAGACAGATGGATAGAAAGAAAAGAAACAAACAAACAAAGACAGTGGGCAATAGGCAACAGAAAAGTAACAGAAACTATAGGCACCCCGGAATACGAACCAGGGAACTCCAGAATGGTACCATCGCCTCCCTACGAGAGTGAACCGTGACAAACTCAACCAGCTAAAATGTCCCGTGTTTACTTGCTTTTTACACTTAGAAAGTTCTTAAATGGTCGTATCTTCTCTCACTGTTTACTCTGGCAGCGAGGCGATGATGCTGATTGAATGGTCCCTGGCTGCAATACCCGTAATGCCTATAGTTTCTATTGCTTTTCTGGTTTCTAGTGATCTCATTCCCGTTCTATTAGCTCCTAACAATTACATACTTCATCGTACATACTTAGGACATACTTACATACTTCAAATAGCATTTGGACTTCACAGTTAAGATATATGTGGCTCAGAACTGCGTGGATGGCAAAGAGAACCATTAGCTCAGTAGAAGAGCCACAGTGGCCGAGAGATAATAGAAATTTGCCAGCGTCTTTTAAAAACAATACTGCTTGGTTTATTTTGTTTTTAGTTTGTAACTTTCGATCATCTTTGTTCTACTTAATTTTTAGTTTTTATTGTATTCACGCACACCAGCTCTTACTAGGATCTGCTCCAGGGGTCATTTTATTCATGCGGAAATCCATGGCAGCGACATGAAATATTTGCATGTACAAGTAGTATAGTTGTATTTAGCGCAGGTCTATCGCGGCAAAGGTGCCGGGTCCGATTCACGGTATCGACACGCTTCAGTTAACCCAGCTGTAAATGGGTACCTGACTTTGCAATTGAGTTAAGGAAGGAAAAGGCAGCGAGAAAGGGAACTGGTCCCCCCACCTCTCGATGCTGGACCTAGTATTTTGAAGTCTTTAACACTTCACCCCCCCTACGTCAGTATCTGCTATTGGACTACCTTTTTTAATAGTTGTATTTATTTATCTTCATTTAACTTAGTTTTCACTTCCTCTCTGACGAAGGCCTCGAAACCACAACGTAAGCATTTTCTTTGTCCTTCGTCCCAGTAACAAAAATTACATTTTCTACATTACCTATTTTCGATCACCCCAGCTGTTTAAAAACTTTAATTAGATTGAGAGTAACCGGGGCACGGATTAGAAACAAATAAACAATTAAAATTTAACAAAGACATCTTGACCACCTTTTATCCAAGCGTACTTTTATCCGCATCACCTTGGTAATATTACATTTCCAAAACACTCATGTGCTCCAAATTAGTTTCCTCGTGGAAAAGCGTTATGTGTTTTGTCTGTCGAAGGCATATTTACAGAAATTCTAATCCTAGTTGTCAAATCTCAAAGATAAACATCCAGTGGGTTCAACATGCGCTCGTGCTGTAATACTGTTACAAATTGCTACATCTGGAATCTGACGTCACACTCATTATTTATTTAACTTCCTTATCTCTGTTTAAACAAACATGGTCTGCTTTTGGTCACGTGCGCGGCGTACTTTTCAAATACCGGAAGCGGAACTTTACGCCAGATGTTTTATCGCACTTGATAACATTAAAAGCGATTTTCCCGTCCTCAATCGCTGGCCTGTGCTGCTATTGTTGGAAAATTGCAACGTCACTGCCAGACAGGGTTGGCTATAGGGGTACGCCAATAGGACCTTTGGCTCGGGGCGCCAAGGTTCATGGGCGCCAAAACTGTGCCACGTGGAAAATTAAACACGGTGCATGAACCATAGGTGGAACTGTTTGTTTGTTTGAGCATTTTTTGTAATTGTCATTTAAAAATTGAAATCTTAATAATGGTGTAAACTGTGTTTATTATTTAACTCTTTGACTCCAGACCAACGCTCTGAGCGTTGCAAAAGTATGTGTTGGTGAATGTGTGTATCTCTTCAAATAGTATTTTGCAAATAGCAAAACGCACTGAGGGAAAATTTTCAACGGGTCACTAAATCAATAGTTGGATGTGGGCGATTAAACCCCTGCTCGCTCGTGGCGATTTACTGTAAACCCTGTTGGCTCTGAGCGACTGAACCCCTGTTGGCTCGGGGCGACTGAACCCTTGTTGGTTCTGGAAGACTGAACCACTGTTGGCTTGAGAAGAATGAACCCTTGTTGGTTCTGGAAGACTGAACCACTGTTGGCTTGAGAAGAATGAACCCTTGTTGGTTCTGGAAGACTGAACCACTGTTAGCTTGAGAAGAATGAACCCTTGTTGGTTCTGGAAGACTGAACCACTGTTGGCTCGAGAAGAATGAACCCTTGTTGGATTTGGAAGACTGAACCACTGTTGGCTCGAGAATAATGAACCCTTGAGCTGGCTCAGCTGTCAGGTCATAACTGTTGTGATTCAGGCTCTTGTTGGGGTCAGTACTTCTCGGTTTCAAGCACGAAAAATTTGCTTTGCAAACGATGAAAATCCTTTCATCACTATCATCATCACTATCATCATCATTATCATCATCATTGTAATGAAGTGGTTCTATTCTTTCGTCATCATTTATCTGTTTCATCGTTGTTCTTATTTTATTTCTCCTCCGTCTTTGCTCTTTCAACATTTTTTACGTAATCGTTCATAATCACACTTTGTACATAATCACACTTTGTACATAATCCCACTTTGTATTCAAGTGTAACTTTAATTTTTCCCATCTTAACTTTTTAAAAGAAAAATACCTTATTTTGGAAGACTCAAATTAAATGAGTGTATAAAGTAGTTGCATGCTTCGATTACGGTTAAAGATGTCCAATCTTCGTTTCAATCCTCAAACACAACTGCGAAATCACGTTCTGTTATCTGGATTAAACAAAAAAATAAGATCGATTCAACAGAAAAGGTATCCGAACGAGTATGGAAATTCACAGTCAACACGACGCCCGTTTATTGGGCCAGTTTAGGACAGCGACAATGGCGGGTGCGTGGGGATTTCATTCAAGAAAAGTGTTCCACGATTTTTGCTATCTGAGATTTCATTGAGTCGGTTCTCGTGTTGAGATTATAAATCTAGTTACATCACAGCGGTTCGATAGAACTGCCAGCCCGACAGGCACAAGCATACAAATGAAAAACAAGCAGTGTGAACAGCTTGCAAGAACTGATAAAAACTATAATTTATATAAGATAATAAATGCTATAAGAGAACAGATGAAAAATTAGGAAAAGAGAAGGACGATAGTGAAAAAGGTCGGATATAAATGGAAGAGGGAAATGAGTTTGGAGGTATAAATGAAACTATAAATGTTGATAATATTCAGATCTGTTACAGATCAAATAATATGAATGTCGGAAAGAGTTAATGCTTACACAATGAAATGTTAGATATATTTAATGATTACACAGTGTAATGGCCAGAAAGAGTTAATAATTACGCTGTGGAATGGTCAGAAGGAGTTAATAATTACACTGTATAATGAAATGTGGATAGAGTTAATGATTGGGGTGTAATGGTCATGGAAAGTTAATGATGAAAACAAATGGTTAAGGAGAGTCCTAGGTTACACGGTATAATGTGAGAAAACAGAAAGTGTGAGGTGTCATTCGGCAGTAAAAACTGTAGCCACAAAAAAGAGCATGTCCTTTCAGAAGACCATAACAGAAGGGAGAGTTGAAGGTAAACGTGCAAGGGGAAGACAGCGCTATAAGTGGGAAGATAACATCAAGAGATGGACGGGAAAGAGTCTGTCAGAGTGTACCACCAAGACAAGAGACAGAAGACGTTGGAGATCCATTACAGCCAACCTCCGTTGTGGAGATGGCAACTGATGATGATGATGATAATGTCAGAAAAGAGTTAATGATTACACTGTGTAATGGTCATAAAGAGTTAATGATTACACTGTGAAATGGTTAGAAAGAGTTAATGGTTACACGGTATAATGTGAGAAAACAGAAAGTGTGAGGTGTCATTGAGTGTAAAACCTGTAGACAAAAAAGAGCATGTCATAATTCAGACAATGTCTTGTGTTGTAGATAAATGAACAGTCTCTAGATATAGGTCAACTATGACCGCTAGACACAACACAGCCACAAGCCATTGAACGAGATGAGACGTAGCTGTGGTAAGGAGCAACTCCCAATGTGAAACATCTCTGCCGATGCATGGCGAGACGGTCAGTGATATGTAAGGGCCTTAATCACTGTCCTCCTCACTCCCTTGTCGCTTAGACTTTTTAATTAAAGGGTACGTCGTACTGGCGACCAGGTTTTCAAGGTTCAAGCCCGGGCGTCAGCGTTTGAAGGAATGTTTACGACCGGGAATTTGACTGAATAACCTGAACGGCTCCTGCACATAAACCCTCTGTGGATGGGAAGGAGCGAAGCTCCTCACCGGGTTGGAAGGGAAGTCCACTGACCCCCCAGCCTCGCCATGACATGTCATTGGGCCAAAAGGGCTGGAAAGCTAGAGTGCCGCTGGTTAGAGAAAAAAAAATTAAAGGGTAGTGGATATTTTCATTAAGCATATGCCGACGGAAGGCAAGGAGAAACTCCGTCGATTTATTTTTGGTTGGTTTAGTATTGGAGAAAATCGAAGTTTGCAAGCGCTAAAAGTATTAAAGACCATAAAGTGTAATATGCCAGATAGTGTGAAGTCACAACATGTTTTAGGTTAGAAAGTGTAGATTTTTTGACGACATAAACTCGATATACGGACATAATCAATAACATAACTCATTATTTCGTTGAGCGGAGATAATTCGATTCTTGAAATGTAAAAGATTCAGATTGTTACAAATCAATATATAACATGCGAGCGTCGGATTGACAGAGTGGTTAGTGCACTGGTCTCTCGCGGTAAAGGTGCCGGGTCCAAATCACAGAACGACATACTAAAGTTTACCCAGCTGTAAAGGGGTACCTGGCTTTGAGCTAGGGAAGAAAAAGGCAGCGAGGAACGGAACTAATCACTCCACCTCTCGATGCTGCACCTAGTTTGGTGAAGTCTCTAACACTTCACTCCCCTATGGCAATATCTCCTATGGGACTACCTTTACCTTTATATAACATACCTGTCTCACCTCATACACACACACACACACACACACAATTAGTCTCGTCACACCTGATAAAGTATCTTATAAGAGGAATAGATGCAGTGATAGTTCCATGCTCCACAGGGAGCGACAATGTAATGCTCATCTCTGTCTTCTCCTTTTCATTCTTCTTTAATTTCGTCTGCTATCAAAACTTGCGTTAACTCTCAACATCCCTCAACGTACGCTATAAACTGCACCCTTATAATCTGTATAATGACTACACTTGACACAATCATGGATGTAGGGTTAATAAAACAAATTTATACGGCATTAATATCACTTCAAGATTGCGTTATTGCCACAATCATCTAACAAGTGTGTTAACACTGTTCCGAGAAAACTATGCATTTAATGCAGATTAGATTAAGTGGCTCTTGTCATCAAAGCTTGGCTGCATGGAATCTACTACATTTTCCTGTCTATTAACTAGACGTTACACGTAGACAGGAAATATGCTATATTTTATCAATATTTCTTTCCCAGGTATATCGCTGCTGTTCTTCTGTTTGTTTCTCATCATCTCCCACATCCTTTGCGTTATTCAATAAAGCGTTACATCTTCAGATGCGATTAGATATTTAGAATGTTTAACTTTTATCTCTTTCATTAATTTTCTTTCATTTTTCTTATTTTTTTCGCAACCTTTTTTTATTTATTACCGCTCTCTGTCTGGATTTTATCTCTCTTTTTCTTTATTTCTTTTCTCTGTCTGACTTTTATCTCTTGCGCCACTGCTTTTTCATTTTTATTTGTTTTAGCCATTCCTGCTCTCTTGAAATATGCCCAATCTATATGTGCCTCCAAGTTCTCTTATTTCAGCTGCTTGTGTCTATATGTGCCTTTAAGTTCTCTTATTTCAGCTACTTGTGTCTATATGTGCCTCCAAGTTCTCTTATTTCAGCTGCTCTTATTTCAGCTGCTTGTGTCTATATGTGCCTCCAAGTTCTCTTATTTCAGCTGCTTGTGTCTATATGTGCCTCCAAGTTCTCTTATTTCAGCTGCTTGTGTCTATATGTGCCATTAAGTTCTCTTATTTCAGCTGTTTGAGTCTATATGTGCCTCCAAGTTCTCTTATTTCAGCTGCTTGTGTCTATATGTGCCTCCAAGTTCTCTTATTTCAGCTGCTTGTGTCTATATGTGCCATTAAGTTCTCTTATTTCTGCTGTTTGTGTCTATATGTGCCTCCAAGTTCTCTTATTTCAGCTGCTTGTGTCTATATGTGCCTCCAAGTTCTCTTATTTCAGCTGCTTGTGTCTATATGTGCCTTTAAGTTCTCTTATTTCAGCTGCTTGTGTCTATATGTGCCTCCAAGTTCTCTTATTTCAGCTGCTTGTGTCTATATGTGCCTCCAAGTTCTCTTATTTCAGCTGCTTGTGTCTACATGTGCCTCCACGTTCTCTTATTTCAGCTGCTTATGTCTATATGTGCCTCCAAGTTCTCTTATTTCAGCTGCGTGTGTCTATGTGTGCCTTCATGTTCTCTTATTTCAGCTGCTTGTGTCTATATGTGCCTCCAAGTTTTCTTATTTCAGCTGCTTGTGTCTATATGTGCCTCCAAGTTCTCTTATTTCAGCTGCTTGTGTCTATATGTGCCTCCAAGTTCTCTTATTTCAGCTGCTTGTGTCTATATGTGCCTCCAAGTTCTCTTATTTCAGCTGCTTGTGTCTATATGTGCCTCCAAATTCTCTTATCAGCTGCTTGTGTCTATATGTGCCTCCAAGTTCTCTTATTTCAGCTGCTTGTGTCTATATGTGCCTCCAAGTTCTCTTATTTCAGCTGCTTGTGTCTATATGTGCCTCCAAGTTCTCTTATTTCAGCTGCTTGTGTCTATATGTGCCTCCAAGTTCTCTTATTTCAGCTGCTTGTGTCTACATGTGCCTCCAAGTTCTCTTATTTCAGCTGCTTGTGTCTATATGTGCCTCCAAGTTCTCTTATTTCAGCTGCTTGTGTCTATATGTGCCTCCAAGTTCTCTTATTTCAGCTGCTTGTGTCTATATGTGCCTCCAAGTTCTCTTATTTCAGCTGCTTGTGTCTATATGTGCCTCCAAGTTCTCTTATTTCAGCTGCTTGTGTCTATATGTGCCTCCAAGTTCTCTTATTTCAGCTGCTTGTGTCTATATGTGCCTCCAAGTTCTCTTATTTCAGCTGCTTGTGTCTATATGTGCCTCCAAGTTCTCTTATTTCAGCTGCTTGTGTCTATATGTGCCTCCAAGTTCTCTTATTTCAGCTGTTTGTACAGTATTTTAATTTCAACATCGTATTGCTATTGTTATTGTTGATCAGAATCGACCCCATTACACTCCAGGCAAACCCACACGTACTCAGTCTCCATCAGCAAACGATGAAGGGTATGAATGCTAACTGTTCCCGTAGCACACTGATTCTTTACACGACAGATGCATTCTCTCCTACGCCCATCTCTGCTGGTCTTACGTCTGATGCCAAAGTCCAGCAATTTTAGCCTTGTTGATTCATCTATTGCAGAGTATTTGTTAGCAGGCGATCAGTATTTGTCTTTAGTATTTCTCCCGTATCTACATCCAATGTCCCCACTATGGGTGCTCTCGAAGAGAGTCTGTCAGCTCTCTCATTACCGCGTACCCCTGCATGACCAGGACAGTAGACTCCCATCAGTTGCTGAAAATTCGAACCTTCTATGGATATTTTTCATTCATGCCGGAGCCATCCACTTTGGACCTTCCGAAGCATGAACTGAGAGTCTGATACAATAACCACGTTGGGTGTTGTGTGTATATAACATCTAATGTGGAACTGATGAACAGAACCAGACAAACACCAGTGGATAAGCAGTTAAGGAAAAGCCACTTTCACTGGAAATGACACCCAAAGAGAATAAGCTTATAGCATTACAAGGTAGTATCTGTTCTAGAATCATCAATATCAGAGAAATAGAGGGGGAACAATTAAAAACATGAATACGGAAAATGGTGACAGAAATGAAAAAGGTGAAGCAGACATGGAAAGACCTTGGTGGCACAGGATAGGAGAGCTCAGTATGTTTTTGTTGAGGACTTGTGCTCTACGAGGTGCTAGAAGCTATTGATAAACAAGATGACGATGAAATAATAAGAAAGTTTCATTTACGACATCATCTCTGTCAATATTCCTCATGTGACTCCCAAAGCATTGAAGGTGGAAGTCCAGCTTACCACTCTCCATTTTTTTCTGCATTGTCTTTTTTCTTAGTTGTTTCCTTAGTTTACGACCCCCATCTGTTATCATCATCATATTTTTTTTTCACTCCTTATGGATCATAGAACTATCACTGCAGATGCCCCTCTTTAAGTAAGTCAATGTCACAGAGAACACTTTTGCAGCGATGACTTATTCAGCAATTAGTTTTACATGATGGGGTTACCATCGGGATGTACAACCTCACATAAGTCGCCTTTTACAAGATGCCTGACGGAACAATGGTTCTGTTATGTCTTTGTCTCTTCGGAGATCCCTGCAGACTACACGGGGTGCCTCTACCTGTGAACTTTCCGTGTTATTTAAATAGTGACGTCACTCCCAGAATGTTTAGTCCACGAGCTCCTCTATTCAAAAGGGCCGATATTAAGCTGCACTAGCATAAAATAATTTCGTCAAAATGTAAGAATTACTGAAGATACTTCTGACAAAGGATAATTTAACGATTTTTTTAAAAACATGTCTTCTATATTGTTTATAAAGTAATTTTATTAACCTAGCCTAGGGATAGCTAAACGTTTTGATCTTAAGAGCCATAGAAATGCTTACGAACTCTATGAGAGCCGCACAGAAGCTTCTTAACAGGATCGTAGCTATCAAATGTGAGTCTCTTGACAAGCCTTGTAGGGAGCTGCTTTTTTTGGTGCTGATTTTCCTTCTTGTGGCGACGCACGTACCTTTCAACCTAAACCCAAGTCAGCTGGTTATATCGGAGCGTAATTTTCCATTCAAAAATAACTGAACTCTGTTAACTAAAGCGATGTGTTGATAAACTCTAAGCACCGAAAAGGACAACTAGCATCTATCAGCTAGCCTGAAGTAACCTTGAAAAGGACCTAGCCCGACCAGCGTTGATAGATACACATTTTTGTTTTCCTCAGTCGTGGTCCAGCGTTGGTGTGGCTGGCGAGTCCTTTTTAGGGCAAGTCCTTTTCATGGCTTCAGGCTAGCAGATGGATAATGTTAGTCCTTTTCAGGACTTAGAATCTATCGACGCTGGACGGACTAGCAATTTTTTCTGGGATTGTACAAGAGTTTACATACAACCGGTGCTTCGCTGACAGACTGAGGAAGTACTGGCAGCGTTGATGTAGCTGGTGAGTCCTTTTTAGGGCAAGTCCTGTTCAGGGCTTTATCCTAGCATCTGGATAATGTTAGTCCTTTTCAGGACTTAGTATCTATCAACGCTGACCGGGCTTCAGTCAACAGAGTTCACTTATTTTTGAATGGCAAATGCGCTCTGATATAACCAAATAGGTTGAAAGGAACGTGCCTCGCCACAAGAAGGCAAAAACCAAACCAAACAAAACGAACAAAGCCCTAAAAAGGACTCTCCAGCTACGCCAACGTTGTCGGTACCTTTTCAGTGTTCAACAAAAACTGGTGTTGTAAGTGCGGTGTTGGCAGCTGCTTTAACTGCCTATAAAAGCTAAACAGCGAGCACACATCCAAAGGTGCAATGGGCCAGCACAAGAAAGTTCACACACTTCGCATGAACACTGCCAAATCCCAGCAACTCGCCTCGAAGGCGGACGGAGAAGTAGCCTGTCCACATTTGTAAAATTGTGAGTTCAAATTATATGCACATTATTCTTACCTTAAACAGGCGCTTATTGCTATGTAACAACCGTTATTAAACCTGTACATATATGTTAAGTCATATTTTGAGTTAGAGTTAAGTGTTAAAAGCACGTTTAAAGTAATGAGTAGATTTTTTATTTGGGTACTTTGTGTACGATAATTTTGGAACATAGCTCACTGAAGCTCATGTGTTAGTTTTTAAAAAAATAAAGAAACTGTTCTAATGTTAATAGTAGTTTGGGGGGAGATAAGGATGAGCTGAGCTCAGTTGTCAAAGCAGTGAGTTCGCGCTCGAGCGACTTCACTGAGCTGTACTGAGAAAATTATAATCTCAGGCAGTGTGTATCTGGCAGGGCTTCGAGACGGTTGCTGAGTCTCGCTAGTGTGACCAGGATATTTTATTGAAGTGAATATATATAGATTATTGTAGGGAAGAGTTTCTTTCCCAATTTATGGATTTTTTTCCAAAGATATTATTCTAATGCCATGGATTACGTTGGCTCATATTACATAATAAGAATTGCGATGTATGCAATTCCTTTCCTGATGGATTTGTACTTACACGATTTATTATTCTAATGCCATGGATTACGTTGGCTCATTGATGTACCCAGTATTATAATGGATTTTTGTACGCTGTAGTAACCTGTGACAATGTGTTGTTCCTTCGTGTACTTTGCGATGTTACTGTGTCGTAAATAAACTGTGTAAAGTTGAACTAGTTGGTCTATTTCATGACCTTACATTACTGTTGTGTGGGTGAGAGGAAAGCAGAATACTACACACCTGAAGAACCCATGACACCCGCGTATTGTTAGATTGTACAACTGTTGGCCACCTGTAAGCCCGATCATACTGACTTTGTCCTTGTCAGTGATTCGACACACACACACTCACCACCACAAACATTCACACAGTAGCAGAAGTGATGGCCTGTGTGGCCTGCTGATGTTGTTAAAGAAAACAAAACAGTAACAATATACTTATTAAATAAATACATAACATTTGTAAAACAAAAACAATTAATTCTATGCATATGACAATATACGCATGTAAAAACCAGTTCAAAGCATTACAAGGTAGATCCTGTTCTGGAATAAAAGGTAAAGTTGGTCTCATGGCAGATCAAGTGGTTGCTGTCTTCATCATTATCATCATCATCATCATCATCTTTCATCTTTCAACTCCACAACGTTCATATGCCTTCAACAAACTTATGCCAAGTCTTCATGTCGAGTGCTATCAGCTCAAAGTACATTATATCGCTTTGGAAAAGTTAAATTTTCTTTTGAGCTGTCTGAATAACGTCCAGAATAATCTCTCCCCTTCCCCCCCCCCCCTCCCCCTCAGTGACAAGTTAAATTTCTGGTTTTGTATGACATCATTTCAAAATATCAGGTCAAGTAGCAGGCCATACGTCATCTGCCATTTATGGATAAGACTGTCCTTTTTCGCATATAAATGTAATTGTAGGTTCCAGTAATTCAACAAATCATTTCAAAAATTACTGGTAAAAAAACCATCTAACCAATCAATAGAATGAAAAACCATTTGGCTTATCTTCTAGGCTAGTCCTTAAGGGAAGCGCTTTTACTACAGTAGGTTTCAACACCTGAACAAGTGGAATAACCAATTTGGACACATTACTTTTTCATGTTTGAAATGTTTGACAATAAGACGCTCACTTTGTATAAAGCAGTTAACGCCCAGAAAGGCAGTCCTTGTTCTGGGACACCCCCTCCCCCTCCCCCCTCCCCCGGAGCAAGAGAGGTAGAAAAAAACCGAAGAATACATGGAGAAGAGAACTGGAGACATACATAAAAGGGATGTAATCCAGTGGACTCTGACTAAGCAGCTGGAGGATCTAGATTGTGCTGATGACTTGGCTCTTCTGTCCCATAACCGTAATCAGATGCAGGACAAATTGAGAACACTCGATGAGAGGTCACAGCAATTTGGTCTGAAAATACACAGGGAAAAGACAAAGATAATGAGAATAAATGCAGGTAATGATAACAGGGTTGAACTTGAAGAAACACCAATACAAGATGTAGAGTCGTACACATATCTTGGCAGCAATATAGACAAAGTTGGAGGGACAGACAGTGATATCAAAATAAGAATACAAAAAGCAAGAGGAGCTTTCATTGCATTGGGAAACATATGGAGATCAAGAGAAATCGGAACAAACACAAATATAAGAATCTTCAACTCAAATGTCAAGTTAGTCCTATTGTATGGCTCTGAGATATGGAGAACAACAAAAACAACAACCAAAAAGCTACAGACTTTTATAAACGGGTGCTTGCGTAAAATAGAAGGACTGAAATGGTATGACAAAGTCACAAATTTGGAATTGATGACAAGAACCAGACAAGTGACAGTAGAACAAGAGAAGAAGACGCTGGCGATGGATAGGACACACATTGAGGAAACCTGTTGATAGCATTACAAGGCAGTCCTTGTTCTGGAATCCACAGGGAAAGAGAGGCAAAGGTAGACCAAGAAGCACATGGAGAAGAGAGCTGGAAACAGAGGTGAAAATGATGAGGAGAACATGGAAAGAACTTGAGATGATGGCACGTGACAGGAGGACTTGGCATGTGTTTGTTGAAGACATATGCTCCTTGGGGAGCGGGGAGCGTTATGAATGAATGAATAAAAGGATTGAGGAAGACATGGGAATACTTTGAGCTGATGGCACAGGACAGGAAGATTTGGCATGTGTTTCTTATAAGTCTTATACTCCTTATGAAGCTCAGGTGAATGAATGAATCAAGAGCTAACCTGAACGTGAACATTTTTCTTCAAAACCGTCTGCTGCAACTTGTTCTCCATACCAGCACTAACATGAGAAATACGCTCTTCCATAGTAAGACATGATACCGGAACTTGCGTTATCAATCTCTTAAAGTTTTGAGTTGCTCGGATCTAAAGTAGCTCTTACTTCAAATAAGTTCTTCTTACGAGATTACGTTCTTTCGAGATTCTCCATAAGAACTTGAGGTGAACGAAAATAGGTCACGGATGCCTTACTAGGATACAGGGCAAAGACATGACGTACGTAAAGGTCACGATGTTTCGTCAGGGATGAACGAACAAAAAACATTATGAGAAAAGTCATTGAGAACTAATCTAATTTTTTTTTTTTTTTTTTTTAACACGAGCCGAAAATATAGTCGATGTAGTCGCACTGGTAAATCCCAGTGAGACACGGCACTAGAATTATGGTGGAAAATTAGAAGCTGTTCTCACAGAATGGATTGGGCGACCCCTTCTTCTTCCTAATCTCTGTTTCACTACGGCATTAATCGGTACATTTGTGGTACGGATTTTATTGCGTGCTTTCAATTGTCGCACTTTCGTTCTTTCTTTCTCTGCTAAGTAACAGATATTTGATATTGTCAAATCATTTTGACACTCCTTGTAGGGGATAATAATCAAATTTGTGCTTGATGCGGTGTGATAAAATTACATTGATACACCGATAAAATTATTATTTGTAAGTAACAAGAAAGATAGGTAGAAATAAAAATAGTTAAGTTGAAAGGAGGAGAGAGGCAAGTGTATTTTTAGAATGAGACTTTTGACACAAATGGTTGAAACACGCAAAATTGTAGGCAACGCGGGCGATATTGTTAGCGGCAGATGGAAAAATTCGACACTAAGTCCAATACTTGTTTGTTCCATAAGCACGCAGAGTGACTGGTATAAACACACACGCCTCGCTCTGTCTGCAAATTGGTACATTTTATGACGTCAAAGACTTGTTGTTTCGAATTGAACTACACAGAAGCGTGGAGAGAGATGGCGTGTTTATGTAATATTAGCGATTGAAACTCACATGGAAAATATATGGAATTCTTTATTTCCAATACTAGGGCCATAAAAGTTGGTTAGTTTTATAGCTTATGATCTCCTGATAAATAATATGTTTAAAAATACAAAATTCCCTAGATAATACGAAAGATATTGACAAAAGACTAGATATGCCCAGACAGATGAACGAACAGACGCTTGTTTTTGCATTCACTATCGGTGACAATTTTTTTTCACGCGTTGTTGGAAATGAGACAAGCAAGCATGTATTCTGTTGGAGGAGGGGTAGACAAGGGGAGAGAAATTATGGGATGGCTTAACACAAAATATATTTTAGCAGTAGAAATCTAAGAATGAGTGAGGAGAAAACTTGTTAGGTCCAAAAATCAAGTCTGTTTTTGCTTTTATTTTCAAAATTCAAATTGAAAAGCTTAGTCTTCCGATCTGATTGGCCAACGCATTTTATATTATGGAAAACTTAGTTAGGTTTTTGCCATTTTGTAGAAAGCTGTCCCTGAAGCAGGTCGATGTGATCCTAGAAGTTTGACTCTTATTTGTAACTAAAACTAAAAAGTATTTGTCATAGTCTAGCCAGCAGCAAAGCTGAATTTGTGCCATCCATCGCACCTGTGCTTATTTAATTGAATTCTGGTAAGAAGAATATCTATATTATTATGTAATTTGTGCAAAGGCAAAACGTGGGAAAGTGTATGACATGCCTAAAGAGACAGTTTGGGTATATCTATTTGATTTATGTTTGAATATTGCATTGTTGTAATTAAAAATTATTGTAAGACTAAAGTAAAATAGCAAGCCTCTGTGTTCGCTGAACACTATTGATTGCCTGGAGCGTTTATATTTTGTAATAGAAGAAAATTATATGCATATAAGGAGATGTACATACTCCTATTAAATTGTGTTGAAGAAGACTATGTAAAATGACAGTGGCGTATCTGCCATATGGACCTGAGGTGTGGTCACAATATGATGTGAGTTCAAAAAAAGTTAGGGGCTGGTGCACTTGTAATGCTCACGAGGCTGAACCCCATCATGTCATGTAGAGAGTTGAGGGAAAGATATAACAGATATGAAAAGGCCAGGGTATCTTTTATGTTGCAGGGTTTTATTTCCTGTTACCAGCCAGTGACAGGAAAGCTGAAGTACGAGTGAAGACAGTAACGTCTCCAGTACAGCGTATTCTGTATAATAATTGTCAAGTGGAGCTCTGAGAGCTGATGTTCTTTACAGAGCCATATCAACGATTGAATCTTCACGAAGGAAATTTCAGGTTATGTGCCACAATCTGGGCAATCTGACACTTTATCTGGAGAAAACTGTTTTCCTATCCATTAACAGAAACTCTCGGGGAAATGATGGCATAAACAGTCTCTCCAATAACTGACTCACATTATTAATTATTACTTAATAGCCTGTGAAACACCTTACTGAACATTTTAATATTAATAGTATTATTTGTTGGACCAAGAGTCATTATTTTCAGTTCACTTTTCAGTGTAACATACATTTTCTTTAGTTTTAAAAGACCTGTCCAAAAGAGATTGCAGGACAGGCACAATAAATTGTACAAAAAAATATTTCCAATTTGAAAACTAAACAACAGAGTTATTAAGATTCTATTAGAGAGTTATACTGTGTTGTTTTGATGTACCATCATTTCATTGCATCCCCTAGACACTAGCCACATCAAACACCATACATTAGAAGTAATTTACAGCACCGTGTGAGATCTTGAGAGGTAGCGTTAAGTCCCTTGAGAATTAATCTTCTTCAACCACTAGATTCAAGGTCTTACATAGCTTGACCTCACACGGTTAACACATCTAACTCTATCATTCTTATCTTTTACCATCATAACCTTTCCAGCAATTTACTTTGCTACATGCGGCACAGATTTACTGAGATTAGAGCATGTGAAAACCAATGTGGGTTTGCTCAGTTTCGCATGATTCTGTTTGCTCAAGCTGGGCCGGGTGATAAAATTACTCGCTCGTAGTCGGTTTTCGTTTGCTCAGGCAACAGATAACAAGATTACCCGTCTGTGCGACACATTTGTGACGGACACGTATGATATAATCATTTCCTGTCCACGACATTACTTTGTAAGAAAGTAATACGTGTTACATCTGACATACGTTGTCGTTTGAGTTTAACGACATGTTTGTGAGTTCGTACACAGAGCAATCGGATGTTTACAGCCCATTTTCAGAAAAGTAATGTTTGAAATTTTGCACTAGATGAGTCACGCAAAATATTCAAATTAGATTGGCTGATCATTTGAGTTCCATAACAAATAGAGCGGGGTAGGACAGTGAATATAACCTGACGCTTCAGTCAGTCTAGTTCACTGTGAGATTCACGCTGCCAAAGACATCAGACTTGCCAGTAGTAAGAATTCAGAATTTCCATTTATCAGACCGGACACCTTTTATTGAAGTATTCATCAGGACTTACAATTCAGCCCAGGAAATATCTAACATTTTAAATAAGGAAAACCGGAATATCGGAGGAAACTGAAACACACGGTGTCAGAGAGGGAATTATTTTATTAAAGAAACGACACCCCAGAAGCGTGTACGAGGCTGATTCTTTTATTCATCTGAGCAAAAAGTCTGTTAGCAATGATTGGCGTAAGTTGTGATTTTACATTCTATGTTTTATTATTAACATGTGAACTACCATATATATGTATATGGCCAGGTGAATTTTAACTCTTTGATTCCGCAATTATTTTCCACACTGTGTCGTAACTTTAAATCGTGATAGACTAAAAGCAACGCTCTGAGAGTTGTTTTAGCATGGGTGTCAAATCTGACCAACGCTCTGTGCGTTGTTCCGGAGTCAAAGAGTTAATATGTGAAGATCGCTAGTGGAAGTCCTAGTTATTTTCGGCTGACAACCTAAGCGTATAGAATGACGATTCTCGAACCACCACTGCACGGGCTAGTGATTGCTTTATTGCTAGTTTCTTAAAGAGAACTAAACGCATAAAGAGTCCCAGGTTCCATATGGAGCAGGGAGGAAAAGATGAAAGAAATGATGTACATTCTTACAATTTCAAACCAGTGTAAATGTCGATGTTAACATATGCACTTTAAAAGTAATGGAAGTTTCAAACTTTTCTAATCAGTGTAAACATAAATAAAAACATATTCAATTTATATTGTGAACACTTATCAATCAGTGGAAATTAAAATGTAAACATATTCTATCTGTACTATTAACCTGTTCATTTAAATGTAATGTAAAGCTAAAGCTAACCAGTTTAAATGTAAAGAAAGTTTTATCCCGAGAGATTAAATTTAATTCTCATCGAGGGTAAATTCTGAGATAAATGGGATGGTAGAATAGAAGAAAGGGGACACATAAGTATGTGCCGGGAAACGTAATACTCAGAAGAGCGTTTCGTTTCTATTCTGTATCATAGTTATTGGTGGTACCAGCAGAAAGTACTATCTCTGGAACAAGAAGGGAAAAGTAGCCTAAGCTTTAAGACGAGGGACCAACTTTGTAGACTCTCCTTGATATTTCTGGGAAACAGCTACACACGACAACCTTGACCAGCGACGAGCGTGCGCAGTGTAAAAAGAACCTATCAGCGGGAGCAGAAACTACTACTGGCAGCTAAATGAAAAATATACGCTGCCAAAGCGAACGTGTTTTCATCGTCTCTATTACCAATCAATGATGAATTTCTTCTTAACTATTCAAATTATTTTCTAACTGTTAAAACTTGAGTGATTATTAAATTTTGTTATTTGTAATCTTACAAATATAACTTCGATTTAATCCTTTTAAATGTACTGTATGTTTGTCTCAGTCAATTTACTACACACACTCTAAACAGAGCTATACCAAAATAATAAGAATTCCACTGAGTTAATAAGAGGCGGGAGCTTGAACGAGCTAACATAAACCATTGCTTAATCCTTCACAAAAGTGATCGGCAGATTCTAGAATTAACGTGCAAAGCCAGAGCAGCATTGTTTTCGCTTATCTGAATATCTTGTGAAGACTCCCTTTGTGATAGAAGTGTCATTACCCTTCTATCTACATCTCTGCCAAGAGTAATCTTGTGCGAAGGTAGACACCTTTGAAGCCCATATTAGATACTCTTGAGTTTTGGCCACTGTTGGACCACTACTGCAAAGCAGGGGAGGCAATAACGTCACAGCTGTATTTAAAAGAAGGAGCAACTAGTGCGAAAGGAGATCTGGGCTTAAAAAATCAAAACAAAAACAAAGAAAAGAGTAATAAAAATTCGAAAAATAATAATTATGAAGAAAACTAAGACAATTATTCACATATATGTGCTAATTTTTAAAAAAAATGTAATAATAAGAAAAAATAATTAATAAATGTACACAAGTTAAACCCATAATAGACATTTAAGAACAGGGAATATAAAAATTATACATGTCGATTATTTTGAAAGAAATACTAAATAAATGAACTGATGATTGTGACAGACGAACTCAGCCGACCCTGAATGACCCTGAAGTGTTGGATGATATAGTACGACCTTCGTAGCGACCCCTTGGATAACATCAGTGCCCCCGAATATTGTAACCTTTCGTCAAACGGGATTTTTCTTTTCACCTGGACTCATTAGCTATGCAACCGTTCCACACAGAGGGCAAACACGTTTGCTGATTAATATGTGGACAGTTTATCTACCGTTCATTCTGGTCATCGCATTGATTTAAGGAGAGATTAAATCTCGCCCATGGACATCTGTTACGGTATTTTATTGGCATGGTCTGCTAGAGGTTAGCAGCATAAGATTAAGAGGTGACCACGTTTAATATAATGTAAATAATTGTTAGTTTAGTGTACGCGATACACACAATTGATTATGACGTGTATGCGTTGGTATGTCGAGATAATAGTTACTATAGAGGACGACGAGATAATTCTAACAATTATACTCGTAATCGATCTCATTCTCGGGGATCATCTCAGTACAACCATAATACAGGGGCGGCAGTTACAAATAATACTACCCCTATAGCTCAGGTCCCACTTGACAATAATACAACACAGTCTTCTGCTGCATGTTTTGCTATTAATTATAATGTGGCAAATAGTTGCCAACAATGCAATCTTATTTTTCAGAAGGCGAAAGAAACAGTGCTTAACTGCGGACATATTATACCACAGGTAGGTCTTGCAGTCAACGATGGGACAGGCTCATTAATTTTTAACAGGGGAATCGTTAATGGATCCGTCGTCTCAGTGCTGAGAGATTCAGGATCCACAACGATTGGGGTACGTCAGTCGCTGGTACATCCTAGCTGTGCGACAGGAGAATATGTACGCTGCATGACATTTGGTGGAACTATTGAGTTCTACCCAACAGCTATTGTTCATATTAGAACACCCTTTTTCACAGGGAACGTAAAAGTATGTATGCTAAAAAAGCCTATTGCTGATCTGATGGTTGGTCGTATACACGGCAGTAAAGATTGTACTCCAGATGAGATCATAGAATGAGAGAAACATAACCTATGCACTGGAAACGCCGTGACAACTAGAGCGCAGACTCAACTCATGGAGAAAGTTGGTGATAATAAAATGGATACAGACAACCAAGAGGAATTTGTAGTCAATTCACCTATTGACAGGGAAACATTTGCAACCAAACAAAAAGAGGATAAATCTTTAAAAAAAAATTTTTAAGCTGGTTGATAAAGTTGACAATCTATCCTCAGGTAATAATAACAAACATTGTTTTGTTATTAAAAATGACATATTGATTAGATGTTTTAATGACAAATCACAAATGAAACAACAAGTCATGGTACCTTTTGCTTTTAGGCGGTACATACTTCAACACGCACATGATTCTAAGTGTGCAGGTCACATGGGTTATACTCGTACACGTTCGCGAGTATTATCTTCTTTTTTTTTTGGCCGGGGTATCACGAGATATTTCACAGTACGTACGCTCCTGTACGATATGCCAAGAAGTGAAAGCACGGGGAGCCTTTCACACGGCGCCTATTCAGGCTTGTGACATATCTGTGAGACCTTTCGACAAAATGGCCATTGATATCATTGGCCCACTTTTACCATCAGCCAGAGGACATAGATTTATTCTCACTTGCATCGATTTATGCACACGATGGCCAGAAGCCATCCCATTGAAAACAACTACCACCACAGATGTAGCTGATGCACTACACCTGATCTTTTCTAGAGTAGGTTTTCCTAGAAAACTTTTGTCACATCATGGTTCTCAATTTATATCTGAGACTATGACGGAGGTAATGAAGACTTGGCAAATAGATAGAAATCTCAGCAGCATTTATCACCCAATGAGTAATGGTGCTGTAGAAAGACTTAACCGCACACTCAAACAAATGTTACATAAGGTTACAGTTAACCATCCACAGGACTGGGACAGAGTTCTACCAGCGGTGTTATTCGCTTATCGAGAGGTGCCACATGAACAAACTGGCTTCTCTCCATTTCAACTAGTCTTTGGCGCTCCACCAAGAGGTCCTATGGGACTGATAAAAGATTTATTAATCGATTCTGAGATGACTCAGGACACTCAGTCATCCTATGAGTATGTAATTAATCTCCGGAATAACATTATTGATGCCTGTAAAATGGCAACAGCTTCATCAGAGGCTGCGAAAGAGAAAGCTAGAACTTTCCAAAACAGTAATAGACGATTACGTCAATTATTTCCAGGAGATCAAGCTTATGTGTTATTGCCACATAACAATAATAGACTACTAATCTCGTGGAACGGTCCTTACCAGGTTATCAATAAGATTTCTGATGTTGATTATGTCCTGGACATTAAGGGACATCACAAAATATTTCACATAAATATGCTCAAGCAATTTCATACTCGACCTGAACATCTACAAGCTATTTTTCATGAACTAGATGACACTTTCAGACCTACATGTCACTATTCTAATTTATCTGTTATCCAGGAAGAAGAATCTTCTTTTCCTGAGGTACAGTTAGCTTTACCTGTACCTGTAGTACAATCTAGCGAATCTTGGCGGGACGTAACCATCTCTTCGTCGGTTACACCGCAACAGCATCAAAAGATTGCTGATCTTCTACAATCTTATCCAGATGTGTTGACCGATGTTCCAGGTCGCACATCAGTCATTAGTCATGACATCACTCTTAATGATGATACTCCAATTTGGGTACATCCTTATTCTGTTCCTCTACACTTTCTTACTAAAACTACTAAGGAACTTGAACAGATGTTATCTTTAGGAATTATCGAAACTAGTAATTCCCCATTTACTTCTCCATTAGTTATTGTCCGAAAGAAGGACAATAACATTAGACTATGCGTCGACTATAGAAAATTAAATGCACAAACGATAGTTGATAGCGAACCACATCCACTTCTCGATGACTTACTGCCACGTCTATCGACAGCAACTATATTCACTAAGATAGACTTAACTAAAGGTTATTGGCAGATACCACTAACCGAAAAAGCTAAATACTACACAGCGTTTTCAACTCCGCTAGGTCTATACCAGTGGAATGTGATGCCTTTTGGGCTTGTTAACGCTCCAGCTACCTTTGTTCGCATGATGCGACACATTTTTTCAGGTAGACCGGACATTATTACATATATAGACGACATATGCGTATTTAGTTCATCTTTTGAGGAACATTTTTTGGGTCTTGGATACGTTTTTGATACCTTAAGAAGGTACAAGTTAACTGCTAAACCTACAAAATTACAGGTAGCATTTCATGAGATCACTTTTTTTGGTCACATTATTGGAGCAGGATATATCCGAACACTACCCAGTACAGTTTCAAAAATTTTAAACATTTCCGTTCCTCAAACGAAGAAACAAGTGAGAAGCTTGTTAGGTCTAGTCCAATATTACAGTAGATTCGTACCTAACTTGTCATCCATCACGGCTGTATTGTCCTCATTACTAAAGAAAGACATGCCAGTGAAGGTGACATGGACTGACGAATGTGACAGAATTTTTCGGCAAATAATTTATATATTTTCAAATCCACCTATTTTGAGACTAATTGATGCTTCTAAAAAGTTCATTCTTCGTACAGATGCGAGTAACTACGGAATTGGCGCATGTTTGCTCCAATACCATGACGACATCCTCCATCCAAACTTGTACGTGTCACGAAAACTGAAACCACCAGAAGTGAAATACTCTACGGTTGACCGCGAACTTTTGGCCGTCGTGTGGGCGATAACCAAACTTGAGAAATTTCTACTGGGAGCCCCTTTCGTAGTACAAACTGATCAGAGGGCCGT
Organism: Oreohelix idahoensis; assembly: GCA_024509875.1. Lineage (NCBI taxonomy): Eukaryota > Metazoa > Mollusca > Gastropoda > Stylommatophora > Oreohelicidae > Oreohelix > Oreohelix idahoensis. The sequence continues at coordinate 62,619 of JAMPIV010008711.1, forward strand.
AGCATCACTACAACGAGCAAATCACAAAAGTGCAAAGTTGACCAGATTTGCTATACTCCTTCAACCTTTCGAGTTCTCAATCGAGTACATCACAGGATCCGACAACATCTTGGCAGATACGTTATCTCGAAACCCTAATGATGTCGATTCCTAATTCACGTTGTTTGTCGCAAAGACAATACTATTCACAGAGAAACTTAATCAAAGGACATAGCACCATCGTAGCTTTTTGACACATGAATGAACCATTGACTCAGCTGCTTCCTAAAGGCAGATTATACGCAAAGTGACTGCAATCAATTGACACTATATTCGTCTTTACGCCGGGACTCTCCTGGTTTACATTCGTCACAATACTGTTTCAAAACACTTCGGAGGTAATAAATGACATTCCATTCGAACTAATTCGTTATATAACTTGATTCAGAATGCTTGAACATGTTGTCTAATGGAAATTCAAAGATCAAGACTACGAATGGATCTTCATATCCAATTTTAATTACTTTAATTTATTCTTTAAAACTAATCCACATTAAAATGACAAGTGAGTTGAATTTTTAAAAAAATGAATGAAACTTAAAAAAATGAAAGAAAGAAAAGAAAACTCACATAATTCTTTGATTATATTCTTAGAATTACATGATTATATTGCATACTATTGTTTAAATTAGTTAGAAAGATATTAATAACTTAATACTACACTTACTTGATGTTCAACACACATAAAAGTGGGAGGTTATAAATATTTATAGGGGACTTAGTGTACTGACTGAGATCAGCTGTGAAGGTATCTATATCTAATAAGAGTAGTGTATTATAGATAACCTTACTTGCTGCCACATATATATATCTCAGTCATAATTATTCTGGAATAGTGTGATGACTACGTTGTATGTCTAGGGTATGTGTATGATGAAGTGTAAGTCATAACAACAACAGACAGATAAACAATTTAATTTATTCCACCACACTTGACAACACTGTGACACTCACATACATAAAACACTCTACAAGGATATCTTAAAGGAGTCACTGATAACTTTTCAAATAACAATATGTATTCATTGCTGTCATGAATGAATATGTGTCCTGATTCAAATACAAAGGGAACCAGGAATCACAATCAATTTTAATTACAAGTTATATGTACAGAATTTCTCAATATGAATATTGTAGTGACATTTATTATTAAAAGTATCCTATGTGTGTCAGTTGTGTAGTAGTAATATGAGGTAATACTGGTTTTGTTTTGTTCAAGCTCTGTTGGTATTAGTCATCATGACTTCAATAGTTTGTCTTTATTGGAACTAGTATTGGAGATGTTCTCAGTTCCTGATATTAAAACAATTTACTTCCCCTCTTAAGTTTATGTTACAATGTTATTTTAAGATGGGGGTACATAATTTTGAGCTCAGCTGGCCACATCAGCTTATCTTGCGTGATGGCGGCAGGAAAGGACTCCTCTGCTCGATTTCTCCCCTGTGCTCTGGAGACACCTCACTGATAGCTAAATGGACCAAGGAGTATGCTGTCCGACTCTGGATTCAGCAAAGCTCTGACCAGGTGCTGCTCAATACCATCAAGACCACGGTCCCTGAAAACAAGAAGGATGTACCTTCTACTTCATAACTAATTGATACTCTAGTTCTACACTGAGCACAATACATCACAAACATTGAGTTCAGAGCGTTAGGCCAACTGTCAGCTTCATCTGAAATACTTTATACCAGCATTAACCTCCTTAATGGTTACTACGCCTCTGCAATTCCAGCATTATTTCTTCTAATCAATCATCTAGGTGTCAGTGTACTGTTTGGCCATTCCATGCCGTTTTACTTTCCTCCGACACCTTCTGTTCAGGCTGGAGCATTATAGGCTTTACATCATGTTTGCTACTGAACTACACATATATACAGGCATAAATTAACAATTCACATTCAATTTTCATTAAAAGATACTGAATGTTTCAAGCTTACCACAATTCATAGAATAAACACAGATACGTTGACTAGCAATGAATTCTGGCACAAATTCCCATCTGCTTATGTTCCAGGCTTTTATTTAGCAAAAATATGAGCTGGCTTCAACGCACTGTTGCTTTATCAAGCTTATTTGAACTAGTGGTCTCGAACTAACGCTCCTAAGTGATTATATCAGCGAGTCTGGCCAATGGAGCCACGTTTCGACAAGTGTTTGAAAAAATTTTACCTTCCTACGTCTCCCCTAACAACCAAAGATAGTATTTATAGTCCGACCAATCGTGTTTAGTCTTATATTTGTTGCGCTCCAATCAATTTGGAGTTTACATGGTAGGCTATTTCTGTACGTAAGGTTTTTTTCAAACACGTTATAAAAAAATTTTATGAGCAGAAATGATTTCATGCTGTCAGGCATCCCCACTATTTTATTTTGGTTATAACTTGTTAATTCCTAGACTATTTGCGTAACGTTTTACATATTCTTTGTCAGCAAACCCTAAGGAACCCAAATATACAAATTTAAAAGAGCTAAGTGGCTGCGTTCAAAATATGCAATTTCTTCGACCTCCTGTTTCGAAGATGTGCTGTCTGGGTACTGTAATGTTTTCAAACGTAAACCCATCTAATGTTATCTTTTCTAATAAGCGTTTTTCGTGATTTTAAAACCTAACTCTGGGAAGGGTAGTGAATTTATCACTGTCCGTCTGAAAAAAAAAAGTTAGTGCATGTGGCCTTACACGCGTGATAGTAGTAATTGTGTATCGCGCGACGCGTGTTGCATGCGTTCCTGATTTTCAGCCCTCCCTCTCTCTTTCTATTTGAGTCCATCTGTTCGTTCGTTTTGGTAACGCAGTATAATTAATGTTAGGATTAATTTAGGTCATTACGCAGTCTGCCTCTCAATGTTTTTCCAAGAAATACAGCACACGTTTCATTGAAGAAAGCGGGTAATAATATAGTAGGCTTTTACTATCAACGTGAAAGCGTTACAATTTGCAGACGAAGCATAAAACAAAGGGGATTTCGAGTACATTCCTTGTGACAGCACTGTTATTTTACCATTGCTCTTTTCTTTATTAAATGTATTTATTAGGCTTTATATTTACCTGATAATTTATATATGTGGATTAGAATATTTCACGACACACCCCTGTGTCGAACTGTGTCAGTGCCATCCCATAGACTCCTTTTATATAATAAAACACAATAACTCTTAGGCTTCCAGTCCGGCGATAAGTGAGAATAGTTGCTATCAGCAAACCTCGCAACATCTGAGGCGGGACACGGAAGTACCAGACCTTTTCATGTATCAAGAGTGTAATTGCTGTTTATATAATTCTATTGGATTGTCTGATGCTGTAATCGGTAAGTGTGTGAATATATGAGTGTGGATCCTCACGCGAGTGTATGAATGACAGGAAATTTAATCTTTTTTGTAACCATTTTGTTAACTTGCTTACCTGGTAATATAATTTTCTGTATACCCTGCATTGTTCCTTTAAGTGGGATAGTTGATAATTTGTTAACTCTGTTTAAAACCCCCTCCTTTTCATTTGCTTAGTAAAGGGAAGAACAATTGGGAAGAACGGGATTCTTTCTACCACCCATAATTTTGAAACACCTCTTTCAGAGTAATTAACTTCACTGTTAGGTTAACGTACCTATGTTCCTGATAACTATCTATCTTTGGACTGGGTTTATCTTTGTCTAATAAGCGGGACGGGCTTAGTCGATACCAATCTTCTTCACCCCCTCCCTACCTTGTTATTTGCATTTTCTGTACTTATGATAAATTTTTGCTGTAAACACATGATTATTGTAGTGATAGTTTTTTTAACTTTAATAAACAACATAAACTTAATTGTTACTGTGTTGGAATACTGATGCGTGATGCCATATGATGATGGATGGTATCCGCATGTCTGGTTTTGTGTGGTGTGCAGATGTGTTCAGTCAAAACAATGTTCATACAAAAATAACAGGGCAATCCACATAGGACGTCAGTAAACTCACGACGTATAAAGTCAATGATTCTTGTAACAGCCGTTGACGTTTTTCTTCATTATTTATTGTGGACGCCACAGTGACAAAATGGTTACGCGAATATGTAGACACATCAAACAGTCATTATCACAGCAACATTCAATACAGCAATAGACGGTAGACAGCATTACAATGATGAGTCAGATGCATGTTATATTTCATAGTGCTGTAAATGTAGTCAGGTGAAAAAAACTCCATCCCTTTCTATAACAGCCAGGAGATAACCAGATATATGAGATCAGTTCACTCTCCTTAGTTTGACTTCAGCAAGACAGACACGTCTGCCGAAGTATAAATAATGTCCTCAAAAATATCCTCTAGATAATAAAGGTTTTCCAAACCTAGTTCATTAACACTCTGTGAAGCAACTATTTACTCTCTACTTTTCTATCACTGAGCTGTTCACCATCATTCTACACTCTAAACCGGACCACTATTTCTAAGACTCTTTCTCTCAGAATAAAAGCAAATAATAAAAATGTTCAATACAAAAAACAAAGGAGCATTTGACGAAGTCAGCAATGTCTGCTTGTCGTAAATTTGATAGGTATTAGAGATAGATTAGGTCCGTCTGAATAGAACAGCCCAAGTGGTAAATAAGTGAGAATTAAGGTATGAGAAATAGATTTCACGAATGAATAGTTTAAGGGTAGAATCTGTCACTGGGTTGAGAAGATACTCTAGTCCAGCCTATCTTTACGACTGTAATTTGTTAACAGACCATCCTACTCTCCATACATGTAACATGTATATTTAACTACACACACACACACACACACACACACACATACACGCACACGCACACGCACACGCAGAGTTATGTGACAACAAGACACACAAACGTAAAAACTATTGTAAATGGAGAATGGGTATTGGCTGAGCTGACCAACACAAGTAATTAAGTTTTGTTAAGTTTATTATCAAATAAACTGCTCACAACATCAAATATATACTACTCGTCAAAAGTCAAGGGCCACCCTATTATTTTCAATACACTTTTATATAAGCGCATAGAATGATTAAATGAAGGAAGTTTTTAGTAAAAATGGGTGCAATATCTTCCTCTGACAGTCCTCTATGCACGTTAAGAATAAAAACAACTCACCGACAACCATGGTGATCACGTGCAATTTGGTTTGCTGACCATAAATTCACATTTTTAATCTGTTTTTTCAAACTTCCGTACAACCAAACAGGTGAAGTAATCATGCTGATTGACATTCCACGTGCAATGGCGACTTTTCGTGAACAGGGTTCACTTTTAATTTGTTTTACAATCAGCAGACTTAGGATAGTTTCATCACTTGCAAAAACCATGCCACCTAGAAGAAGTCTTGACACCTTACAAAGAATGAGGGCTATAGCGTGGGTTGAAAGTGGTTTATCTGTCCGTGAGGTTGCTAGACGGCTTGCAGTGACACACTTTACTATCCAAAGAATTTTGGAGAGATTTCAGGCCACAGGAAGTGTGGAAGATCGCCACCGGCCAGGTCGCCCTAGATGCACCAATAGACATGATGACCGTTACCTCTTGTTGTCAGCCCTGCGCCATCGAACAGTGACTTGTTCCACTCTAAGATGTCAGCTGAGACAAACTGTATACGTTAATGTCAGTCAAAGCACCATTCGCAGACGTTTACATGAATTTGGACTGGCTGCTCGACGTCCTGCAGTCAGAATCCCTCTTATTCTTGCTCATCGCAGAGCCCGTGTTGCTTGGTGTCGCGAGCACATCCGATGGACAAGGCAACAATGGAGTCAAGTTCTCTTCACTGATGAATCTCGCTTCACTGTGTCATTCAATCATGGCAGGATTCGAGTTTGGAAACGACCAGGAGAGCGATTTACTGATGACACAATTCGAGAGGTGGATCGTTATGGTAGGGGTTCTGTCATGGCCTGGGGAGGCTTCTACAGACACGACAGGACCCCACTCTACATCATCCAAGGCAACTTGACCGGCCCAAGATACCAGAACAAAATCTTGAGACCAATTGTTCAGCCTGCTCTGGAGGCCATAGGTGATAATGCCATCCTCCAAGATGATAACGCTCGACCCCATCGAGCTCGTGTTGTGAATGAGTTTATTCAGCAACATGGGATCATCAGTATGGCGTGGCCAGCTCATTCACATGACCTTTCTCCGATTGAGCACCTCTGGCATGTCCTTGGTCGAAAATTGTCAAGAAATCACCCCCTGCCAATGGATGTTGCACAGCTGACTGCATTTCTGCTTCAGGAATGGCAAGCTGTTCCTCAGGATACTCTTCGGACCCTTGTGGACTCGATGCGTCTACGCTGTCTTGAATGCCTTGCTGTTAACGATGGTCATACCCAATTTTGAAATGTCTATTTGTCCAATATCTATTGTGTGACTTTTGAAAAGATGGGTGACACACTTCACAGCTTCATTGCGTTTGAATGTGTGTTTCCATTTCTTTACGTAACATGTCAATTTGGTATTCAATAAATGCCGTTTTGACTAATACCAATTACGTTTATATCAGATTTGTTTTATGGTTTCAACCAAGGTTTTTCTAAGTGGCCCTTGACTTTTGACGAGTAGTATATATATATATATATATATATATATATATATATATATATATATATATATATATATATATATATATATATATATATATATATATATATATATAATCATAGGTTACAGAATTTGGAAAATAACCCCATAAGTGCCATCCCCTCTGTTGCGAAAAGATCCCGCAAGAAGTTAATAACCCCAAAAGGTCAAAGATGAACGCTAGGGTATAGAAAAAGACGATAAAGTAAAGAACAGAGTTCCTAGTTAATCTATCCTGTAAAATAACAGTATTAGCGAACAAAAAAGAAGTGAGTACAATGATTATACAAACAGAAATATTCACTCCTCTTCTTCGCACTCTGTCAGTCTGTGGCCACATACAATCTCGCTTACCTACTAGTTGGTTAACAACATCTTGAACATAACCATCAGTGTACATGTAACAAAATCCAGTGTTGTGCTTCTCCGAAGTGAGCCCAAGTTCCTCAACGAATAATTAATCCTCCTAATGGGGAACGCCTACTTTGTTGGTGGTTATTGGATATGATAATGTCACGTCAGATAGTTCAGGTAGCAAAATATTTACCACGATCTAGTGTTCACAGTGGACAGTAGTTAGCACTTCCAATAGTTAAAGGAAATTCTGGTGGGTACACTGTTAGAAAAAAATAACGACGATGAAGGTATCTCCTATCGGTTTTTCTCTCTCTGGCGGTTGAGTGCCGATTATGAAATCCACATATTCTTTCTGGATAAATCCACTTGACAAACAACGGTCAGTAGTCGGGAACAATGTTATGTATAGATATTTGGCCACAGCGGGCTGATAAAATTGAATGAACAATATGGGTATTTTGTATCTCCAATTATAATTAATTCTTAATGTTTATACGTTTGGACTATCTCTCTGGATGAAGCAAGAGGACCGCACAGGTCAACATCGAAGACCCGATAAATACTAAGAATTGTTACTGGTGGTATTTAGACCGCTGACAGGCTGGTTTGTGATCAGTACTAAATTTAGGAGAAAACAAAACATTTAATCACAATATCAATATCCTATCCTATCACGCGCAATGTAAGATCTCTTATCCACTCCGTCATTTAATTAAATTAAAAGCCCAGATGTCTTAGCCTATTATATCGCGCTTCGCTCACCTGTTACGGGTTGGGTTTAAGGTATGCGCCTTTTCCCCTCCCGCCCCGGTAAAACTCTCAGCGCACAATATCAGTGTTAATTTAATTATGACTACTTTACAAATATCGCTTGTCATTACTAGCTATTTGTTTCACCACATGATAGTACACTAGTCACTTACACAATTACACGTAATGAATCGGAAGTAAATTTATATTCCGTCAATAGTCAGTCGCCTAGTGTATTTATTAGTCAATTAACACGTCTCTTTCTGGGTGATAGCGAGTGATTACATTTAAATTACACTGGAAAAATTTAGCTGTGCGCCATTTACTACGCTAGTCGATTAACACATAGAAAATCCCAGTGAATTATAATGAGGAACTTAACACATTAAATCACTTAAATGTTAATATATATTACCGCAAATCAGAAAAATTAAACAATCTATACGAAATCTAATTATCCACTTTTCACAATGGCTCTAGAATGGCGAGCTAGATATTTCCAAAAATTCCGAAGCGACTAGATACTGACTTTGGGAGGACGGAGTATTTATACGGAAATGGTGTTATTCCACTAACTGGTGCGAGAAATCGCGCCTTCGGCCGTATCAGGGAAAATCACCGCGTTCGACTTCCGAGATAAGATTTTCTGCTCACTGATGGCGACCAACAACATAGACATTAGCTAAGCGAACAGACCGTCTTTGATCTCGTCTCTCTGCTGTAGATCAGATAATTACTTCCCCTGGGATCACGGACAAACGAATGTGGTCGGTAAATCTTATTATCTCCCCTTTTGCATTTGCTTAAGTCCCTGAAATGTTGGACATCAAACCGTTAGCGGTCAAACTCCTGCCCGTCCCCTCTCTTTCAAAGAACCTAATTATCTATCCGTGCGCTCCTGTCTGTCAACAATGCTAATTGCCAAATCAGCTCGTGTGATAATTTATAATAAGTGAATTATGCTTTCGCTGACTGTTATCTTAGCCTGTACGAACGTAGGTAAACGCTTGTCAGCCCCTGTAACCAGAAGAAATAGGCGTGGCTTCAACAGTGAGTAATTCCGTCAGCGAATTGCATGGTTTTGTGTAGCAAAGATTATAAACCTAGATGGGGAAGCAAGGTGGACGGGTCACTGCTGCACTATTTACATATATATGTGACACTGCTCACCGTGTTCACCGGATTTTTAAAACAGAACACTTTCTTCTTCTTAAGTCAAGACTATGGTGGATACTAAGATGACACACTGGCAAAACTGGATCAGCACAACATTTGCCTCTTTGCTGGGAGATGTCCATGGTCACCAGATTTAAAAAAAAACAGAATACTGGTTTTATATTAAGTCAGATTTTGGTAGATGCAAAGATGACAGGTTGTCAAAGCTGGCTTCATAATTCCTCTTTAAGCTACTTACTGTGTAATGGATGAGGCTGTGAATTACAGATCAATGCATTGAAGTTGTCCATTGCTACCGGCTACGTCTGTAGCCAAAATGGCTTCATTCTAGAAAGATGTCCGAACCATGTTATTTTCAGTCTCTCCTTTTCTCTCTCCCTATTTCTCTCCCTCTCTCTACGTGGTGTGTAGTCATCATTTCCTTCATCATCGCTTTTCAATCCTTATGGATCATTGAACCACAACTATGCCTGGTCCCCGTAGAAGAACTTACTTACTTAGTCGTTCCTCTTCTGCTCTGGGATGTAGAGGTCTGCCACAGAGAGCGTCATCCTATCGGATGTCTTCCTCCTGGCTTGGTTCAATTCTAGTTCTCGGTCCTTCAGAGATTGTCTAATGTTGTCCTCCCAGCGGACTCTGGGTCGTCCTGAAGGTCTGGATCCCTGGCTCTTAGTTTCCCACATTTGTCGTGGTAGTCAATCTTCTTCCATTCTGCAGAATAGCCACAGCATCGTGGAAGAAGCTGCACACAAAATGTCATGTACTCTTGCAGTGAAATTTTTTGGAACAATCTATATTACTTGATGTGGCTGCCACACCTGTGCACAACCTCCTAATTGTCGCCTCTTACGACATGCCTGAAGGAACAGTACTCCTATTCTTTACTTGTCTGCACAGAGACCCCCCCCCCCCACGAACTACACATGGCACGGTTTATGATGATGATCATCATCCTTATTTTCTGTATCGCTCCTGGTAGAGCATGGGGTCACCACTACAGATAGCCCGCTTGCAGGAAGCCTGTACCAAGCATTCAAATGCTCTTGCAACAGTGGTGTCCGTAGCTATTAGTGTTACATGTTGAGGTTGCCAGCGCCATGCACCACCTTACATTAGTCGCCTTGTACGACATGCCCGAGGGAGCCGTCGACTTATTCTTTCTGTCTCATCAGAGATCCCGATAGTTTATAATACACCAGCAATCTCTGCATATTTATACTCCCCTATTACAGTATTTGTATCTTTTCTTAGTCATCCCATCTCTATCTTTATCATCGTCATATCGTGTTTTTGTCACTTAGGGTTTTCTTCTTTGTGTCAGTTTAAGCAACATAAAATCCATCACTGGTTCCCAGGCACACAATGCCAATGACACTGCCAAAAATAACCCGCAATAAAGAGTTGAATAATGAAGATTTTAATACTTCAATCTTCACTCTCCTGGTGACGCCTTTGTAGAGGATGATGACAGTTTAATGGCGATGACCTTGAGATTGAGGATAGATCAGATGTCAACTTTTATTACCAGAGCGGTCGTTTGCTTACCCCATCTCTCCTAATTCCACATGCTCATAAATTTCTGCAATATCATTGTCTTTGATCAGCCATAACTTCTTTGTTTTAATAGCTACAAACTGATGACGTAAGCTCAGGACTCGGAAGAAGAAATAATTGGGAAGTCTTCTTTCAGTTGTGTATTTTTCGACATAGCGTTCAATTGGCAGCGTGTCTAGAGCGCTGGCCGCTCACGGCAATGGTACCGGGTTTGAAACACGGTGTCTTCACGTTCCAGTCTTCCCTGGTGTAAATGTGTACCTGACTCTGCTCTTGAGTTAGGGAAGGCACAAGAAGAGAGAAAGGGAACAGGTCACCCCATCTCTCAAAGCTGGACTTAGTACATTGAAGTCTCTAACAGTTCACACCCCTTCTGCAGTATCTGCAATGGAATTACTTTTTACCTTGTATTTGTCAACAATGTAAGATGGCACTTACTTTAAATATTTTGCTAAAAACTTCTTCTTCTTCTTCTTCGTTCGTCCTGAAAAGGACGGTGTTTGCGTTATGTCTGTTTACGCCTAAGCTGTGATATCTGCACCTTTCGGTCGACACATCCGACTTCTGCACGGCATTTTTTAGGACCGGGTTTGCCTTCCCATTTCGATCCACACTCGCTCAGCCAGACTGCACAGCTGCAGACTGTTTCCAGGACCACCACGTGGAGGTGGAGTGCGGTCTTGACCAGCTCTGGTTCGCTGGTCCTGACGCAGGCAGTCAAGCTATGAGTCGCTGACTGCGGTCTCTATTGCTGCGTCATGTCGAACTTGAATTAGGAAAAGTTGAGTCCACAACTCACGTTATTTTAGCTATTGCGGTTCAGAATCGACATCAGTGCACTCGGGGCAAACCCCTAGGTAATCAGTTTCCCTCAGCAAGTGTCAAAGGGTTTGAATACTGATTACTGTAGTGGGCTGGTTATATAACACAGTGTCGTTCTCTAACAAGCGATCGTTAATTGTCCATAGCATCTCTTCATCATTCATATCCAATGCCCCTGCTATAGGTGCTCTTGAGGCTAGTCTACCAGCTCTCTCATTGCGTTATATTACTATGTAGTGAATGTATTCATCATTTACAACTTGGCGATTGAACGAGATCAGTGTGCAGCAGATGTTACTGCTAGGAAACGACGGGTTTTAATCAGTCTTTTGAAAAAAAAAATTATGAGGAAGGCCAATTATTGTTAAATAAATAATGAAGAAAACCCGAGGCCTGTGAATATTAAATAAATAAAAACATGTAAATAGCAGACACCCGTTAGACGGAAAGAAGGAGAGCACCAGACAACAGAAACGAAATGTAAGTGGTAGGCTTACCGAGAATTGAAACAGTAACCATAAAAATGACGCCATCGCCTCATTGCGAGAGTGAGTTGTGGAAGAATGAATATACAGCCAATTTAGCACCCCTATTGACTGTGTGTATCCTAGTCCTATATTCAATAGCTGCGTGGAGTAATCGTGAAGATGGCCGCTGTCCACGAGGCACTATTTTTGTGGTGCTTAGTTGGCAGTGTATTTAGTCATGATTCTCTTCCGACATCTAGGTCACGTCACCATTCGAATATTCCTGGGTTTGATTCACCGGTAAGCCTATCACTTCTCTTGTTTCTCTTGTTTTTCTAATGTCTAGGTTTCTACTTTGTCACGAAATATGTTCATTCTCTTTTTCTGGTCTTCACTCCTCTCCGGCATTTTTACTTGAACCACCCCTTCTAAGCGCAGTGATGTAATACTTCCAGCGGATGGAAATTGTTGTGGTAATCAGATACGAGAAAGTAACATCTTGGACAATATTATTGTCACGGATTGCCTCCGCTGCTTTGCAGTAGTGGTCCAACAGTGACCAAAACTCAAGAGTATCTACTGTTGGCTTCCAATGTATCTACCTGCGCTCAAGATTACTCTGGGCAGAGATGTAGATAGAAGATTAGTGTCACTTTTACCTTAAGGGAGCATCCACAAGATATTTCCAGAAGTCACGAACAATGTTACATTGTGCTGAACAATTGTTAACACATTATAACTGGTCCGTCGCCTTTTTGAAGGATTTAAGCAATGGTTTTTAGCCCGTTCAAGCCCCCAGTTGGTGTAATCTAACGAAATTCCTCTTATAAGGTATAGCTCTGTTTAAAGGTACAGTAGAACTCCATTTATCCGAACCCCATGGGACCGAGCATCGTTCGGATAATCAAATGTTCGGATAATTGGATTACATAATGTATCGAGTACATGTACACATATTTCTAAAAATAATTAACCATCACAAGGAAAATACACTATAAAACATATTTACTTGTACTGTAATAATAATACCCACACTGTATTAGATCACTGTATCACCAAAATCTTTTATTACACTGCAGTGCATGTACTTCTTGTATTAATTATTTTTGTTAAGAAAGAGAAATGTTTTCAAAATAACATTACAAACGATTCAAAACCAGGCGCAACTTACGTATATATGTACTTGCACAGATGTAGCCCACTATTTAAAATAATGAGGAATCCTCTTTTGCACCAAACTGGATAGTCTCCTTTTGGCTGCTAAGTCCCGAATTCTCTTCAACAGCAGAAGCTGTGTAGGACAGCTGTCATCTTCTTGCTCGTACCAAGCCATCGCAGTTTCTAGTGCTATAAAGGCCTCTTCAGGACTTGGTCGACGTTTTGGTTTTTCTTCATAATCTACAAGTACATCATGTACTTCTGAGGTGTCTTCATCATCGGTCACTACATGTATTTGGTTTTCTTCTTGCACAAAAGACAAAATTTCTTCGTCATTCAAAAACTGAAAACCAGAATCATTATCATCTTCTAGCCACATGTGTGCATTCTCTTTGTCACAGTCCGAAAATCCGGGCATTGCTTGAAACAGTTCCACAACTTCATTTATACAATCATCATTTGTGTCCACTGCAGTAGTTTCATTTCCTCCTTTTTTCCCAAGCAATCTACTCCAAGCCTTGTTGAGATTATCTTGTGACAGGGTGGTCCAAGCATCAGCTAACATATAGCAGCAGTCTTTGAGATTAAGCTTTTTGGAAAACGCCACCACACTTTCTTCATCTTCAGCCAACAATAAACGACGCAGGACTTCCTTCTTGTACATCTTTTTAAGCTTTGCTATAACACCCTGATCCATTGGTTGAATCAGTGCTGTTACATTGGGAGGCAGAAAAATTACTTTAAAATTTGCATCAACTGCATTCAATGTATCCGTCTCTGGATGAGATGGTGCATTGTCCAGTAGAAGAATTACTTTTCCAGTTTTCTTTTCTTGTTCTCCCAACCTCTTCACATTTGGGATGAACTGATTTGTATACCAATCAAGAAATATTTCACTATTCATCCAAGCACTCTTCTGTGCTTTGTAACACAATGGGAGACATGTCACATTCTTTAAACAACGTGGTTTTTTGGCTTTGCCGATCATTAGCACCGGTAAACGATGACTTCCACTGGCATTCGCGGCTACCAAAATTGTTACTCTCTCTTTGCACTTTTTAAACCCAGGGGCAGCTGCTTCGCGCTGAGATGCAAGTGATTTTTGAGGCAATGATTTCCAGTATAAGCCAGTCTCATCGGCATTATACACATCCTCGAGTGAATAACCTTCTTCTTCCAAAAAAGCCAAGAATGTTTCTTTAAAATTTTTAGCGGCAGTTGCATCGCTAGATAAAGATTCCCCTTGAATCTCCAATTCTCGTATGCCATGACGAGATTTAAAGTTTCTTAACCATTCCTGGCTAGCCTTAAAGTCAGGAGGACCGTCAAGTTGATTGTTGAACTGAAGTGCCTTTTCACACAACAGAGAACCAGAGATAGGTTCCCCTTTGCTTCTTCTTTGCACAAACCATATATACAAAGCCTCTTCCAATTTCACATCTTTCGCATTTCTCATGGTTTTACGTTTCTTCGACCCATTTTCACTATCAAATTTCGATGCAAAACTCATAATTTTATCCTTGTTACTTTTAATGTCAGAGACGGTAGCTTTCCCAACATTGAAAATCCTCGCAAGTGAAGACACAGTTTCACCTTGTCCTAGTCTCTTGATAAATTCTGTTTTCGTTTCAATTGACAAAACATTGCGGTTCCTTTTATATGCTTTAGGCCTACTGGAAGATGCCATATCGCACAGAGAAATACTTGTATGCCAAAATTATTCTGCTGTAGTAGCAGACACAATTATTTTAGGTTGAACTGTCTGTTTAGCCAGTGTTCTACCTAGAACGCACACGTACACTGTATTTTTAAACCAGATATTAACTGACTTTATGATCTAACTGACTTCCTGTACGTAAGCGACCGACCATTAGCCATCCCATTCTCTACAAATTGTTCGCACACATTTGAAGTTTGCCGCATCAAAAGATTCAGAATTTTAGTCTAACGTGACTGTGGCATCTGATTTTTTTTTTTTCTGGAAAAAGTGTTCGGATAATTGGATGTTCGGATAATTGGGGTTCGGATAAATGGAGTTCTACTATATATATATATATATATATATATATATATGTGTGTGTGTGTGTGTGTGTGAGAGTGTGTGTGTGTGTGTGTGCGTGCGTGCGTGCGTGCGTGCGTGTGTGTATGTATGTATGTATGTATGTATGTATGTATGTATGTATGTATGTATGTATGTATGTATGTATGTATGTATGTATGTATGTATGTATGTATGTATGTATATATATATAAAAGAATCTGGCTCATACGTTTGCTTTCATACATATAAAAAAACTGAATCGACTATGACTGTTTAGTTTTAAAACAACAGGTAACAAATTTAATAATCAATTAGTATTAATAGTTTAAAATAAATAAAATGCTGGTGAATTTTATACTGGAATCAAATTTTCTCTTCACTGAGATCTAGGGTGAGGATATATCAAAAGTCCTTTTTGCTCGTGCCTTTTTACAAGCACTTAACTTTTATAAGGGAGTCCTGCAGCTGTTGTTCATCAATTCCTGTGATGACGAAAGCCTTCTCCACACTCTGTTCCACTGTAGGCGGTTAGGATGGATGTTTTTCTCTCACACTAGCGGCGTTAGTACCACAAATCGTTTGATGGCTTGTAACCACGAACTTTAGAAAAATAGAAAAACAAATGCCTTCTGTTAAGTACATTTGTTTGGAGCACTCTAACAGGCTCACGTTCCCGTTGTCCGCCCACCAATGTTAAACTCTCAGAAGAATTTAATTCTCAAGCACGCGCAACGTAACTCCGAGAAGATGGTTAAAACTCCCCAATATTACTCTGAGGATTAACGGGTGAAATGTGTCTGGACAGTGAGATTATGACTTGAGCCTGAACTAACACTAACGAGTTACATACATCTCAAAAATGACATGCTACACCTGAGGCACACATGATGTAATCATCACTCATTACTGCTCCAGTCGGAGTCCTGGAGTCACCTCTGCTGTCGGGTTTCCGAACGACTAGTCAGAAACAATCTCCACCTCTTGCTGTAGTTGTTCATGCTATCACAAAAAGGTTTAGTTATAGTAAAGAATAAGGTTATCCTGGACAAAAAAGATGTATCAGGTGATACCAGGATAGTGCCAAGTAAGAGACTGGTCATACAAGAAATACCCCTTTTCTGAAAGAATAAGGGTGTATTGACATCAAAGGTTAGGATCAGCTGTATAAACCTCCAGGTGTGGTGAGAGTGAATGTCCTGAAAGTCTATTTGCTCCCTTTCAAGATCCGCCTAAGATATTATGTATTATTATTTGATGATGTTGGCTAATTTTGCTAGGGGTATTAATGTATGATCTATCTCTATAACTATAATATGTATCAAACAAAACTTGTAACTCAATGTAAATAATGTCAGCAAGTCTGATAGTACATATTTACAATTTTATTTAACCTATACCGGTTCTCTTTTCGGTTAGGTAATTTTAAAAAATGCAAAGATATTTACAGCATAAAATAAATAAACATAGAAACTTTAATTATCAAACAGAATCCTGTCTTGAAAGTTCTATTTTTCTCTACACTGATTAATTATTATAATTCACTATAGTTTGTCACTAAGTGAACTTTGAAGGTAGTAATAGATACATTGTGTCCATAAGAAATCATCCTTCACTGTGTTTTTATTTCTGTTTATATTTTATGGTATATACTGAATAGGCTGACCAGTGGCTATATATCGCCACTTATCTGGTGGATGAAGAATTCAAACTCCTCCTGCCATAGACTAACACATCTGTGAAATTTCAGGCAGTGGAACAGGGGGTGGCTGGCTACAATGACTTCACGAGCACTTGCACCTCAGAGTCCAACAGAGTTAGTTGATTCAGATTCTTCTAGTAGTTTGCAGGATAAAACCCTCAGGCAAAACATACAAGCTGTTAATGGCATCTAATGTCTGCGCTACAGATGCGGATGGCAAAGGTACATGACGATTACACGGTTACCGCTTCTTCTGTACAGCTTAAAGTTTTGAATTTTGTGGCCTCAATTTAGCCAAGGGCAAGGTCTTATATACTAGCCCCTCCTCCGTATTGGATGACATGGGGGAAAAAGGGTGTAAAGAATCTCAAAATGAGGCCTATTTTTGCCTTCTGTTCAATTAGTAAAAACTAGTTTTTCAATTATCTTCTTTATTTGTGGGGCGATTTTGGTCATCTAAAGCCTGAATTATACTGTGAATTATTCTGCATTGATCTATCTATTTATTAGTTAGTTTGCAAAATGCATTTTAATATATGCATGCTTTAACTAGCTAAGTTGGGACTAACCATGATGTAACGAAGCTCTGTCATTCGATATTTCTATCTTACAAGAACACTATTTGAGAAAGTTTTTACACCTACCTCTAAAGTAACATTCCCGTTGTTTAATTATATACTCCTTTCCGGTGATACTTCCTTATTCTTTTCATAATTAAATAACCTTGTCCCATCGGTTACACAGAATAGGCTTCTATGTTTAAGCATAGTACGTTTCCTAACACACAATAATAAGGGTGCGTTTTCATTAACTATTGTATCAGAGCGTTCTCTACCTATGGCGTGCGGAATGGTCAGATTAGAAAACCGTGTTGTGAGACAGAATAAATCACGACACATGCATATACTGTTTTCATATGTTGAGGTTTCCAGCATCAAATATAACCACTTAGGAAGAAACCTGTAAAATTTACATTAGTAAATAAATTGTTTACACTTACCCCAAAATGTGACCGTGGGGTGTGTATATGTCTTGTATCACTCAAGTCAGGATACTGGTATACTGCCAGAGATAGTTATTCCTGATGATGTTTGTACTCAAGTTCGTTCCAAAATTCCTCTGTGGTGTTTAATGTTGTGGGACAATTATTAGCATACTTTATGTTCACTATTTACTGTAAAAACTTTCAACATGAGGTAGGCAAGAAAGTCTTCAGGATCCATTAAAACAGTTTATTCTTATATACAACCCAGACAAAGTCACTTGCATGCATTCATTTATAAATCCTCAAAAAAAATGTGTCTTTGTGGTTATTTATAGGCTATTTTCTCCCTTTAGCCTATCCAAGTTGGGGTAAGTATTTTGACTTAGTTCCTGTTCGTTTGCTTCTTAGATTTATCCGACTCAGGAGTAAATGACTGTTGAGCCACTACCTTTTTAAATGATTTGCGATAATTCGACTTTAAGAGCTCCGTTTCATTTCTGATAACTCCAGCTAGTTCTCCCGACATTTAGGCATTTTTGGCCTAACTAGGTTTTATTTCTGAAAAATGAAAAAGTCACACGAAGCTGTACTTACTGATAATTTTGAATTCCCAACATTAAAAAGAAACCATCTGCTTTACAGAGTTGATATCTTGATAACTTCAAGACCAGCAGTTCTGCGTCCGTACAAACTGACTACTGTGGATCAACTGATTTCGGATATCGAAATTTGCCTTCGCATCGTGGTGCGCGCTTTTACCACCCTTCTGGTTGTTCAGTCTAATAATTCTTTATTTATTTTATTGGGTCTTATATGCCCACCGATGGAGTGTCTCGGCTATTCCGATTTACGTCATCGGTTGCTGAGCAACTCCCGCCAAAAAATAGCGTTGAGTCGCTATTTAACCTAGTTTCGGTTTCAATAAAACCTCCTAACTATTCTTCCTAATCTAACTGATAACTAATAGCACGAATGATGCTATGGTATCAGTAGTAGGCCTTCCGGTGACATAAATGTTGGGAATACACAATCTCCTTGCACATATTTAGACTGGACACAGCTCTGTATTAGATGCTTCGAAATCACTTACGTCTGGAAATTAGAGTTAATTCCTCTGACGGCGGATGTTCTGCGAAATCCTGGCCTGGGAAAACTTTTGTTTAATTCCTCTATGACTTGTGATCAAATTCCTAAGTTTCCAGTCTTGTATTAAAAATGCGGTTTTAAAATTCCTTAGTTGCCCAATACTCGATCTGTTACTTATATACTACTGGACAAAAGTTAAGGGCCGCCATTCAGTTTAGACAAGGTTTATATAATTCTTCCTGAGCAGGGTCGATTTTCCAAATGTCCGGTAGCTTGAAATCTCTCAAGAAGTCTCTGAATGGTAGAGTGGGACACTGCTAAACGTCTTGCAACATGACAAACAGATTGACCATCCTGAATCCATGCCATGGCTCGACCACGGTCTACAGTGCTGAGACTTCTCCTTGGTGGCATGGCTAATGCAGTGATCATTTCGACCACTTCTCATACTGATTTATTGCATACCAATGGTGAACACTCTTTACCGATGATCATTTTCCACGTGCATTCAAATTCAACTCACTTTTTCACCTTTTGAACTAGTGGGGCGTGTAGCAAAAACCACGAGTTTTTGCAGCAACAATGGCAATTTTCACGTGCGGGTTAAAGTGACCCAGTTTTTGGACATTTAAAAAAAATTAACCCAGTGCACACAGAAATGTATACACATTTCTCTGAGCTCAGTTTTAATGAAAGTTTCACTTGTCTTTACAGTTTGCCAATCAATTATATAAACCGCGTCTAAACTGAATGGCGGCCCTTAACTTTTGTCCAGTAGTATAGTTGTGGAATTTCTAAGTCCAATGACTCCTTTTTCTTTCTGGCTTTTAGGAGTCGCTGATATGACTTGTGCACTGCAGTCTCTCTGTGTGATCCGTGTCTGTGTTTTCATCACACTGTATTCTCAGTTCTTAGTGCAAATCACAGATTGCACTTCTGACTAGTGTGCCAATACATTGTATATTTCAGCCCCTCAAAATGAACCAATTCAATCGAATCTCGTTCAGCACTACGTGGGTAGGGGCGTTTTTTCAAATTCGAAAAATACCCTCACGTGTTTCAAAATATTAAATTTAATATCCACGCGTGACCTCTTACAGTGATGTCATATCGTTGCGTAAGACTTCCGGCCGCACCTATCTGCCTCTCACTATATCGTGACCATGTGTTCCTGGCGCAACGTCTACAAATCTTGAGTTTCCAGACAGATTATCTGAGATAATTACACACAAGGATGGTCTAAGCGGAAACAAATTACGCATTACCACCTGTGTTTCGCTGGACGGATCTCCGCCAGGTTAGCCACAAAATATGGGGTCTATTCATAGACCGTGCACAATGCAAGCTTGAATAAACAGGCACAGTTGCTTTGAAAAGATGGTCAGCCCGATAATACGTGATAAATTATTATCGCTGTCCGGGTCAATAAATCAGACGTTACACAAACAGTCGAGGAGTGAAGTGTTAGAGACTTCACTCTACTGATCCAACGTAGAGAACAAAAATGAATGACAAGGCAAACATTATGCCAAATTAAAAATGATGATCGGTAATAGAATCCGGAGTGGATTAAAAAGTGAGAGTGCGCACAAAAGTACACACACAAAGTAAGACGTACCGTCACAATTATCAGTGATGAATCTGTGTAGCAGTGAGCTTGTAAACTTAACAAATAACAACAGAAGTGGCAATACCTTGTATGGTCATGGATTTTGAAAATATCATGTAATGAGCAATATTTTATGTTGTCGTGTAGTAATGTTCTACACGATGGTAGTGGAGGGACCCCTACCAAAAACAGACGCTTATTCGCAATTGTTTTGGGGTTTGAGATGCTAAGATAGACTGTCTCTGATTGGACTTCTCCTCCAAGTAGCAACCTGAGTGCATAGGCTAAAATTTCGCTTATATTCTATAGCGTTGTAAGACTACTTCATTGACTTCCAATTTCGTCAAGAAGAAATCATAGACGGCCAGAAACACGGACTATTGGGACCCAAATATAGAACAGGTCATAGGAGTGTCGGCGTCTGTGGCCTAATGGATATGAACGTTGTTTCAAAATCTAGATATACCAGGTTCGAAACCTGCTGCAGGCGGTTTGGTAGCAGATCGCTTTGTGTGGATTTTTAACAATGGTATAAGCGCCGTACCGTTCAGAAAGCAATGGCAAACTACTGAATGAAAAAATTGCCTAGAAAAATCACAAACAGCCAATAAAAGCTGGGGTTGATTGCCACGTCCTGTAAAGGATAAGCAACTAACTTTAACATAGGAGTGGAAGTGAATTCTAAGATTAGAAGAGAGTAACCCCAGAGACATCACTTCAAGTGGACCCAGTTAGACACCTAACACACCTAAAACGTACGGCTTCTTAAACAGTTGTTTGACAATATTTGGAATTTTCCTGTGCAAAAAGTCTGTGCTCGACCGAAAAAAACTAGGGATAAGTTGTAATATGTACATTCTGTCATTTTATAGTTGCATTTTGACATGTATAATTTGCTTGTGGATGTACAATGGCATATGAGACTGGCAACCCCATCACTGCAAATAACTTGATACCTGAACCACCACTGCCAGAGCTGGTGATTACTTCATGTGGGTTTCTTCACAGGGAACCAACAGCAGAGGTTACCCTAGGCTCCATAGAGAGCAGGGAGTGATCTTCCGTTGTTCAAAAACACTTTCATCCGACTCTCTGGTATTTAAATAAACGCTCATGGGAGAAACAATTTCTAATCAAGATGGTGGATGGAAGTGGAGATCACCTGATCACTATGTCTGGAGACTTAATACTTAGCAGAGACATGTGTCTACTGTCAAGTTACAAGCAGTGACGGAGCCCAACATCAACTTTGTGGTACAAGTGGCCAGCAGTCGACACTAGATACATACATCAGACTGGTATTGAAGACGTTTGACAACTTTTGTAATTACCTCAGCCTTAATGCTTGAGACGTGCTACAGCCACCAGACTTGACTATTGGAGAAATGTACAATCCAAGGCACTTGTGGGAACCAACAGCGGCTGAAGCAGACACGAACAGATCCCACAATGGAAGCTAAGTACTATAACAGCGTAGCCATTGAACATTTCCCAAAAGTTCATAGTTTCCACCACAGGTTAAATCATCCGATGATGATAAATATCATCACTTCTTATTTATAAACAACTTTATTTATTTTATATTGTTAAATTATAAGTGATTAGTAAACCTTTTTATCGGTAACTGTAAAGCTATAGTTGAATTAATCACTATTGAGCGAAGTATATGTCTGAATACGTATGACTCATATTGTTCTAAATACGTAACCAGAAAGAGCTATTAGATTAAGATTTTGCTGAATCACCTTCAGCTAGAGGCTCAGAAAATACGAGTCTATATTTCCACACAGAAAGGGTAGGAGAATAATAAGTTCATGACAGCTAAGATGATCTCAGTTTTTATGCGAGCCCTTCTTTAAAATTCTGTGAGGCTCCATAAAGTAGAAGCAGCATTCTTCTATTTATATCTCTGCCAAGAGTAATCTTGAGCGAAGGTTGATTACTATGTATACCCTCATCAATATGCTGTAAGTTTAGCCATTGCTTGACTACTACTGCGGAGCAATGGAGACAATCCCGTCACATACTTCTTCTGTCTTATGCGTGCCTAAAACATACCCAGTATATTTATTATTTCTCTTCTATATGCGCTTAAATTAATGACGTCATTAAAAAAACACTAAATAGCATCATCATCATGTGCCATCTTCACATCGAAGATCGGCTGCAATGGATCTCCAACGTCTTCTGTCTCTTGTCTTGATGGTGCACTCTGATACTCTTTCCTGTCCATCTCTTGTCTTGATGGTGCACTCTGATACTCTTTCCTGTCCATCTCTTGTCTTGATGGTGCACTCTGATACTTTTTCCTGTCCATCTCTTGATGTTATCTTCCCACTTATAGCGCCGTCTTCCTCTTGCAAGTTTGCCTTCAATTCTAGCTTACATTATGGTCTTTATTAAGGTTTTTGTGTCTTTTTACGTGGCTGAAATATTTTATGTCTAATTTTGATCTCTTTTATTAATTCTCTTTTCATTCTTAGGTTTTCTAGAAACACTTTTATTTGTTCTCTTCTCATTCCGTCAGACATGCCCCATTCTTCTATATAACCACATCTCGAAAGCCTCAGTTCTTTCATCAAACTGCTTTGATCATTGTTCATGTTTCTGCACCATACAGTAATGAAGAACATATATAACATTTGATGATTCTCAGTTTGAATTTGTAAGTTAGTTGTTTTGATGTTAGTATTTGTTTCGTGTTGTTGAATGTAACTTAGGCCATTCATATTCTCTTTTTGATTTCTGTTTCTCATCTGCCACCGTAAACACTAAATACATTACTGTCTAAGACCATTTCGTACTTTTTACTAAAGGACGAATACTAGTGTAGACATACAAGGACAGACATGGACGATTTTTACACAAGCTTACAGTAACGTCAGACCTAGGTCGCTCAATTAATCTTATAAAGACACATCACTGTCAGTAAGTCAATATTTTACTGTAAAAAAAGTCAATACGTCGGATAGGAAAATATGGGGAAAAATGATTGATTGTAGTCGTTACTATAAATTCATCATTATGTAGGAGCCAGTATCACAAAATGTCAATTAGTAGAGGCTATTTGTTTTTTGTTTTTTTTTTTGTTATTTCATCATCATTAGCAAATACCGTGCTTAGTGGCATAGGTGATTATGTCTCTCCACAATTTCAGGTCTACAGAACTACTGACCAATTCTGTTCTTGACTTCTTTCAATGATAGTGATGTCAAGATGTCCAGCGTCATCTCTTTTTATCATCCTTTACCTCTTTTTCCTTCTCTCTTTCCTGTTGTCATGATGTACTCCAGTTTTCATCTTCTCATAACATGCCCAACGAAATTGGATTGCTTCCTTCTAACCTGAGGAATAAGCTTCCTTCTAACCTGATGAATAAGCTTCCTTCTAACCTGAGGAATAAGCTTCCTTCTAACCTGAGGAAAAAATGTCCTTTGTGCATGGGCCTCTTCCAGGACATCCTCATTACTTATTTTAGCTGCCCATGGTATTTTTAACATTCTCTGTGGTCTCTATTGCTTTTCCTACTGGTTTACTAATTGTCCATGGCTCACCTCTGTATGTCAGGATTGGTTATAAATAACACTGAAGAATTTTCTTGCTAAAATCCATTGACAAAGAAAGATAAAGGATCCCGTTACACGCCTCTTGAGGCATATTGGGAATACGGCATTAGGCCCATATTTTCTTGACCATCGGCACGCTAGTGGTGATGTGGTCAGCATCACGCCGGCCACCTTAACCTTCCCGAGTTGCTCTGGTGCCCAATTGGGGCTGGGTCGACCCAGGAGCCGTTTGCGGCCTAGAAAAAAATTGACAAAGAGTTGTTTCGTAAAATACTTTTTAATTTGATAGAATCCTGTTTTTGCCTGGGCTATTACACTCTTGACTTCTGGGATGTAAAAAAAAAAAATCCGTGTATTTCGTCGTGTTCTCTGCGGTGATAACGACAGAAATAGGATTACTGATCCTTTGGGCATACCGCAAGAAGCACGGGGCTAAGCACAGGACTGGCACCCTCACCACGAGAAACAAATTGCTACACACACCACGGCTGCGTGAGTACATGAATTCTTTGATGAAGGCTGCCTGAACAACGACCTGCTGCAGTGGTGCATCTATGCTAAATAAACAATGAAAAATTAAAAGTATAATAGTAAAAAATAAATATGTGTATGTCTGTGTATTTGTGTGTGTTTGTGTGTGTTTTTATGTCTGTGTGTTTGTGTGTGTGTGTTTGTGCGTGTGGCGAGCTCAGTGAAGTTCCCGGGGGTCTCTGAGAAGATAAAGGAAGAAGAGAACTACTGTGTCCTCATAGATGTCAGGAGAGGGGGACACTTGGAGCTGGCTATCTCATCATGTAAAAAATTCCACACAAACCACCACATCAAGACCACAAGAATGCTGTGGTACAAGCTTCCTACAAGGGACCTAGCTACAGTGTTGGCTTTATGTCCCATAAGGAACAAAAACGGAAATAATGATAATGATTTGTTTTTTAAAAATGCATCGCCGTCATAGATCCTGTACAGACGAGATAGCAACATTGCTAATAACAGTCAGCAAGGGAGAAAGAAGGAACAGCCAACCTCGAATGTGTTCTAAAATACGTAAGGAAACATACGCTCTAGGGAGCATTCATTGTATTACGCACGATTTCAGCGTAATATAAGGCACAGTGCCTTTTTATCAATGTATAAATTTACATAAGAATGTCGTTTTATGACCTGACGGACTAGTTATGAAAAAATATTACTACGTAAATTACTTTTTTTGGATAGCGCTTCTGAGACCGATCATAATAATTGACATTAGTTTGGGGCATCACGGCAATCATTCATATGTAATATGACATAATGTCTATAATGAATTGTGCTCGCATGAGATATACTCAACTTAGATGATGTGTAATGGCGATGCACACACGTGATCAAGTTGTGAATGAGATTTCTGGCCTTGTTTATTTTTTAAACTCGATACAAACGGTGATAAGCTAATATTGGCACCTCCCTTCAATGAGATCGAAACAACCGCGTAATAGATAGATAGATAGATAGATAGATAGATAGATAGATAGATAGATAGATAGATAGATAGATAGATAGATAGATAGATAGATAGATAGATAGATAGATAGATAGATAGATTGACAGATAGATAGATAGATAGATAGATAGATAGATAGATAGATAGATAGATAGATAGATAGATAGATAGATAGATAGATAGATAGATAGATAGATAGATAGATAGATAGATAGATAGATAGATAGATAGATAGATAGATAGATAAATAGATAGATAGATAGACATGCAATATGCAGAAAAACAAATGCATACAGTAAAAATGACAGTTGTGAAGCACGGTTAAAATGAAGGAAACACAAATCGTTATTTATACACCGTAAAGAAACGACACATTTAACATTTTCACGCAGACAGACCGAAGACAGAGTCTGCATGCCTTGACATTTCTAAGTGAAATTCAGCAGAGTTATGTTTTAGGATATAGAGGGGAATGATGTCAATCTACATATTTAAAAAAAGTTTTCGTTTTGACGGAACAATTATCAAAATGTTCTCATTGTTTTCAAATATGCGTCAGGGGTGTAATAAAGGGAAATAGCTTCAGTTTACATTGCTAGGGAAACTCAAGGGAAAAATTTAAATGACAAAAACGTTAATTAATTTTTGTAATCAGCAACTCCATTTTCTTTTGTTTTACAACGCCAGTTACTATAATTAACTGTATACTTCTATTTTGAGGGAAAATAAAAAACAAAATTCATTTTTATGTAGCATTTCCGTTTATCTTACTATGTAAATCTAATGGAACTAATTTTACAACGCGGAATCTTATTGCAGAAGAACTGTATATTAAAACCAATGACCAGTCAAAATAGGTACCTCAATCAGACCACCACAAGGCCTTTTATATTTGAACTTGCCCCCTGCTATAACCGACGGACCATGTGTCCAGATTAAACGGGGCGCGCCTCACCAAAAGGTGTCTAAACCCCTATTTAATTTTTTTTAAAAATATAGGCAAACACAAAGGTTATTTTTTATATTTGGACAAACACACTTATATATAATTGACGGACCATGTGTCTAAGTTGAACGGAGCGTGCCTCGCCCAAAGTGGAAAGTTTTAAAATGTAGCATTTTACACTGTCTTTAGAGTGTGAAGCAGCTGCAGTACTATTGAGACTGTGGTGGGTTTGATGTTAATACAGTTTGTTGTTAAGAAATCTTAGTGTACTGAATGAGGTCAGCTGTGAAGGTCCCTGAATATAATAAATATTAGAGTAAATTTCCAGGGCACCTTTCTACTACCACCACTATGATCTCATTCAGACTTATTCTAGATAGAATGTAAGATGACTACGTTTGGTGTCTAGGGTTATGAAATGTTAGTGTAAGGTTGCATTAACCAACTGAACATATAAACAATTACACAAATTATTTTATTATCTAATACAACACAACAGTACCACGACAATCACATACGAACTACACTTTAAAAGACTATCTTTAGTAAGTCAGTGGTTGAAAGTTTGGTAAAGTTAATGTTTTTTCAATTTATTGTCCTGAATCTAATTTATTTGGAATCAGGACTGTCAATCAAAAGTGAAATCATAGAAATTAATTACATCAATCAATTTATACAATGGACTTTCTGTCCATAATACACATATTATTATTATATAAGGGTGTAGTGTATTTTCTAACTGAGGTGACTTCTAGTATACACTGGTAGATTGTTTATTATCATCATCTCTGCATGTTGTTTGTAAGTTTTTGTGGACACTGATGGAATGTTTATATCACTATTCCCAGTCTCTTATGTTAATATAATGTTAGTTGAGCGATCAGGTGCCGAAACATGCACCTATCTTTGTATATGATGTAGGACTCTTCCTGCACTTCGCTGAACGACAACCTTCAGCTCCCACTTCTTCAAGAATGATGGTGGTTTACAGTTGTTTCCGAAAAAGGCAAGACTGTGGCATGAATATATCGGCCCACTGTAGTCTGGCACCAGTTATTGACAGCAACCAAAACCCTCACAGATGCAAGGAAATAACACAAGTAAACGATGACTAGGCAATACAATATGGCACATTTTCGATCTGCCCTATGTCCAGGCTTTTCCTATGTTAAAAGATTTCTCCGCCTGCTCTCATCGATCTTGCTTTACACAAAATTTACTTGAAATGGCTGTGAACAGTCCCCGTTTCGTACCAGTATCTACTGCTTTGTCCAATGAGACCATGTTTACATTTATTTTTGAATCTATCGTTTCAAATAACAACTCCCAATATGTTTCCAAGGCAAATATATTTTTAGTTTTAGGTCAACCAATCATTCTTCGCCTTCCTTCAAAATCCACCCAATCAAATATCCCGTACCTTTTAACATCATTTACCCAAAGTCGTTTTTTTCAAAACATGCCATAAAAAATTATAAGCAGGCATGATCTTTACTTGACAGTCTGGTCGGATCCACTATAGTATTATGGCTATAATTAGTTAATTAATGGACTATTTGCGTAACTATTACCATATTCTTTGTCAACAAGTCCTAAGGTACACGAATATACAATTTATATGGGACTAGTTGGCTTGGTTCAGAAGTACACAGTTGTTTTTTTTTAAGTTAGTGTTTTTATTTTTAGTCTACTACACGTTCAATTCTTTTCCATGTGCTGTCTTCTCTATTTACGTGATAATTACGTCCTTTGAAATAAGAGCTAAGGTTGTTTTTGTGACACGAGTTGTCTACATGTTCTAACTTTTTCCTCGTATTTTTGGAGAAACCCCTAAGGCAAGGCTTGCCCCTGTGCTGGTATTGGCTTTTAGTTTAAAATCAATGCGAAACGAATTAGCATTTCATCTATCTTTTCCCCTCCTCGTTCCACAATGCATTTTAGGCACATATTTTCTTAGAACTAGGAAAAGTGATTATGTCAAGGACGAATTTGAAAAATTGGGTACCGTTTTGTTAGGCTATTCGTTAGCAAATAATAATCTGAAGGCGTAGGCGATACCAACAGTTCTAGCAGAAAATTCTTTTATACTTTCTTATTTTGCCTTTATGCCCTATATTGTTATATATTAATTTAGATATTGTATTTAGAAATTCACTACACATGTCCCCCCTTTAGAACAGACGATCATATGTCAGTTCCTATTTCTAAATACACATAGATGAATTTACTATCTATGCCTGATGACTACTCTGATGTTCGTCGTACGGATGTCTGCTTAAAAAATTAGCTCCCACATTAGTTTTTCCGGGAATGTACTCTATGGTAAACTGGAATGGCTGTAAGAGCAAAGACCAGCGTAATAATCTAGCATTTTCATGCCTTGCTTGTGACATACACACGAGTGGTTTATGATCTGTCTGGATCCTAAATGATTGTCCATAGAGGTAAATCTGGAACTTTTGTATACCCCTGATGACAGCGAGACATTCTTTTTCACTTGTTGAATATTTTTGTTCTGCTGTATTCAACTTACGGCTAGCATAAGCAACTGGGGTTAATTCCCCATCAAGTGAATTTGACCATTGTAATAGAGCTGCACCCAAACCGATATTACTCGCATCCGTTCTCAGAATGAATTCTTGACTTAAGTCAGGTAATTTCAAAATAGGCCTGCTTGTGAGCTTTTCTTTCAAGTCTTGGTATGCTAATTCACATTGCGCTGTCCAAATAATTCTATCAGGATTTCCGTTGCGCGTTAAATCAGTCAATGGAGCACATATGGAGTTAAAGTTTTTTATATACTTTTGGTAAAAACCACATAATGAGACAAAAGATCGCACATCCTTTTTTGTTTGTGGTCTTGGTGCTTTTTTTAACTTCTCCAGGTTCTTGGGGTTAGGGGTCATGTTTCCCTGATGTACTGTGTGGCCCAAGAATTCCAGCTCTTTACATCCAACACATCATTTCGTCGGTCTAGCTGTCAAATTGGTCTCTCTCAATCGATCAAACAACATATTCAGAGAGTTAATGTGTTCCTCAAATGTTTCTGTTGCTATGAGAATATCATCCATGAAGTTGGTGATGCATGGATTCTTTAGGGGATCCAGTAACTTTCTCATCATCCTCGAAAACACACTCGGTGCATTTTTCAGCCCGAATGGCAACATATTAAATTCATAATGTCCTTCCGAGGTGCTAAAGGCTAAATAAGGTTTTACCTCAGGCTTTACTGGAATCTGATAGTAGCCTTTGCTCAGATGCACTTTAGAGAAATATTTAGCTCTATTCAGCCTGGCAAACAGCTGATTTGTATCAGGTAATGGATCCACCTGACCTTCTGTGACAGCATTCAGTTTCCTGTAATCTATACACAGCCTGTGTTCTCCAGAGGGTTTTCTTAACAGAACCACACTGGAACTGTAGGGAGATTCACTGTGCGAGATAATCCCTTCTCTCAACAGATAATCTATCTCCTCCCTTAAAGCTTTTTCCTTAGCGAACGGAATCGAATAGGCTTTCATACAGATTGGTGTTGGGTCTATGAGTTTCATATCATACTCCAATAAATTTGTATGCCCCGGACGGTCCGTTAACACATCTGTATGATTATTCAGAACCTGTTGAACCCTCTCCCTCTGAATTTCCGTTAAGAGTGTGCTGATTTTTACCTGTGCGGCGGTTTCACAGGGATGTAAAGGATATTCATGAGAAGTGAGTGGTTCCTTTTTCATCTCCATTGCAACAGACAAGGTCAGTAGGTGTGTCTCTTCCTGGTTTTCTCTGTCCAGATATTTCTTCAGGAGATTCACATGATAGATTTTCTCTTTCCCTTTCTTATCTATCTTATAATTTGTTCTAGACATATTCTCTAGAACTGTATATGGACCTTGCCATCCAAATTGCAATTTATTCTGGCTGCCGGGCAGTAGACGGAGCACCTTCTCTCCCACAGATAATTCTCGATCCGTCGCTTTCTTATTGTAATAGGCAGCATGCTTTTTCCTGGCTTGTCTCAAATTTTCATTGGCAAGTTTCCAGCCAGTTTTAAGACGAGTGGTCAGCTCGTTCACATATTGATATGATGAGGTAATATTTTCTTCTGCCTTTTCATCGGTCCAGGTCCTTAACACGGTTACATATTGTTAAAGTACTGTCCGCCCGTTCGTTTATTCCCGTGTATTAAAAGAGTTTGTCTGCATTTGATATATGTATACCATTATTATTCCCATATGTGTCTATATGAATGTTAGAACATTGGTATACAACAAAAGTGTCACGCGAATGTTTTATTCGTGGGTATGCCAAAAACTGCACTGTATCGTCCCTGTATTATTTATGCAGTGTTCTCTCACAAGGGATCACGAATTAGTAATGTCTCAGATATGCCCAACAGCTCAAATATAACCAGGTAAGAAGCTAATACTGGTCCGGTAAAATAACAAAGTTTATTGAAAACTCATGATCAATGAGACATGACGAGCCGTCATTAGTTAATGTCATTCTGCCTATTCGTAACCTCGTTTTATACTCCTTGACGGTGATACATTGTTGCTTTCTCCGTCCCAATCCATCTATACCTCTCTATGGATTGATTATATCCGTGCCCTTCACACGTAATTTCTTTTCAAACTCATATAATTTTAATAACATGAATTT
This sequence comes from Oreohelix idahoensis, assembly GCA_024509875.1. Lineage (NCBI taxonomy): Eukaryota > Metazoa > Mollusca > Gastropoda > Stylommatophora > Oreohelicidae > Oreohelix > Oreohelix idahoensis. The sequence goes on from JAMPIV010008711.1 coordinate 93,577, forward strand.
CCCCAAAAGTCAGTACACATTAGCGACAGAGCAGGCAGGATCTTTAAGACTCCGATTTTTACGGTGTATAGACCTGCCAGTCCAAAAAATGTATAAGCATCACATTATACATTATTAATAGTACTCATCCTGGTATACATTCCCATTCATGGCACGAATCAATATAACCCTTTTCTACGGGTTTTCAAGCAAACCAGCACACACAAGGCTGTTCACGTCTTGTTTATTTCTTGGGTCCATTTTTGTTCTCCACGTCATTGTTTCAAGACCCAAAAAACTCCTACGTCATCTTTTTTTTTTACTGCGCGCAATAATAATGCACCTAAGTGTACTATTCACATATCTTCAAATATTTTCACCAAACTCAATTCAGCGCTCTTTGATGCGCAACACCAAAATGTTGTAAAAAACCATACGCAACACATATGGACTTTTAATTTTTCTGACATAGTTTTCATAATATTGGAAGCCTTGTTTTGAGGACATTTCTTCCTCTTGTCATCATATAAGAATCTTCCACTACCAATTTTTATCTTGGGGTTTTCTTCCCACTTTAATTTCCTTGTGAGAGGTCTTCTCTCTCTTTTATCTTCCTCCAGTTTACATAAGTCCGACTGAGGGATTTTCGGCTTATTCTGGGGTAAGACATCTCTTTGTACTCGCTGCATCGTGGCCATAGTAAAACATTCAAGTGAAGACTGTCTGTGAAAAGGGGGCTCCCATTCCACTTTGTCTACATTATTATAATTATTTTTCTTCTTATTTTTAGGCCTACGTTTGCCTCGTGGTGAGTCTAGGTCCTGATTCATTTTCCCACGAGTGGGTGTTCCCTCTGTATTTTCTGGCCCAGGTTTGCCATAATGCTTCTCTTGCATATGGTTATTATTTTTCCACCCTGTGGAATTTTCTTTATTACACTGGTCATAGTCCTCGACAAATTTTCTTATGTCATCAACCACTCCTGGCCAGTAATAAGACATAGATGTCCTTTTACAGGTGCGACCCATTCTCAGGTGTCCACCGTCTTGAACATGTATTTGTTTCATAACTCTTTCCCTATATTTCGAGGGCACTACCAACTGTGCACACTCGTATGATTCTGCTTTAGCCGTTCTGTAAAGCACTCCATCATCCAAATAGAATTCTCCTTTTCTAGGAGGGGTATGGAGTTTTTGGAGTTTGTCAAAACACGGCTTCAGTGATCTATCTTTAGACTGTGCCTTCCTACACTCTTTACGAGACAGAATTTTTGGTGGTTCCTCCTCCTTTCTAGAGGTTGACCTAACCTGAAGCGTGGCCATGTACACAGGTCTCTTTTTACACACTTCGGTGTTATGGTTGTCCATACGACACCAACTACAATATGATCTACCTTTATAAAAAGGTTTTCTGTCATTATATTTCCTTTCATTGAATTGTGAGGTTTTATTATTATAGTCATTGCGTGGCCTATCAAACTGGTGCTTACCTTTGTTCTGGTCTCTATGGTCAAACTTATTAAAGTTTTGAGGTGCCTTAAAATTGTCTACCTGTTTCTTTTTATTTCCAACTACCTCTGCTTGTGCTGCCTGATACCTCTCAGCGACATTGAGTAACTCACCCAGCCTCTCTGCACCTTGTTCCATGAGAAACTTTCTCAGGTCTGGAGCCATGGACTCTCTTAGTTGTTCAATAAGGATAATTTCCTTAAGATCTTGGGTTTTCCCCAGAGCAGTCCATTTCTCCAAGTAGGTCTCTAACCGTGCAGAGAACTGGTGATAAGTTTCACCCGACAGTAGTTTGGCATTCCTAAATTTTTTCCTATAAAATTCCCCATTCTTTTCATATCTTAACAAAAGAGCCTGCTTTAGCATGTCATAATTGTCCTGATCATCCCTGCTCATCTTGGCAAAAACTTCATAAGCTGTACCACGAAGCCCTTGTGATAACTTTAGGCTCCACCTTTCTCTCTCTAAACCATACGTGGTAGCCAAAAGTTCATATCTATTTAGATAACTTTCTATGTCATCGTCTTTCTCAACAAAATGGTCTAAATGAAAACTCATAGCTGAGGTTGAGGCTCCCTGACTAGCAGTAGCATCTGAGGTAAAGGGACTGGCACCATTTTCTGGAGCATGGCTTTGAAACTCAAACTCCCTTAGTCGTAACTCATGTTCCCTTTGTAATCTCTTCTCCTCCTTTTCTGCTTCCCTTTCTGCAGCCTGTCTTCTTTCCTCAGCTTCTCTGTCTGCAGCCTGTTTCCTTTCCTCTGCTTCTCTTTCTGCAGCTAGTCTCTTTTCTTCTCTTTCTGTAGCTAATCTCTTTTCTTCTGCCTCCAATGCCCTAGCCTCCTTGTCAGCCTCAATCTGCAGCCTCTTAATTTCTTTATCTGCCTCTAACATTTTTTCTTCAACCTCATTCTGCAGCCTCTTAATTTCTTTTTCAGCCTCTAACATTCTTTCAGCCTCTTTTTCTAATCTTTTTTCTTCGCGTTCAATAAATTTGTCACATTCAGTTGTGACATAAGCAATCATAATTTGCCCCTCCATTCCCAGTTCTTTAGCAGCCTGCACAGCAGCAGATCGAAACTTTGCCAGATCAGCCATTTTGTACTAGGCAAACCTTTAAAATTTCTAACTAGACAAATTTCTAATTATAACTAACAATTTCTAATTATAACTAAGAACAACCACAGGCACTGATAGCACAACCACTATTTAATTTCTCCCCAAAGGAATGCTTTTAGTTTTATACTATCTGAGATTCCTAATATAATTGATAATATTTTAAGAATTTAAAATCCCAGAAGCAAACTACCCAATATAGCTGGTGTTATGAAAAGTTCAATCCCCAGGAGCGGGACCCCAATATATGTGGTGGGTTTGATGTTAATACAGTTTGTTGTTAAGAAATCTTAGTGTACTGAATGAGGTCAGCTGTGAAGGTCCCTGAATATAATAAATATTAGAGTAAATTTCCAGGGCACCTTTCTACTACCACCACTATGATCTCATTCAGACTTATTCTAGATAGAACGTAAGATGACTACGTTTGGTGTCTAGGGTTATGAAATGTTAGTGTAAGGTTGCATTAACCAACTGAACATATAAACAATTACACAAATTATTTTATTATCTAATACAACACAACAGTACCACGACAATCACATACGAACTACACTTTAAAAGACTATCTTTAGTAAGTCAGTGGTTGAAAGTTTGGTAAAGTTAATGTTTTTTCAATTTATTGTCCTGAATCTAATTTATTTGGAATCAGGACTGTCAATTAAAAGTGAAATCATAGAAATTAATTACATCAATAAATTTATACAATGGACTTTCTGTCCATAATACACATATTATTATTATATAAGGGTGTAGTGTATTTTCTAACTGAGGTGACTTCTAGTATACACTGGTAGATTGTTTATTATCATCATCTCTGCATGTTGTTTGTAAGTTTTTGTGGACGCTGATGGAATGTTTATATCACTATTCCCAGTCTCTTATGATAATATAATGTTTGTTGAGCGATCAGGTGCCGAAACATGCACCTAACTTTGTAATATGATGTAGGACTCTTCCTGCACTTCGCTGAACGACAACCTTCAGCTCCCACTTCTTCAAGAATGATGGTGGTTTACAGTTGTTTCCGAAAAAGGCAAGACTGTGGCATGAATATATCGGCCCACTGTAGTCTGGCACCAGTTATTGACAGCAACCAAAACCCTCACAGATGCAAGGAAATAACACAAGTAAACGATGACTAGGCAATAAAATATGGCACATTTTTGATCTGCCCTATGTCCAGGCTTTTCCTATGTTAGAAAATTTCTCTGCCTGCTCTCATCGATCTTGCTTTACACAAAATTTACTTGAAATGGCAGTGAACAGTCCCCGTTTCGTACCAGTATCTACTGCTTTGTCCAATGGGACCATGTTTACATTTATTTTTGAATCTATCGTTTCAAATAACAACTCCCAATATGTTTCCAAGGCAAATATATTTTTAGTTTTAGGTCAACCAATCATACTTCGTCTTCCTTCAAAATCCACTCAATCAAATATCCCGTACCTTTTAACCTCATTTACCCAAACTCGTTTTTTCAAAACATGCCATAAAAAATTATAAGCAGGCATGATCTTTACTTGACAGTCTGGTCGTATCCACTATAGTATTATGGTTATAATTAGTTAATTAATGGACTATTTGCGTAACTATTACCGTATTCTTTGTCAACAAGTCCTAAGGTACACGAATATACAATTTATATGGGACTAGTTGGCTTGGTTCAGAAGTACGCAGTTTTTTTTTCTAAGTTAGTGTTTTTATTTTTAGTCTACTACACATTCAATTCTTTTCCATGTGCTGTCTTCTCTATTTACGTGATAATTACGTCCTTTGAAATAAGAGCTAAGGTTGTTTTTGTGACACGAGTTGTCTACATGTTCTAACTTTTTCCTCGTATTTTTGGGAAAACCCCTAAGGCAAGGCTTGCCCCTGTGCTGGTATTGGCTTTTAGTTTAAAATCAATGCGAAACGAATTAGCATTTCATCTATCTTTTCCCCTCCTCGTTCCATAATGCATTTTAGGCACATATTTTCTTAGAACTAGGAAAAGTGATTATGTCAAGGACGAATTTGAAAAATTGGGTACCGTTTTGTTCGGCTATTCGTTAGCAAATAATAATCTGAAGGCGTAGGCGATACCAACAGTTCTAGCAGAAAATTCTTTTATGCTTTCTTATTTTGCCTTTATGCCCTATATTGTTATATATTAATTTAGATATTGTATTTAGAAATTCACTACAGAGACCGAAGCCAGTCTGGAGAGACAAAATCTAACTAATAACATCAAGATGTAACTAATGCAGACATCGATCGTCTTTGTACTTCTGTAGGCCTGAGATACTTGGACATTAAACGCCGAACAAGAACAACAAATACATAGGACATAAACAAAAACAAAAAACAGTTTAAATTATCAACTGTACCTTGTACATTTTTAGTTTGAAATCTTTTTAAATTTTTATTCCCATCAAAAGTGTACCGTTGATCATTTAAACTGCATTAATGCTTTTGGTTAAAACTAACTTACGCGTTTTAAAAAATGCACTCAGAAAAGTAAAGTATCACATGCATTCAAAATTCCTGGATAATGTTTCCGTAATAAAACGACGTAAGTCAACAGTACCATTTTAGTTTGAATGATTGGCTTAGCAAAGAGGTTTAAAACTGTAGCAACTGGTTTGTGTTGTTTAAATGGAAAAGCTAAGCTACCAGATTTAAATCAACTTCCAGAGTCTCTGCTTTCTTTATATTTCTGGAACTACTACAGAATCAAAACAGTTTTTGCCGTACTTTGTTGTGACAAGGGAAACAAATTTAAATGCATGGGATTTTGCATTTATTAATGGTAGGTCGGTGCTTCATATCAGATAGAGAACTACAAAACAGCGTTTTTCCAAACCTAAACAACAACTTTAGAAACTATAAATAGTTTTGTGAGCGAGCGATTCTCACGCGTAACAATTAGACTGTTAGTAATATTAATCTCCAAATAGAGAATCAGCTGCCTGACATTGCCACAACATACTAATCCACTGACAGTGTCACAGACAGCCAGCAGGCTGTCATTTATCCTCAATTCATTGGAACCAATGATTTTAAAAATCGGTGCACCAATAATATTGCTGTGAAATCTTGATCTGCCTAAATTGTGTAATGGAACCAGATTATGTGTTAAGAACCTCATGCCAGACGTGATAGAAGCAACAATATTAACAGGTTGTGCCGGAGGAGAAGATGCACTCATTCCTCTCATCCCCACTGACATGCCTTTTGATTTTAAGCGACTGCAATATCATGTGCGACTTACATTTGCAACGACAATAAACAAAGCCCAACAACAGTCACATGCGGCAGCAGGCATTAACTTAGAAAATCCGTGTTTTTCACGTGGAAAGCTATGTGTTTCTTGCTCCAGAGTGGGTACACCAAGAACTTTATTCATTTTTCCCCAAACGGCAACACCAAAAATATTGTTTAAAAAAAAAAACCACTGGAATAATGTTGCAATAATAAATGTAGAAAATAACGATACGCAGGTATGACACTATGTAGTCAAATATATTAATTGTAACGCATGTGAATGAAAAGAACAAAAAATACAAATTTATCAAAACATCAGTTGTGAATTTTACATTTTCAGAAATTTCATAGAACCGGGCAACGCCGAATACTTAGAGCTAGTATATATTTACAGTGGCTGTTTTAGGTTGTGCGAGGCCATAGGCAAGAATTGACTTAAGCCCATAAAATCGCGAGAAGCTAGACAAAAGTGGAGGTTGCCTTTCCCTAACACCGCCACTGTGTGTATATATATATATATATATATATATATATATATATATATATATATATATATATATATATATATATATATATATATATATATATATATATATATATATATATATATATATATATATATATATATATATATATATATATAATTATTATTAGAATTTATTAGTATTTATTTCCGTATATGTATCTGTATAAAAGAAACTTATATGTATTAATATTTTTATGTTTCAATAGATCTACATATCTGAGTAAGTGTGAACGTCAGAATCTATCTAGTGTATTTAAGAAGACATAATATATGGTTACTTGCTTGAATTTTAATCGGTGAATGCATAATTTATCATACATCGAAATTAGACAATTGACTGAATGAAATATCAGCCTGTCATTTATCATTGCTTCCTGTACATCATTCTCAGCTAGAACATTTTATCTCTAGCAGATTTTATCTCTTCACCGGAACGCAGTACACTTTTTTTTTAAATTGGGGGTTTTCCCCTGTAATCACACTTATTGCCAATTTAGATCAGATTTTAAATGCACCGGTGCTGGCGTGAGAATTTCTGTTGTAATCTTTATTCTCTTTTCCGGTGGTAAAATGCAGTTTTTCTCATGTTGGAAAGAAGCACTTCACTATCTGTGGGCATGTTATTAAAAGAAGAAAGTTGGAGTATAACATGACAACAGGAAAGATTGAAGAAAAAACAGATAGAGTTCGACAAAAAGAGACGATACTGGACTGCTTGACGTCTTGGCATGGAGAGACGTCAACAACAGAATTTTTTTAATAGTGCTGGAGACAGGAAGTTGTAGAGAGACATGATCACTTACGCCCGACGGCAAGGTACTTGAAGAAGATGAAAACAATGCTGTTCTTTAGAAACATTTTGATTCCTTGCAACTTAGAATTCGTTCATGATCATTAATACCTTTTCTGCTTCTAATGAGGCATGAAGGCCCCAAATGCACTGGTCTCCTTTCTGAAGTCAAGACCAAGGCATTCATATAATCTTGGTTTCTGTAGCAACCTATTTACATAATGAAGTTTCCAGCCCCCATGAACGCCTTTTACGACATGCCTGAAGGAGCAGTAGTGTTTTTCTTTCTTTGTCTCTTGAGGGACCCCCCAAGAACTACACGTGGATGTGCTTAAATTATCATCACCCTTTTCCTTTGCGCTCCTTACAAAGCATGGGCCTATCATTGCATCTGGTCACCTTGCATGAAGATCTAACCAAGAAGAAACGCTCTTCAAAGACCCCCTGGAAACACAGGTTACTGTTCTGTAAATGGCAATGCATTATTGATGGCCAGCACACCCACAGATGGACAGGCAAAGAAAAATTGGTTTATGTATTGTCATTCCTTGCTTTAATAAACGGATCATATTTGTCATACATACATTACTCTCAGCTCCCCAAGTCCTCCTGTCACGTGCCATCATCTCAAGTTCTTTCCACGTTCTCCTCATCATTTTCACTTCTGTCTCCAGGTCTTGTTCGTGTGCTTCTTGGTCTACCTCTGCCTCTCTTGCCCAAGGGTTCCAGAACAAGGACTGCCTTGTAATGCTATCAACAGGTTTCCTCAGTGTGTGTCCTATCCATCGCCATCGTCTTCTTCTCATCTCTTGTTCCACTGGTACTTGTCTGGTTCTTGTTATCAGTTCCACATTTGGAACCTTGTCATGCCATTTTTGTCAGCGTCTGTGGCCTAATGGATATGAACGCAGTTTCATAATCCAGATATACCAGGTTCGAAACCTGCTACATGCGGTTTGGTAGCAGATCGCTTTGTGTGGATTTTTAAACAATGGTATAAGCGCCGTACCGTTCAGAAAGCAATGGCAAACTACTGAATGAAAAAAATTGCCTAGAAAAATCAAAAACAGCCAATAAAAGCTGGGGTTGATTGCCACGTCCTGTAAAGGATAAGCAATTAACTTTTAACATGCCATTTTAATCCTTCTATTCTACGCAAGCACTTATTTATGACAGTCTGTAGCTTTTTGGTTGTTGTCTTTGTTGTTCTCCATGTTCCAGAGCTAAACAATAGGACTGACTTGACTAAATTCATTCCTTGTTGCTAGGCATCCAGGGTAAACAACTCCGCATAGTATCTTTTACCGACTTCATGACAGTTCTAAGAACATGATTAACACACTGTTTTGTTAAACTGTCTTTGTTCTAAGAAAATGATTAACACACTGTTTTGTTAAACTGTCTTTGTTCTAAGAAAATGATTAACACACTGTTTTGTTAAACTGACTTTGTTCTAAGAAAATGATTAACACACTGTTTTGTTAAACTGATTTTGTTCTAAGAAAATGATTAACGCACTGTTTTGTTAAACTGACTTTGTTCTAAGAAAATGATTAACACACTGTTTTGTTAAACTGATTTTGTTCTAAGAAAATGATTAACACACTGTATAAAACTGACTTTGTTCTAAGAAAACGGTTAACACTCCGTATAAAGATGACTTTGTTCTAAAAAAACATGCATTAAACACTGTATAATGCTAACTTTGTTCTTTTAAAATGGCTAAAACGCTGTATATAGCTTGCTTTGTTCTGCGAAAAATGCTTTATACATTGTTTACAGATGACTTTGCTCTCAGGATTCCTGGCCTCAGGGTAAAGGAAATAGAGGCAGACCTAAAGCAAGCGGACAACGTAATTGGAGACAGCTACATAGGAGATAACGAAGTCATGATAATTTAATACGAATGGTACAAGGCAGAATTGCTTGGCGTCAGTTTGTTGAAGGCCTATGGTCCACAGGTAGTCCAGTGATTACAAATGAAATAATGAACTTTTCTTGTTATTGAGACAGAAACCAAACAAATACCACACAGCTAAAGTGAAGACTCGACTTTGAAAGACCAGATAGAGCTATTAGACTAAGATTTTGCTGAGTCACCTTCAGCTAGGGGCTCAGAAAGTACGAGTCAATATTTCAACACAGAAGGAGCAGGAGAATAATAAGTTCATGACAGCTTAGATGATCTCAGTTTTTATGCGAGCCCTTCTTTAAAATCCTGTGAGGCTCCTTAAAGTAGAAGCAGCATTCTTCTATTTATATCTCTGCCACGAGTAATCTTAAGCGAAGGTTGATACCTATGTATACCCTCATCATTATACTCTAAGCGTTGTTTTTAATAATTTGACACCTTTCAAGCAATCATGTGATCACGAGATATATACCTACATTTAACAGACGTCAGGGACTAAAGATGCAGACGAGACAATAGTCTTTAAGTTATTGTAAGGAGATTCTAGAGTCTGAAAACTATTATGTCCTTGACTCTTTGTGACAGCCATTGGGGGAGGAAGAGAAACTGGTACAGATCTTATCCCTTACTCTCTTTGATACATTGGGATATCTTTCTGTGGAGATGTACTTCCGAGAGAACGTTCGTCGAAGACATAATGAGGAGGCCGTTAGTCTGGTGTATGTAAAATTTTAAAGCACAAAATTCATTAATAGATTGCAGTAATATAATGACTAAGTCTTCTTCTAACTTACATCATTGGACAGAACCAGAATGCACCACGCGTCAACACAAAAACAGCGGCATTTATCCTTGGATACAGAAACCACTATAGCAGACATACTTACTTACTTACTTAGTCGTTCCCCTTCTACCGTGAGGTGTAGAGGTTTGGAAGAGAGAGCGCCAGACTATCCTATCGGCTGTCTTCCTTCTGGCCTGGTTCCATTCTAGTCTTCGATCCTTCAAAGATTGTCTAATGTTGTCCTCCCAGCGGACTCTGGGTCGTCCTCGGGGTCTGGATCCTTGGCTCTTTGTTTCCCATGCTTGTCGTGGTATCCGATCTTCTCCCATTCTGCAGACATGGCCAAACCATCTTAATTGGGACTGTTCTACTTGGGTCTGCAGGGGGTAGGATTTAAGGCCTTGACGTATCGTCTGGTTGCGTACCATGTCTCTTCTTGTTACTTCAACCACCTTCCTCAGATACCTCATTTCTGAGGTTTGGATCTGGCTTTTATGGGTTGTAGTCATTGCCCATGACTCGCATCCGTATGTCAAGACTGGGACATAGGTGGAGCGGTATACAGCCGTCTTCGTTTTCTTACCAACCTCTCTCTTGCTGAGGAATCCTCGATTTATGGCCTGAAAAAGTCTCCCAGCTGCTGCTTTTCGAGTGGCCAACTCTTCTTTGATGCCTCCCTTTCGGTCTATAATAGCTCCGATGTATTTAAAGTGGTCGACCTGCTCCAGGACCTGTTCTCCCAGCTAAATCTAATGTTTTCTTTCTTCTCGTGATATCACCATGGATTTTGTTTTAGAGCTGCTTATGACTGTTAAAGTACTGTCCGCCCGTTCGTTTATTCCCGTGTATTAAAAGAGTTTGTCTGCATTTGATATATGTATACCATCATTATTCCCATATGTGTCTATATGAATGTTAGAACATTGGTATACAACAAAAGTGTCACGCGAATGTTTTGTTCGTGGGTGTGCCAAAAACTGCACTGTATCGTCCCTGTATTATTTATGCAGTGTTCTCTCACAAGGGATCACGAATTAGTAATGTCTCAGATATGCCCAACAGCTCAACTATAACCAGGTAAGAAGCCAATGCTGTTCCGGTAAATTAACAACACAGTTTAATGAAAACTCATGATCCATGAGACATGATGAACCGTCCTTAGTTAATGTCATTCTGTCTATTCGTAACATAGTGTTATACTCCTTGACGGTAATACATTGTTGCTTATTAGTCCCAATACTTCTATACATCTCTATGTATTGATTATATCCGTGCCCTTCTCCCGTACCTTCTGTTCAAACTCATTTAACTTCATTAACATGAAGTTCCCCAAAAGTCAGTACACATTAGCGACAGAGCAGGCAGGATCTTTAAGACTCCGATTTTTACGGTGTATAGACCTGCCAGTCTAAAAAATGTATAAGCATCACATTATACAGTATTAATAGTACTCATCCTGGTATACATTCCCATTCATGGCACGAATCAATATAACCCTTTTCTACGGGTTTTCAAGCAAACCAGCACACACAAGGCTGTTCGCGTCTTGTTTATTTCTTGGGTCCATTTTTGTTCTCCACGTCATTGTTTCAATCCCAAAAAACTCCTACGTCATCTTTTTTTTTTTACTGCGCGCAATAATAATGCACCTAAGTGTACTATTCACATATCTTCAAATATTTTCCCCAAACTCAACTCAGCGCTCTTTGATGCGCAACACCACAATGTTGTAAAAAACCATACGCAACAATTACCCCCTACCACCGTTAAGAAAAAAGACACGTAGTTTCTTTTTTCTTCAAAATTGTACCACTTAAGGTAATTTAAAAAAAAAATACCAACATAATACTATCCTAAGTCTCAGTAAGTCTAATTCAGCTAATGTCTCATAATATAATCAGTCAGTCGTCGATGAGATGAAAAGGTGATAAACAAGTCATATAATCTACTGCCTTATGAATAAAATCCATGTAGGAAGTAATAATATTACTAAATTAAAACAAATTACGGGAAATCAACACCACCCTCTATTACCTCTAGTATCAATAATACTAGAACCAAAACTTATATAATATGGTTACATCTAATAGGATTACCTCTCCATAGGAAAATGATTGCAATAATGTGTACCTCACCAATACAGAGTACACTGCAAATCCCATATCTGTTTATTCCTGATCCAACCCCCAAAAATAGCAAATACATGCATAAATCGGTCCCAAATTACCTATTTCAATACCCCTAGGAACTTCTATAATATACACGCAAAAATACGCTATAGCATATCATTGCCGTACAGTCATATTATAGTACACTGTATGTGCACCTTACACCATAAATACCAAATTGGGTTCCGGATAACACTAATAAAAATTCAATGTCCCAATTACATCACCACTACTGTTGACCATGGATTAACTGTCATTAAAAACTTGTGTACTGTCTTCCTGAGGGCACCTCGACAGTACGTCTGCAACCACATTGTCGGACCCTCGAATTGCTTGAATAGTATAATTATACGGCTGCATCAGAATCGAATAACGGGCTGCTCGGGCGCATTTATGGTTCGTCGTCTTTAAATACGCTAAAGCCTTCTGATCTGATTGTATTACAAAAGATACACCTAACAGATACTTCTCTAATTTGGTCACTGCCCAGACCACCGCGAGAAGTTCCTTTTCCAACACCGAATAATTCATTTCCGCCTTGTTTAACTTTCTCGAAATGTACGTGATCGGATGCAGATGTCCATCAAATTGTTGAAGCAACACAGCACCAACGCCCTTGGACGAAGCGTCTGTTCGAAGAGTATAAAGATTACTAAGCCTGGGTAGTTTTAAAATCGGTGGGGATGAAAACAAATCTTTAATTTTAAGAAAAGCAGCATTGCATTCTGGAGTCCACCTAATTACATTAGGAGCCCCTTTCCTAAGTAGAGTGGACAGATCTGATGTAATTGAAGATAAGTTAGGAATAAATTTACCATAATATTGCACTAGTCCTAACACACTACGGACTTGTTTTTTTTTTGTCCTAGGAATGGAAAGATTTAGAATCTTGGAAACATTCTGCTCCAAAGTTTGAAGATTCCCATGACCAATCCTATGACCTAGAAAAGTAATCTCAGAGAATCCAATATACACCTTAGATGGTCTAGCAGATAACCCAGCAGATCTGAGCGTGGACAATAGAGAGTGAAAACCGTGAAAGTGTTCTTCCCAAGTGTTGCTAAACAAACAAATATCATCTATGTACGAGATTATATCTTGTCTATGCGAGAACAGAATTCTCATCATTCTAGTGAACGTAGCAGGTGCGTTCATCAGTCCAAAACACATAAAATTGAACTGGAACCACCCTCTGGGAGTAGCAAAAGCCGTAAAATGTTTACATCTTTCCTCCAACGGAACCTGCCAATAACCTTTTGACAGATCGAACTTACTGAAATATACTGCATCTGCTAATTTTGGTAAAAGATCATCCAATAATGGTAACGGTTCGGCGTCAAAAATTGTGACCTGATTTAATTTTCTAAAATCAATGCAGAGCCGAATGTTATTGTCTTTTTTTCTTATTACAACCATGGGAAAAGCAAAATTACTTTGAGAAGAACTGATTATACCTAATTGCAGCATGTCATCTATTTCTTTGTTTACTTTGTCTTGAAAGTGTAATGGTATCGGGTATGGACGCACTCTAATAGCCTTTCCATCATTTAAAATGATGTCATGTGTGATGACATTTGTTTTGCCTGGTATGTCTGTAAGTACATCATGAAACGAATGTAATAATTCGGATACATGTGTTTTGTTTTTAAGTGTAAGATTCGGACAGATTGTCACGTCCTCCCAAGTTTCGGTAGATTGAACCGGTAGACTAGGAAACGTCATTGATACAGCTGGGAAAGAAGATTCTTCTTCCTGAATAACTGATAAAGACGCCCAGCTCGTTGGATGTGAACCTACATTATCAACAGCGTGAAAGACTGCCTGAAGATGTTCAGGTCTTGAGTGAAACTCTTTCAACATGTTAATGTGAAAAATCTTTCTTTGTCCCTTAACATCAAGGACATAATCGACATCTGAAATACGTGACAGAATCTTGAATGGACCACACCAAGTTATCAGTAGTCGATTCTGTTTGCTCGGTAAAAGCACGAACGCTTCGTCGCCTGGTACAAGAAGACGAAGACGTCTTGAGTGATTCTGTAACATACGAGCTTTTTCTTTAGCTCTCTCCGATGCATCTGTTGCCAGCTGACATGCATCCATGATTTTTTTCCTAAGATTTACAACATACTCGTAAGACGATTGAGTTTCTTGCGACAAGGAAGAATCAATCAACACGTCTTTGATTAAAGATAATGGACCTCTGGGCTGAGCACCAAATACAAGTTGAAATGGACTGAAACCTGTATGCTCATTCGGTATTTCACGATATGCAAAAAGTACCGCTGGTAAAACTCGGTCCCACTCTTTAGGAAAATCGATTGTAATCTTTCCTAACATCTGTTTTATTGATCGATTTAAACGCTCCACCATCCCGTTTGAGGCGGCATGATATACGGAACTCAGTGATCTGTCTATATGAAACATTGCCATAACCTCAGTCATTGCACCTGACACAAACTGAGGACCTCTATCCGACAACAGTTTTCTCGGAAATCCGATTCTAGTAAAGATATGAAACAAAGCATCAGCCACATCCTGCGTAGTAATGTTCTTGAGTGGTATGGCCTCTGGCCACCGCGTGCACAAATCTATACAAGTTAATACATATCTATGTCCTCTCGATGACATTATAGGAAGTGGGCCAATAATGTCCACGGCCATCTTCTCAAATGGACGCACCGGAATATCGGCTGCTTGAATGGGAGCCAAATGACGTGCCCCTCTAGACTTCACCTCCTGACAAGTAACACAAGAACGGCAAAACATCGCAATGTCCTTCGACATTCCCGGCCAGAAAAAAGATGTCAGAATTCTAGATCTAGTACGAGAGTATCCCATGTGACCTGCACAACGGGAATCGTGAGCATGACTCAAGATATAGGATCTCATTACCTTAGGCACCATGATCTGAGTAGTAATATGACAAGATTTACTATCTCTGAATCTTCGCACTAATATGTCATTTACGATAGTATACCATTGTTTGTGAGAAGTATGACCATTCGTATCATCCTGTTGGACTAAACTAAAAAATTTCTTTAATGAAACATCACTGTTTTGTAAAGTAGAAAAAAACTTCCTTGTTGATGTTACTGTGTAACACATCATCATTAACTAGTGGCACAACATTATATTGAGACTGCTCCTGTGCTCGAGTAACCACAACATTAGCACTGTGTACGTGTTCTCGTTCCCAATCATTTATTTGCTCAAGAGTACACTCTTTAAAACCGTGAATGCGACCAAGAACTAAATCGCAAATTGGATTCGGCAACAAACATACTTTTATTTGTCCCGTAAAAAATGGCGTCGCGATATGAACCACCGCAGTTTGAAATTTCTCAATTCTACCACCAAACGTAATGCACTTAACCCATGTGCCTTTACAACAAGAAGGATCAACCAAACATTGTCGCACGCCTACCGTCGTGCAACCTGAATCCTTTAATAAAGTTACTGGCATGCCATTAAGTAAGCCCTTGTGAAACTCTAAAGACCCGGTTCCTTCATGAGCTGACATAGCAGGTAACGCCGGCAATGGGTGTCCACATCTCAGTCTGGATACCACGTCAGGCTGAAATAGATTCTTGCATTCCAAACATGTTTCAGCATTATTAAAATCAAATGACGCACACGCATTTGCTTGATTAACAGTATTATTGTTATCTGCGACATTATTTTCCGACATTTGAACGGAATTACCATGGTAAGCAGATCGATTATAACTATTTGACCGAAATGCCCTGTCATTTTGTTGTCTATTGTTATACAAATGTCTATTATTATTCTGCGAGTAACGTGCTTTATTGTAACTGTAAAAGTTAGGAGTGTTTCGTTGCCAATTCATTCTGTCTCTGTTTCCCAAATCAACCTGTTGACCAGTTCCAAAATGATTGTTATTCCATCTTCTGCCAGCTGGTGAATCTTTTCTATTTCCACCTTCAAAATGAGAAAAATTTCTTTGATAATTATTATTTCGATCTGAACTGGCACTTCTATGACGAAACCTATCTCTGTCACCACTATTCGATCTAAATTTTCCTTGTCTGTTATTTACAGTAGCAACACCCGCTGACTGTAACGATTCATGTAATTTAGTGTTTCTGACATTCAAGTTCGGATGAGCAACTGAAAACTGGCGCCCTAGGGTCTCAACTTCCGATAACGATTTAGGATTCCGCTCCTGTAAAAATGCCAAAAACTTATCACTTACTGAGGATAATACCTTATCCCGTAATATTAAATCGGCAAGATCTTCAAAATTCCGTTGTACCTTTTCAAGTTCGATCCAACGATTGAAAGTTAAACGAATATCCGAAATGAATTGTGAGAACTCTTTTCCTGTTTCCGGCAACAACTCTTTAAAACGCCTTCTATAACCTTCAGCTGTAAGCTGATATTTTTTTAATAGCGTAGCTCTAGCTTCCTCATAGTTTTGACTATCGCCTTCTAACGAAGCGACTGCACTTAACGCCTCTCCTGATAAAAAAATTCATCAGTTTGCTACACCACTTACTTTTATCAATTTTATATTCTGTGCATACCAATTGGAATCTTGACAAGAAGAACGTAATATCGTCGACCCCTGGTTTAAACATTGGCAGATGAATTTTAATGTCACCTTTCTGCCCATCATTCTGAGTATGTGATTGACAAGTAGCATTTCCATTTTGCAACTTCTGCCTTTCAATTTCCAATAGCATCATTTTCTCTTCATATTGTCTCCTTTTCTCATTCTCTTCCATCTCCAAGAGTTTAATTCTCTCTTCGTCTTGCCTCCTTTTTTCATTATCTTCCATTTCCAAGTGTTTAATTCTCTCTTCGTCTTGCCTCCTTTTTTCATTATCTTCCATTTCCAACCGTTTCATACGTTCCTGGTTGGCTAATTCTCTATCTTTTAATTCTAACTGACGTTTCTCTCTCTTTCCTGCGCCTCTTTATATTCTGTTTGAGCAAACTCTTGTAATTTGTCTCCTGATAAACCAAGAATTTTACCCTGTTTAATAAAGTATTCCGCCGTCGACATTTCAGAATCTGAATTAATATATTTAATTCATCAAATAAACTGTAGTATTCCAATTAGTATCCTATATTCGTCACCTTATCGATACTCATTACTGGAGATTAATCATCTTTTATTTAATAAAATATGCAGCTATAAATCAATCAACTAAGAAATTATACAAGATAATATTACTACTGAAAACATAATGGTCCATGAAGAGAATTAATTACATAGAAATATACACGTTAGCAATGACCATCACCGCACCTAAACAATTAAAGAAGAGATAATATCATAAAGAACCACGGCGTCAACACAAAAATCTACGACATTTCAGCAGCCCCAAGTCAAGGTTACGACTTTGACATAACGATCGATTGATTGAGCATGCAACAAGTGTCATTGTTCCAATATGCGTGGCAATTAATTGAGCTCCAAATATCTGAATTTATAGAACGGGAAGGTACATTTTAATGGCCACCATGTTAAAGTACTGTCCGCCCGTTCGTTTATTCCCGTGTATTAAAAGAGTTTGTCTGCATTTGATATATGTATACCATCATTATTCCCATATGTGTCTATATGAATGTTAGAACATTGGTATACAACAAAAGTGTCACGCGAATGTTTTGTTCGTGGGTGTGCCAAAAACTGCACTGTATCGTCCCTGTATTATTTATGCAGTGTTCTCTCACAAGGGATCACGAATTAGTAATGTCTCAGATATGCCCAACAGCTCAACTATAACCAGGTAAGAAGCCAATGCTGTTCCGGTAAATTAACAACACAGTTTAATGAAAACTCATGATCCATGAGACATGATGAACCGTCCTTAGTTAATGTCATTCTGTCTATTCGTAACATAGTGTTATACTCCTTGACGGTAATACATTGTTGCTTATTAGTCCCAATACTTCTATACATCTCTATGTATTGATTATATCCGTGCCCTTCTCCCGTACCTTCTGTTCAAACTCATTTAACTTCATTAACATGAAGTTCCCCAAAAGTCAGTACACATTAGCGACAGAGCAGGCAGGATCTTTAAGACTCCGATTTTTACGGTGTATAGACCTGCCAGTCTAAAAAATGTATAAGCATCACATTATACAGTATTAATAGTACTCATCCTGGTATACATTCCCATTCATGGCACGAATCAATATAACCCTTTTCTACGGGTTTTCAAGCAAACCAGCACACACAAGGCTGTTCGCGTCTTGTTTATTTCTTGGGTCCATTTTTGTTCTCCACGTCATTGTTTCAATCCCAAAAAACTCCTACGTCATCTTTTTTTTTACTGCGCGCAATAATAATGCACCTAAGTGTACTATTCACATATCTTCAAATATTTTCCCCAAACTCAACTCAGCGCTCTTTGATGCGCAACACCACAATGTTGTAAAAAACCATACGCAACAATTACCATCCCTCTCTTCTCCAACTCTTCCTTCCAGACTTGCAGGTTGGATTGGAGATGTGCCTCTGATTTAGCAATCAGGGCAACATCATCAGCAAATGCCAGCTCCGAAATATAGACCTGTCTCATCTTCCAGTACCCCACTGAATACTTTCTTGTTCTCTCCTTACATGCCTTGATGACATCGTCCATAAGGAGTATGAAGAGGTAAGGTGATAGGATATCACCTTGTCTTACAGCAGTGGTGGTCCTGAACTCTTCCGACTTATGGTTTGCTGTCCTCACATAATTTCTGCAAGACTTGTAGAAGCTCTGTATAGCATGAATCAGAGGTGCTGGAATATTCTTCCTTGCCAAACAGTCCCAAAGTTTGCTCCAGGGGACCCTGTCAAACGCCTTTTCCAGATCTATGAAACAAAGATGCATCTCACTCTTATACTCAAGGGCCTTTTCACTCAGCTGTCTGAGTGTGAAGATTAGGTCTTGAGTACTTCTGTTTGCTCGGAATCCGCACTGGACCTCATCCAATTGTGGCTCAGCTAGGCGTCTGAGTCTCTGCTCTCGGATTCTAGAGTAGATTTTACAAGGGACACTGAGAAGGGATATGCCTCTATGGTTTCCACACTGTCGATTGTCACCCTTTTTGAAAATTGGTGTTATGATGGCAATCTCCCAATCCTTTGGTATTGTCTTGTTGTACCACGCTGCCTGTAAAACCCTTAAGAGTAATAGGTCACCTGATGCTCCCATGAACTTAACCATTTCTGGTGTTATACCATCATGCCCTGCTGCTTTGCCCATCTTGATTTTCTCCAGTGCTGCCTTCAATTCTTCCATCTTTATGTCATCTTCACCATCATTGGTTTTCTCTTCTGTGCTAGTGTTTATCATTTCTGATGCTTCACCATGCTCACCATCCAGGAGTTCTGAGAAATATTCTTTCCATCTTCCCATTACTTCCTTCGGGGCAGTAAGCAATTTGCCTTGCTTGTCCTTTATAAATTTGAGAGGGCATTGTTTTTCCTTCCTCGTGTTCTTTAGGGTCTTATAGAACAATTTCTGGTTTTCTTGTGCATCTTTTTCTAGCTTTTCTCCAAATTCTTCCCAGGACTTCTGTTTTGCTGCTAGCACTTTATTCTTTGCTTCTGTTCTGAGTGTCACGTATTCTCTATATTTTTCCATTTGTCCTGTTGTGTTTTTAGCTCCTAAGTATTGTTTCCATGCCATTTTCTTCTCTCTTATTTTCTCTTTGACTTCCTCTGTCCACCAAGGTGTCCTCTTTCTCTTGTTCCCAAGTCGGACTTCACCGCATGCTTCTGCAGCAGCTGTCTTTATGATATCCTTGAATTAAATCCAGAGGGTTTCCAAGTCATCAGGTCGTTATTCTGTGTTGCTCACCGCTGCAGCAATAAGCCCCTGATATCTGGTCTTAATTTCTGGCTCTCTCAACTTGTAGGTCGTAATGCTCATTTCTCCTGCTCGTTTACTTGGTTTCTTGCGTGATGTTGGGCAGTTCCTAGGCTGAGCAACTCTTTCAGTTGTTCTTTTGATTGTTAGCAGGTAGTGATCACTTCCAATCTCTGGCCCCCTCCAGACTCTAGCATCTCGGACATATTTGAATGAGCTTCTCCGAACAATGGCATAGTCGATCACTGACTTCTCATTCTTTGTTGGTTCACATCTAGTGTATGCATGTATGCGCTTATGGGGGAACTTTGTGTTTGTAATGATCAGATTCTGCTCACTGCAGAATCTAAGGAGTCGCTTTCCATTGTCATTGAGAGTATCTTCTCCATATCTTCCGATAACTCCACCCCATCTATCATGGTCATTTCCAACATGGCATTAAAATCTCCGAGCATGATAACTTCATCTAGGCAGTCATCCACTGTCCTTTGAAGCAGCTCGAAGAATTCCTCCTTGACCTCTGCTCTCTCATCCTCATTTGGCCCATACACTATGACCAGGTTGACTATGGTTTCTCCTTCTTTTAGTTTAACAACCATAATGCGCTCCGAGACAAAGTTCCATCCCTTGATACTATCTTTTTGATTTTGGGCCACAATGCAACCCACGCCCCCTTTAGCTCTTTCAGACATGGGTACACCACTGTAGAGCAGCGTGTTGCCATCGAGATCCATGACTCCTTGTCCTTTTTTCTTTGTTTCCGTTATAGCCAGGATTTCTAGTTTTGCCTTCCTCATCTCTTCCACCAGCTCCTCTTCCTTCCCATTTATACTTCTTGTGTTCCAAGTTCCATAAGTCGTAGTCCGTAGTCCGTTCCAGTTCGTCGCCTTTAGAATCCGTCCGGTTTTCTCTCTTGTGTTGCTAGTAATCGTGATTTAAAGCAAACAGGTGATTGGCCTGTTGTGCCTTTGCATGGTGGAGGGGCTGCCTCCTTACGGCCTCCATGTAGGCCGCCCTCCTCCTTTTTCATCCGGGCTTGGGACCGGCATTGGCGGAGTTTATAGCAGACATTAACGGGTTAATTCGTGTGCGTTCGAAAACGGATATTTTATCAACATTATCATTTATCAACATACTGGCGGAGAGGAGTGTAGAAAGAAAAATTGGACGAATGAAAATGACGTTTTTTCGTACAATAACCAAAAAATGATTCGACTCGTAAGTGGTGATAACTAATGTCAGTGTTCCACTATTTTCTTGAATATGTTAAAATAAGGGATAGTGTCTAGAAAGAAGCGGGTACGGAAATAATTTGAACGTCTTTTTTATTTACCGTTGCTTTCAATCATTGTTTAACAGATGAGTGTTGGTTCATTTATTGTGTTGAACCCTGAAGGCGGTTTGGCCACACGTGTTGACAGGGAAGGGTGTAAATAACGAAAGATAAGAGACAAGTTTAAGTAAAGCAATAAACATAAAAATGTAATTGAGGCAACAAAGCTAACAGGACAAGACAAAAGGTAAATGGGCCACCAAAATAAATGTCATTTTGAGAATATGTGTATACAGCAAGAGAGAAAGAGATTGAGGCATTCAAAGAGTTCGCGGCAAACAAAAAGATAATTAAGTAAACGATCTTCTGCAGTTTTCTTTTGTTCCAGTCGTGCTGACAGGCAGTGGATAATGAAACTTGCGATGGAACTGGCAAAGATCAAAGAATTTGTGTATCCAAATGGTACTGCTTCTCGCTGTTTAGGACGAACTGTGTTCAAGGAAAAAAGATGCTTTGCATTATTGTGAATTTTTTTTGGGTCTGTATGATAATTCTTAAGACGCCACAAGGCGTGATGGCCTCTGACTGCTTGGTCGGTCTTTGGCTAAGGACGGAAGAAGAAGAATGATAATTCTGCAACTTAATTACAAACTAAACACGTTAGCACATATGAAGTATGTAGTGTCTCAAATATCATAATTTTTTTATTCGCTCCCTATGGACTACGGAGCCACCCATTTCTGTCTCATCGGATGCCCCCCCCACCCCCCCGGGAAATGCACGGGGCAATGTTTCAAGTGTACGCTTATTATTTCTTACTTACTGGCGGAGGCTAATACGTCTCTCCACAACATCCGGTCGCTGACGTTGTTTATCAATCATCATCATCCATCACTATCCTCTGTGTTCCTTACGGAGCATGGAACCCCCACTGCAGATGACCCCCTTTTAGGACGCCTGCACCAAACATTCAGACGTTATTGTAGCGGTAGTTTCTGTGTCAATTTGTTTAACATGATGGTGTTGTCAGCCCCATGCACAACCTCCCATTAGCGCCTTGTACGACATGCGTGACGGTACAGTAGTCCTATTCTTTCTTTGTCTGTTCATAAATTTAATGAAGGCCCATGTTCCTCAGGGAACTGGAGGGAAAGGGATATTGAAAGAATATTGGTAGAGAGTGCCCCGTTGGAGCTCCCGGGGACACGTGATGAAACACAGAAAGAATAGGTCAACTGCAAAGGTCAAGTATGCCATAGATGGCGACTAATGTGAGACTGGGCTGGGGGCTGACATCCTTAACTGTGTCAAACAGATTGCTACAGAAACCACTGCCTGTAAGAGCTGGTGAATGTTTCGTTTAGGCTACCTGTAAAATGGTTTATGGTTCCTAGTTATGCCTGCCTCTTCATTCTGTGGTGCCTAGTTGGCAGGGATAATATTGTGATTCGCTTCCGTAGCTAGGCGGTGTTGCCGTTCGGAGGATCCTGGGTTCGATTCTCCGGCGAGCCTATCACTTCTGTTGTTTTTCTGTTGTCTAGTTTTCTACTTCTTTATTTCTCACGAGTGTCTGAAGCATACCTTTTTTGTGTGAAATATGTATTTATTTACTCTTTACAGTCTTCGGGCTTCCCCTCTTTATTTTTTCTCTTCGTGGGCTATTTGGGGCATCAGGTATGGCAACAATACGTCTTTGTCCTACGGTGTATCGGAGATGCATAGATGATGGTATAGGTCCCGCTGATACGTCAGAAGTTGATTTATCTGCTTGACTGACTTTGTGAACCACTTCCACTCAGCTATCAAGTTCACCTCTCACATAACCCTGGTACATCACAACTTTTCTGACATTAGTCCCCATCAATGCCCCTAGCCTCAACATTTCAGTGTACAATTCGCCTACCGATGCTCATAACTACCACCTGTATACCTCTTCTCGTCCTCGAGCATGTCGTGACTCTCTACCATTTTCCCAACATGTCCGCCTCCATCGTTAATTCTTAGACGATGATGACATTGACTGCCAAGCTAATGATAAGTTATACGGAATCGACTCATTCCTGATCATGTCCACGTCATGTCCACATCTCTGCCTCACAACTTATTCACGGGGATCGGAATAGCTAAGACGTACGGCATCCGCCTCGAATTCTAGAAGTATACTTACTTGGTCGTTCCCCTTCTACCGTGAGGTGTAGAGGTTTGGAAGAGAGAGCTCCAGACTATTCTATCGGCTGTTTTCCTTCTGGCCAATAGCTATCCCTTGCGATTGCTGGGCTATCAGCAGGTGGTTGTGGAGCAACGACATGTGCTTCCACCTGACTGCATCACGCGCACCCTAACTATTTGCGAAAATCACTCGTGCAACGTTGGTATTTTCCCGCAATGACAATACCTCCACAAACTTCACTGGCGCGACTTCATTAAACACTCGTCTGAGTGTTCGCCAGCTAGCCTTCGGGGGGATATTGCGAACCCATACCTTGCAGTCTCCAGCTATCAGGCCCTCGGATATGCCTCTACTGTTTCTATTCATGTGACTCGACACTTGCCGTGAACCCCGTCTCAGATGTACTTTCTTGTCAGGTGGTGATACCTCTACCACTTGATCGTCCACCTCGGGACTTTGATGTTTGCTGAGCCTCTGCTCCAGCTCCTCCCGTGGCGTTATGCACTCCCCGTACATTGCCGACGATCAAATCGGCGACTGGGTTTTCGAGGATAAACGCGTTCACTCTCCCTGACAGAAACGGGATGTCCACATTAATACACGCCTGGGGGTAAGACTCAACTTTGCCCCAAAACGTGATACCCTTTACAGCTTTCCCTGTGAGGCAGGACTCGTCGATACATGACCGACGCACCCCGACCATGGTACATCCGGTGTCCCTCAACACCGAGACTGTTTTCATCTCCACCACACCTTTGTGGAGAGCCATCTTTCCAGTCTCATGGACCGCCGACAGACATGGTACCGCATGTCCGCAGTGCAACAGTATAATCTCCCGAATTAAATAGAGGACGACACCCCACACATTCCTTGCTGTTGACTGTGTCCAACACAACCGCGGAGTTCGCGTACTCGATTGGGGTGGAACACCTGTCTACATTATGACCCTTACCATTACACCTGGAACATCGGAGTTCCCTTTTTGACTCCTATTGCTGGGGCTGTTAACTGGTGAAGACCCCGCATCGGAGTCGGAAGATCGACTCTCTGAGGAACCACTCCTCCGCTTGACCTGCTTCTCTTTACAGTGCCTGTCTTCCTTTCGAGACTCCTCAAAGCGCACTTGCTTACGCATTTGGCGCTCTTCTCCAACGCTATCGCTAACAGGGTGATGGTTGTTCCACCTCGGCTGAAACCTCTGACGCGTTCTAAAATTATCGTAATTGCCCCTGAATGGCTGATAGTGCCGAGGTGACCTATTGCGCTTCTGTTCTTCGCAGCTATCTGCACCGTCTGACTGATTTTTCAACGGTTGGCGCTGGACTTTGCCTACGCCTGCAACTAAGGCGTCTGACAGACCCGACTTCTGAATGGGTTTGCCCTGATGGGCAAGGACATAATGGTGGCCCAACTTTGCCATGGACGCAATGTCCTTAGGTTGTCGTTCCTGAAAAACTGCTACTAATTCAGTAGAGCAGGAGGACAACACTTTGTCCCGTAGCACCAAGTCTAGCAAGCCATCGTAGTCCTTGTTTATCCCTCCATCTCGATCCATCTATTGAGCAGAAGTTTTATCTTCGAGATGCACTTGGCATCGTGTTTCTAAAACGCGTCCGGTACCCGTCAGCCGTCAAACGGAACTTCCGAAGCAACCGTTCCTTCACCTTGTCGTAATCAGCCCTGTCTTCTATCTATCTATCTATCTATCTATCTATCTATCTATCTATCTATCTATCTATCTATCTATCTATCTATCTATATATCTATCTATCTATCTATCTATCTATCTATCTATCTATCTATTTATCTATCTATCTATCTATCTATCTATCTATCTATCTATCTATCTATCTATCTATCTATCTATCTATCTATCTATCTATCTATCTATCTATCTATCTATTTGTCCGTCTGTCTGTCAGTCAATCAACCAATCAATCTATCTATCGATCACGAGTTGACAATAAAAGACTTAAGCTGTGGATAGGACCGACTCTAAGAAAATCAGTTGTGAGCATTACAAGGAAGTTCTTATTCTTGAATGCCCAAGGTTAGAGAAATAGATAGAGACCTTAAAACACACAGAGAAATAGATGGAGACCTTAAAACACACGGAGAAATAAATGGGGACCTTAAAACACACGGAGAAAAAGATGGAGACCTTAAAACACACAGAGAAATAGATGGGGACCTTAAAACACACTGAGAAATAGATGGAGACCTTAAAACACACAGAGAAATATACTGTTCAAAAAAAGAAACGCATAGCTATCCGAGGACGCGTTTTTATGAGTTTGTAAGTAAAATTTGGTGCTAGGGTATATAAAAACCAGCCTCAAATGTTCTTTACAGTGTCACATGCACGTGTTGACCTGAATTGCGTTCGTTTTTGTAATCGTTACAACGCAGTGGTCAATAGTGTATATGACGCAATTTTTGAGCACAGCTCATGTTGCTCGCACGTGAAAGCAACAACATTTGGGGTGAACACTATTCACTGACTACGCAACTGAAACCCTATAAAAGGTTAACGCTACACACAAAAATTCAGTTAATTTTCAAGCAGACATTTATGCCGTCTCTATCAATAAATTTAAGGAACATTGCTATTGGCCGTTTGCACGCAGGCAAAAATCAAAGTCAGGTTGCCAGGCATCTAAACGTGCATCAGAGTACCATCAGTCGACTTTGGCACCGGTTCCACGCATCCATGCCCAGAAGATTCCAGTCGCTGATCGATGCACGTGGAGGTCACACACCATACTAACGGGAAAGCCCGTACGCCAAAAACTCTCATGACTCAGAAACAAAACAACTGTCAATTGATTGGTTGAACCCTAAGGTATTCTTTTGTGCAATTTGAACAATTAACTCATTAAATTAAAAAAGTTATTGAATGTCAAAATTGTGGCTATGTGTGTGCCTTCAGTAGCTATACGTTTCTTTTTTTGAACAGTATAATTCAAATGGCGCAAACTCCGTATTTTCGTTGGGAATTTCTCTATAGGCGAAGAGAATAGCGGGTAATATTCTATCCCAATCTTGTGGATACTTAGTCGTAACCTTTCCCAACATTTGTTTTAAACTTCAGTTAATCTTTATATACTGTCCAAAAAAAAGAAACGCATAGCTACTGAAGGCACACACATAGCCATAATTTTGACATTCAATAACTTTTTTAATTTAATGAGTTAATTGTTCAAATTGCACAAAAGAATACCTTAGGGTTCAACCAATCAATTGACAGTTGTTTTGCATCTGAGTCACGAGAGTTTTTGGCGTACGGGCTTTCCCGTTAGTATGGTGTGTGGCCTCCACTTGCATCGATCAGCGACTGGCATCTTCTGGGCATGGATGCGTGGAACCGGTGCCAAAGTCGACTGATGGTACTCTGATGCACGTTTAGATGCCTGGCAACCTGACTTTGACTTTCGCCTGCGTTCAAACGGCCAATAGCAATGTTCCTTAAATTTATCGATAGAGACGGCATAAATGTCTGGTTGAAAATTAACTGAATTTTTTGTGTGTAGCGTTATCCTTTTCTAGGGTTTCAGTTGCGTAGTCAGTGAATAGTGTTCACCCCAAATGTTGCTGCTTTCACGTGCGCGCAACATGAGCTGTGGTCAAAAATTGCGTCATATACACTATTGACCACTGCGTTGTAACGATTACAAAAACGAACGCAATTCAGGTCAACACGTGCATGTGACACTGTAAAGAACATTTGAGGCTGGTTTTTATATACCCTAGCACCAAATTTTACTTACAAACTCATAAAAACCCGCCCTCGGATAGCTATGCGTTTCTTTTTTTGAACAGTATAGATGGAGACCTTAAAACACTGAGAAATAGATGGAGACCTTAAAACATACGGAGAAATAGATGGAGACCTTAAAACACACTGAGAAATAGATGGAGATCTTAAAACACACTGAGAAATAGATGGAGACTGTCACAGGATAGACATTCGCAGAAATCTTGAGTTGGTCACGCTGTAAGAGTGACAACATTGATACTCATTTAAAAAACCCGTTTGGCGAGTTGGGCCAAAAACGGAAGACGATATGAAACTTTTGGCGCAAATTATTACGGTAGAATCTTGTAATTATATATTGCCGTGTTGCATTATTAGGCGTCGCCTGTGAGCGATAGTCATTCTGTAGTCGCTGGTTAGATTATGTCGGTGACTGTTTTGCTATTACGTTGAACTGGTTATTTTGGCAAATAGTTTGGCTTTTTCATTACATTGTGTATTGCATTTCATGTGTATTGTTAGCCGTGTGTGTGCACCTGATTTATTAAAGGGATCATACCTGATTTGGGTGTTATCGTATTACTCATGTCAGCTACTGTGTACTGTGGTCGTGCCTCTGTGACAGCGAGCTAGGAGTTTAGTGTGAGTGTGCCTTAAACCCATAGTACCAGTAGAGAGTCTGTTCACAAAGTACACTATCTACATATAACCTTTTTATTCTGACATCTGGGGTAAGTCGTCTTGTGAAGGCGTGGAGCCTGTATGATTTATAGTTTATTTCCCAGCTAGCTGACGTTATTGATTTGATATTATTGCTAGTACAGCCTTAGAGCCTGTATTTGTGGTAATCAGGCCATTAAGAATGGTGCATACGATATTCTAGAAGGCTGTAAGGCCATTGTGTTGGCGCCTTCATATTTTTCCGTCAACTCACGGGAGTGAGTTGTTTTTGTCCGTCCAGTGTAAGGCTAGTTTGTGTGTTAGTCTGTCTCGGTATTGTTTACGGTCGTGTGACCTGACCTCGACTGCGGGCGCTGACCTACTTTCAGCATCACAGTTGTTATGGCTATTTTTCTGTATGTTTTCAGTCTATCGCTGGTGAAATAATGTTTAGTTAAGTTTCAAGTGTTTGCTCTGGTAGTTTTGCAAGTCCGTGTACTATTGTTAAAGTGTTAGGCTGATGTTACAGTGTGCGTCAGACGGGTCAGTTTGATGTATCTCTGAGTCCTTTTGGTGGTTGGCGACATTGATCCAGGTAGAGCAGCGGAGCTTGGGGTACTGGTACCATTTAGATAGGGGCCCAGACGGCATGTGCAGATGTAAGATGGGAGATAGATTGGTCAACCTTAGTATTAGGGTGGAAGGAGACGGTTGTTAGGAGTTTGTAGTCGATAGGAGGTTGTTAGGGTTGTTGGTACCTCAAGTCACCGTGTTGGACTGCTGGTCGTGTTTGTGCTACTAAGATGTGCCCACCAAGGGGTGAAAGTCTCTGACGTGACCTTCCTAAGCCGACGCCAGTGACGTTGCCTTACTACGCAGAAGTGCGTGACCAGGGGCGAATTCTCTTGTGCAGTGTAACCTGCCGACTTGCCGGGGTCCAGTGGATTTTGCCTTACAGACTGTTGTGATCCTTGGAGTAACTAACTCTCTTATAGACTGGTCGTGTGGTTTACATGTGATATTACCATGAACCTATACGTATATCTGACGGGTAGACTGCTGTTAGTAGCTGTGCAGCTGAACTTTGTAGAAGTAGACGTTGCAGTGTATATTATGAACAGTGCTGTGTGAGCACCGTAGTGAACAGTATATTCATCTGGGGATATTCATCGAGGAAAGTATTATACCGTAACTCAGATTGACAGTGAAGTTATTCCTAGACTGAGATTCTTTTGTGGATTATACGATGTCTAGTGTGGAGTTTCGTTTGTTCTGTGATCATCATTCATCGTCAGTGTTGAGGATTCTCCATACTCAAGCGCCGTTGGAGCTTCAGATAAGTTATTGTCTGTTTGTTTTTGTCGTGGATTTTTAGATAGGAGAATTAAGACTTGGGTTGGTCCCTTCTGAATAGGTTGGAATGAGTGATAGTCACAGTGTGAAGTAGTAAAAGAAATAGATTCCACGAGTGAGATGATAGAATGTGATATAGAGGCTGTCTCTGAAAGCGGAAAAAAATTCTTCTCCCTCTCACCTATCTTCTACGACAACTTTACAGCGTCAGACAGTCTACACACAGGTATATCTATTACCTATATTTCTATCTACTCACTAGCACGCACATACACGTGACGACAGTTAAACACACAGACGTGGGAATCTATAGCCCATTAGATACATAACTAAATTCTGCAGATTAATAAAAGTTAAGACAGACAGCAAATGGGTGACAATAATACAACGGTAAAATAACACTCAGACCTGCGTACTCTCACTCATTCAGCCATGGCCATGTGTTCACATTTATACTCACAACTTTGCTCGCTGCCTCTGGGAACATAATAATTCTAGGACCTTCACACAGACCCGTAAATGCAGTTCTCGACCAAGAAATCCCCAGTTCCAACAAGACGTACTGAATTTCTCTGTCTCAGGGAACGATTCCTTGGATGTTCTTATTTTTCGGATGTCTGTTAAGTCACATAAAATTTGTCCAGGCACGAAAGTTAGCAGAGCAGAATGTCATTAGCTTTGGTTTCTAGAATTTAAGGAATGTCAGATCGGTGTCTACTTTCAGGAAGGTACTATATTTGGTCACCACAATACTAGTCAAAAACTCTGTCGGAATCTTAATGTTATTCTTGTAACTATTCTCGCCGCCAGGAAGCATGTACATTAAAATTTGTGGAGCAATATGAACTGGCTCAAAAGCCCAATATATATTTCTAGTCTTTAGAAACCGTTAGTGGGAGTCGTATTACTGTCTCTCTCTGATGGCATATGCACTGTCAGACCAGTGTTACTTGAAAATAAAACCCACGTGGTTAAAGATAGGAAATGTCTATGCTTCTCACAAATATGTCTCTCCTGCTACTAAACGCTGGCCAGTTGGGATCACCCAATAATCACTGAATGAAGAAAAACAACATATAATATAATATACAGAATATGTACTCGTTATAACTTTACATTTTAAATGGCAAGCCTACAACTTGACTTATTATTTAAAACTTCCCGTGAAGTAAGTTATATAAAAATCGATCATCAGGAATTAGGAATATCTGCGTATTCCGTCAATATTCACTGATGTCGCATCTAGCATTTTTCAGTTAGTTTAGAAAAAGGTACTCGACTGAGTAGTTAGCAGTTAACTAAATTCATTATAGTTACATTATTGTTCAATGCTAGAAATTATAATTTATACTGCTTTGCACTGAAACACGTCACTAGAAAATAATACAGACTTTATAAATTTGGCACTCTGCGCTAAATCTAGTAAAATGAAATCGGCGATTTAACACTTTATCACTTCACAAAATACTAGAGATCTATTATATATAATATTTTACCTCAAACACAGAAGTACTAAGAACTTAAACCACTTCGACCAAACTAAAGGCCATCTCTATTAACAGAGATTATTTAGAAATCAAACGAAGGCTAGTACTGTCTTTACTGCGAAGTTACTGAGTGAAATGAAATAAAGTTTCAAACTTTGGTTTAATATTTTAAACCAGACAAAGGATGAACTATTATTTCGTAGAACGAAATGCTCTCCCCTTTCCGGCTTTAACGATACGTTTAACACCTAACATGTCGTAACTGCCACCTACTGACCAAGATGTACGCGTGTCAGTTTCAAATCCCCAGACTATATGTCTGCTCTACGCCGTATAGGTGACAGTTTTAACGCCTACCTAAGCGCTCAGCCCGAAAAACCCGCGCGTGACAGGTGCAAATGTAGACGTAAAGTCTGCTCTATGTCCAGCGAAACGAATTTTTCGCACATTCACGTCTACCTGCGCGACTGACATCTGATGCAATAAGGTTACTAGTCAGTATGAGAAAGAAAAACGATGATGGGAAAGAAATATATTTTTCGCAAAGAATGCGAAAAATACAGGAAAAAGGTAAAGAGTGATAATAAAAATGGAGAATACGGGTGACAGAAAAAGAGGAAGATCTAGGCAATTTAATGATCAAAACCTACGTGAGAGGACGTCCCCCCTTAAGATATGGAAGCACTCCATGTCTACGTTATGGAATTAAATTTCCTATAACCGTAGCTTAGGGGTGTCTGTCTTCTTCCCTCTTATCTTCCCCCTCCATCTCTCTCCAATTCCTACTCAAGTCTACTCCCCCAAGTTTCCTTCCTCTGGAATGTCTCCCATGCGCGCTTGAAAGAGCGTCGCCACTTCTGACATTTTTCAAAGATTTCGTGTGATTGCGGTGGAATATCCCTGCCACTATCATCATCTTCGTCAGCTTTGGCGATCGTCAGGAGATGGTCGGAGGTTGGCACTGGTTTTTCCAAGTATCTCTTTAAGAGATTTAAATGGAAAACCTTCTCCTTTCCTTTAATAGAGATCTGGTAGTTAGCCTTAGAAATCTTTTTCAGGACGGTAAACGGCCCTTGCCATCCGATCTTCAGTTGGTTGTTCCCGGTAGGGAGTAACACCAAAACTTTCTCTCCTGCTTCCAGTTCTCTCTCTTTCGCGACTTTCCTGTATCGGTTAGCGTGCTTTGTGCGTGCTCGCTTAAAGTTAGTCGTTGCTAGGTCCCACCCTAGTTTCAACCTTTCCTTTAAAACCGACACATATTTACTTGCTGAGACAACTGTCTCATCCGCCTTCTCGTCTGTCAGAGACTGAAGTAAGGCTTCAAGCGGGCCCTTAATGGGTCTGCCAAATAAGAGTGTAGCTGGCGGAAATCCTGTGGAAGTATGAGAAGATTCTCTGTAGCCAAATAACGCTGCAGGAATACAAAGATCCCAATCTTCAGGTTTCACTTGTGCCAGTTTACTTAGCATCATGT
This sequence comes from Oreohelix idahoensis, assembly GCA_024509875.1. Classification (NCBI taxonomy): domain Eukaryota; kingdom Metazoa; phylum Mollusca; class Gastropoda; order Stylommatophora; family Oreohelicidae; genus Oreohelix; species Oreohelix idahoensis. The sequence continues at coordinate 125,613 of JAMPIV010008711.1, forward strand.
TGAGGTTTCCAATAACACGTTCCACGAGCCCATTTCCGGCCGGAGTATATGGCTTAGTGTGGATGTGTTGGGTCCTCAAGATCTTAACGATCTCATCCATCGACAGGTTTCGGTATGGAGATCCGTTATCCGTCAACACTTGTTGAGGGAATCCCAACCGAGTGAAAATCTGCACGAGGGCTTCTGCGACATGCTTGGCATCTGCGCATGTTAGCGGTATGGCTTCTGCCCATAAAGTGCATGTATCGACTAAGGTCAGGATAAACCTGTTCCTTCTTTTAGTCCTTTCTAAGGGTCCTAAAATGTCGATCACAACCCGTTCGAATGGTGATCCCATTATTGGCATTTCACCCAAAGAGACTGGGGGTGCTCGTTGCTTGGGTGGCACACGTTGGCACTGGGCACAGGATTTGACGTATCTGATAATATCAGTATTTACACCTGGCCACCAATAATGAGTGGTTATCCTTTGGTTTGTGGCGTTCTGTCCCATATGTCCGCTGAAGGGAAGAGAGTGCCCCATTTCTAGGATTTTGCTTTTGTACTGTTTCGGTACTAGGAGCTGGTTGTAACCTTGGTCAGGCTTGCCCGTTCTCCGATAAAGTACGCCATCCTTAGAAAAAATGTCCCCGTGCTGATTGGGTTCCTTAGCCATGGGCAGTTTCCTAAAGCAGGGTGCCAAAGTAGGGTCCTTGTATTGCGCTTCTTTAAGTTCCATAGGTAACAAATTAGGCGCAGGCTCCCGTTCATTGTTGGTTTGCCCTCTTGTAGTTACTGCTGTCACAATCGGCTCTTCCGGTTTCCCAATACACACGTATCTCCCGCCAAGTATGACTGGGTAGATGGGATCATCCATAACAGCCGCTTTGATCACGCCTCTGACAAAATCAGAGTGTATCTCCACCAATGCAATGGGAAGCGCTGTAGGTGCATCACTCTTAGAAACTCCACAAAATTGGACGGTCTCTGCTGTCTCTTGACCGGGTTTGACCAGGTTTCTGGCAACAATGCAATCATAAGAAAGCCCCGTGTCAAATAAGCAAGACGTTTGAGAACCGTTCAATGTAACAGTACCTCGCGTTGAGGGTGTATCCCCAACAGGTTGGGAATCACTGTCAATAATTCCACCTTGCGAGACTGTTAATAAGCATCCGATGCGTTTCGGCTCGGTGTGCTCACTCTGATCATTAGTCCCGTGCTCAGGGGTTCTCCCTTTGCCACCTTGACCTTTCTGGCCACGCTGCCATGAAGGGCGGTCGGGTTGATCAAACTGTTTGGGGTGGTTGGGGTACTTGTTCTTGTAGAACTTGGTCTTTTCAGGAGGGGGGTTTTGAGGTCCAGTTTCTCTGTGGTTATTCTGATTAGAAGCCTGAGAAGATTGCTCTAGATTATTTTTTCGAAAATGCTCCTCTGTCGGTTTACGTTTTATGGCCGGCAGTTCAGCCAGCGCATTTTGATAACGCTCAGACTTCTCTAAGATGTCTTCAAGTTTTTCTGCCCCCTGCTCAGCTAGAAATCTCCGGGTATCTGCAGACACTGTGTTCTTTATTTGTTCTGTTAAAACAAATTCCTCAAGACCTTCGTAGGTAGAGGGAGCTGCGAGAGCTCTAGGCACTTTGTCAGATAACCCTTCAAACGAGACGAGAACTGCTGAAAAGTTTCAGAATTCTCTTTCCGGCTGTTGCGAAACAGTTGCAAAAATTTGCGAGCGTTCATTTCAAAGCGCTCCAACAACTCTTTCTTCAACAGATCATAGTTGTCTTGTTGGCTGCTTTCCAGTTTGGCGTAAACATCATACGCACTACTTTTCAGAGCCTGAGAAAGCTTCACATTCCAACGCGACCTCTCTAAACCGTACAGAGTTGCAATTTTCTCAAATTTTTCTAGCCAAGTGTCAATCTTCTCATTTGGACAAGGGAAAGATTCTAGCGGAAAAGACATAGCAGTGAGATGAGTAGATTGAGTGTTAGAAGGATCAGTTAAGGAGGAATGAGGAGAAGACTCTCCATTGCTGGAGGTAGAGGCAGCACCACGGCTTTGGAACTCTAGAGTCTTAAGCGCCAGCTCATGCTGTCGTCGCTGCTCATTTTCTCTTTCCTCATGCTGTCTCTCCTCCCTCTCCTTCTCATGCTGTCTCTCCTTCTCTCGTTCCTCATGCTGTCTCTCCTTCTCTCTTTCCTCATGCTGCATCCTGCGAATTTCCATTTCCTCGTCCATCTTCTTCTGCTGTAATAGCCGGTCTTCCGCTTCTTTCCTCTCCGCTGCTTCTTCTTTCCTCCTTAGTTCTTCTTTTTCCTCTTTAGCTTCAGCTGCTTTCCTCTCCGCATCGTATCTCTCAAGTTCGTCTCTGACAAAAGCTTTCGCTTCTTCGCCTTCCAGTCCCTCCTCTCTCGCTTCGTCCCTGAGGAGTTGTCTAAGCTTTGCCCTCTCGGCCATATTAGGTCAGTGACTGAGACTAGTGGAGAAATAAACTAGGAAAAAGGATACACTGATTCCTACTACTTACAAGAAAATACCAAAAACCAAAAGATGATATATTTAACCCTGGGATACTGTGGTGAAGTGGGATGTTATAAATATTTATAGGGGACTTAGTGTACTGACTGAGATCAGCTGTGAAGGTATCTATATCTATTAAGAGTAGTGTATTATAGATAACCTTACTTGCTACCACATATCTATATATCTCAGTCAGAATTATTCTGGAATAGTGTGATGACTACGTTATGTGTCTAGGGTATGTGTATGATGAAGTGTAAATCACAACAACAGACAGATAAACAATTTAATTTAATCCACTACTCTTGACAACACTGTGACACTCACATACATATAACACTCTATGAGAATATCTTAAGGAGTCACTGATAACTTTTCAAATAACAATATGTATTCATGGTTATCATAAAGGTATATGTGTCCTGATTCAAATACAAAGGAACCAGGAATCACAATCAATTTTAATTACAAGTATATGTACAGACTTTATCAATATGAATATTGTAGTGACATATATTATTAAAATATCCTATGTGTGTCAGTTGTGTAGTGGTAATATGAGGTAATACTGGTTTTGTTTTGTTCAAGCTCTGTTGGTATTTGTCATCATGACTTCAATAGTTTGTCTTTTGGGACTAGTATTGGAGATGTTCTCAGTTCCTGATATTAATACAATTAAATTCCCCTCTGAATGTTATTTTTACAAAGTCATTTCAAGATGAGGGGACATAATGTTGAGCTCAGCTGGCCAAATCAGCTTATCTTGCGTGATGGCGGCAGGAAAGGACTCCTCTGCTCGAATTCTCCCCTGGGCTCTGGAGACACCTCACTGATAGCTAAAAAGACCAAGGAGTATGCTGTCCGACTCTGGATTCAGCAAAGCTCTGACCAGGTGCTGCTCAGTACCATCAAGACCACGGTCCCTGAAAACAAGAAGGATGTACCTTCTACTTCATAACTAATTGATACTCTAGTTCTACACTGAGCACAATACAACACAAACATTGAGTTCAGAGCGTTAGGCCAACTGTCAGCTTCATCTGAAATACTTTATACCAGCATTACCCTCCTTAATGGTCACTACGCCTCTGCACTTCCAGCATTATTTCTGTCTAATCAATCATCCAGGTGTCAGTGTACTATTTGGCCATTCCATGCCGTTTTACTTCCCTCCGACACCCTCTGTTCAGGCTGGAGCATTATAGGCTTTATCTCCTGTTTGCCACTGAACTACACATATATATATACAGGCATAAATTAACAATTTACATTCAATTTTCATTAAAAGATACTGAATGGTTCAAGCTTACCACAATTTCATGGAAATAAACACAGATACGTTGATTAGCAATGAATTCTGGCACAATTACTGGCACAAATTCCCATCTGCTTATGTTCCAGGCTTTTATTTAACACAAATATGAGCTGGCTTCAACGCACTGTTGCTTTATCAAGATTATTTGCACTAGTGGTCTCGAACTAACGCTCCTAAGTGAGTATATCAGCGAGTCTAGCCAATGAGGCCACGTTTCGACAAGTGTTTGAAAAAATGTTACCTTTTCACGTCTCCCCTAACAACGAAAGATAGTATTTATAGCCCGACCAATCGTGGTTAGTCTTTCATTTGTTGCGCTCCAATCAATTTGGAGTTTACATGGTAGGCTAATTCTGTAACGTAAGATTTTTTTCAAACACGTTATAAAAAATTTTATGAGCAGAAATGATTCCATGCTGTCAGGCATCCCCACTATTTTATTGTGGGTATAATTTATTAATTCCTGGACTATTTGCGTAACGTTTTACATATTCTTTGTCAGCAAGCCCTAAGGAACCCAAATATCCAAATTTAAAAGAGCTACGTGGCTGCGTTCAAAATATGTATTTTCTACCTCCTGTTTCGAAGATGTGCTGTCTGGGTACTGTTATGTTTTCAACCGTAAACCCATCTAATGTTATCTTTTCTAATAAGAGTTTTTCAGGATTTATAAACCTAACTCTGGGATGGGTAATGTATTTTATCACTGTCCGTCTGAAAAAAAGTTAGTGCATGTAGTCTTACACGCGTGATGGCAGCATTTGTGTATCGCGCGAAGCGTGTTTAGTGATCGGCTTTCTGCCTCTCCCTTCTCGCTATCCTTTTGTCCATCTGTCTTTTGATCTTGGTAACATAGTGTAGAAAAAGACATGAATGGAATTTAAAATTTAGGTCAACTTGCATATTTCAAGGTTTTTCTTAGAAAGGCAGCACATTTTATTGTGTGTTTGGGAAACGCGTGTATGTTGCAGAAGGCCTTTAATATCAACGTGAAACGTTACAATTTGCATACGCAGTAGAAAACAAGGGGATTTCGAGTACAGTCATTGTGACAGCACTGTTCTTTACCATTCTTCTTCCTTTATTTATTATATGTATTTATTAGGCTTTATATTTACTTGATAATTTATATATGTGGATTAGAATATTCCACGACACCTCCCCTCTTAAAACAGACATTATATGTCAGTCCTTTATTCTATATTCACATAGAGAAATTTATTATTATTTCTGGGGTTTAAGGTGATTCTCACCGCACGGATGGCGGCTTAAAAAATCCGCTCCCAAATTGGTTTTTCCAGATATATACTCAATGCTAAAATTATATGGAGCCAAAAGTAAAGACCATCGGAGTAACCTGGAGTTCTCATGCCTAGCCTGTGCTAGAAACGATAAAGGTTTGTGGTCTGTTTGCAACTTAAATGCCTTCCCATATAGATAAATATTGAATTTCTTTATCGCCCATATTACTGCAAGACATTCTTTTTAGCTAGTTGAGTAGTTGATTTCAGCTTTATTCAACTTTCTGCTAGCATATGCCACTGGGCTTAATTCCCCATCCAATGCATCTGATTTCTGTAGTAGAGTTGCACCTAACCCAATATTACTTGCATCCGTCCTTACTATGAATTCTTGACTTAAATCAGGTAATTTCAAAATGGGTTTACTTGTGAGCTTTTCCTTCAATTCTTGGTAAGTCATTTCACATTGTGGTGTCCATGTAATGCGATCTGGATGTCCTTTACGTGTCAATTCAGTTAACGGTGCACATATGGAATTAAAGTTTTTGATATACTTCTGGTAGAAACCACATAATGAGACAAAGGATCTCACGTCCTTCTTGGTTTGTGGTCTCGGGCTTTCTGTAGTTTCTCTAAATTCTTTGGGTCAGGGGTCATGTTTCCCTGATAAACTGTGTGTCCCAAAAATTCCAATTCTTTACATCCAACGCAACATTTGGTTGGTCGGGCTGTTAAATTTGCCTCCCTAAGTCGATCAAACAGCATGTTCAGAGAGTCAATGTGTTCCTCAAATGTTTCTGTTGCTATAAGGATATCATCCATAAAATTTGTTATACAGGGATTATTCAGAGGATCCAATAATTTTCTCATCATTCTAGAGAAGACACTAGGCGCATTCTTCAATCCAAATGGCAATCTATTAAACTCATAGTGTCCTTCTGAGGTACTAAAAGCTAGGTATGGTCTAACCTCAGGCTTTACTGGAATCTGATAATATCCTTTACTCAGATCCACTTTGGAGAAATATTTAGCTTTATTTAGTCTGGCAAACAGCTGATTTGTATCCGGCAATGGATCCACCTGTCCTTCTGTAATAGCATTCAGTCTCCTGTAATCTATACAGAGTCTATGTTCTCCAGAGGGCTTCCTTAAGAGTACAACACCGGAACTATATGAGGATTCACTGTGTGAAATAATTCCTTCCTTCAATAGATAGTCTATCTCTTCCTTCAAAGCTTTCTCCTTAGCAAACGGAATCGAATATGGTTTCATACAGACAGGTGTGGAGTCTATTAGTTTCATATCATATTCCAATAGGTTTGTATGCCCTGGTCGGTCTGTTAACACCTCTGCATGATTATTTAGAACCTGTTGCACTCTCTCTTTCTGAGTTTTCGTTAAATGTGTACTGATTTTCACCTGTGCTGCTGTCTCACAGGGGTGTAATGGATATTCAAATGATGAAAGTGGTTCCTTTTTCATCTCCATGGCGATGGACAAGGTCAACAAGTGTGTCTCTTCCTGATGTTCTCTTTCCAAATATTTCTTCAGGAGATTCACATGATAGATTTTTTCTTTCCCCTTCTTATCTATCTTATAATTTGTTCTAGACACCTTCTCTAGAACTGTATATGGACCCTGCCATCCAATTTGTAACTTATTCTGACTCCCAGGCAAAAGAAGCAGTACTTTCTCTCCCACAGCCAAATTTCTGTCCTTCGCCTTCCTGTTATAATAGGCAGCATGTTTCTTCCTGGCTTGTTTCAAATTTTCATTGGCAAGTTTCCAGCCAGTTTTTAACCGAGTGGTCAGCTCATTCACATATTGGTATGAAGATGTAATGTTTTCCTCTGCCTTTTCATCAGTCCACGTTCTTAACATAGCTTCGAGTGGACCTTTTATTGGCCTTCCAAACAATAATGTTGCCGGGGCCATACCGGTTGAACTATGGGGTACCTCCCGATAAGCAAAGAGGGCGGCGTGCAGGTACTGGTCCCATGTATCTGGTTTTTCGTGTGCCAACTTTCTCAGGATCGACATCAATGTGCCGTTAAATCTTTCCACTTGGCCGTTCCCTTGGGGATGATACACACTACAATGGAAGTGTTTGGCCTGGAAGATCCTGAAAACTTCTTCAGTTAGTTTCCCCTTGAACTGAGAGCCATTATCAGTCAAGATTTGATTGGGAAAGCCTAACCTTGTGAAAATTGTGAGCAATGCCTCTGCCACATGTTTTGAATCAATCGATGACAGGGCTACTGCCTCTCCCCACATAGAACAAGTGTCCACCAGAGTCAGAATGTAGCTGTTCCTTCTCTTGGTTCGGGTGAGAGGTCCCACAAGATCCACGGCAACTCTCTCAAAGGGTGTTCCCACTATGGGCATTTCCCCCAGAGTTGCTGGTGCAGTCCAATGTTTAGGTGCTACTCGTTGGCACTCTGGACAGGATTTTACATATCGTTTGATATCTTCAGTTATTCCTGGCCAGAAATAGTGACAAGCTATTCGCTGTCCTGTTGCGCTGATTCCCATATGACCACTGAAGGGAATCGCATGCCCTAGTTCCAACACTTTAGTCCTATATGAAGTGGGAAGGACCAGCTGTCCGTGACCATTGGATTCAGATCCAGCCTTCCTATATATCAGTTTGTTCTTCATATAAAACTCTCCCTTGCCTGGAGGTGTATGAGATTTGGGCAACTTCTTGAAACATGGCTTGAGTGTTTTGTCCTCAGCCTGTGCCTTCCTCATCTCATCTGGGTGAGTATTTATGGGATTATCCTCCTCCTTCTTTGACTGTGATCTGGTCTGCACTGATGCCAATATCACAGGTCTCTTGGGATTCCCCAAGAAGACATATCTACACCCCAATATTAGAGGGTAGATTGGCTCATTTATCACTGCTGCTTTTATGATTCCTTCCACATATCGCGTTTTCACTTTTTATTCGGGCGACGGGAAGTGTCATGGTAGCTACATCCTTGGTTGCAGTTTGAATCTCCACTGTTTCCGTGGTGTATTGATCGGCCTGCACCAGGTGAGAACTCACAACGGAATCGTAATCTAAACCGGTATCATATAAACATCTTATAGTGACACCATTACAGATGACATCTTCACACACTGGGGGGTGGTATGGTTCCTGTAATTCTTCAGGTTTGCCCTTCTTTTCCTTTTTCCCCGATGTCATAGCAGCAAAATGAGGAGGTTTCCTTCTACAATGGTCAGTGTCATGATTGTTCATCTTACAATTTTTACACCACCTTTTTCCTTGGTTGAAAGATTTTCTTTCATCATATTTCCTTTCATCGAATTGTGGGAATTTATTTTTATTGTCATACCGTGGCCTATCAAATTGGTGCTTACCTTTATTTTGATCCTTAGGATCAAATTTATTAAAGCTCTGTGGTGCCCTAAAGTTATCCACTTGTTTCTTTTTATTACCTGTTACCTCTGCTTGAGCTGCTTGATACCTTTCAGCAACATTTAACAACTCATCCAGCCTCTCTGCACCTTGTTCCATGAGAAACTTTCTCATGTCTGGAGCCATGGACTCTCTTAGCTGCTCTATAAGGACCATTTCCTTAAGATCTTGGGTTTTCCCCAGAGAAGTCCATTTCTCCAAGTATGTCTCTATTCGTGCAGAGAACTGGTGATAGGTTTCACCTGACAGTAGTTTAGCATTCCTAAATTTTTTCCTATAAAATTCTGCATTCTTTTCATACCTTAACAAAAGAGCCTGCTTTAGCATGTCATAATTTTCCTGATCACCTCTGCTCATTTTTGCAAAAACTTCATAAGCTGCCCCACGAAGTCCCTGAGATAACTTTAAGCTCCACCTTTCTCTCTCTAACCCATACGTGGTAGCTAATAGCTCATACCTATTTAGGTAGCTCTCAATATCATCGTCTTTCTCAACAAAATGATCTAAATGAAAATTCATAGCTGAGGTTGAGGCTCCTTGAGTAACCGTAGCATCAGAGGCAAAGGGACTGGCACCATTTTCAGGAGCATGGCCTTGAAACTCAAACTCCCTTAGTCGTAACTCATGTTCCCTTTGTAATCTTTATCTTCTGCTTCCCTTTCTGCAGCTAATTTCCTCTCTTCCCTTTCTGCAGCTAATCTTTTGTCTTCTCTTTCTGCCTCCAATTTCTTAGCCTCAGCCTCAATCTGCAACCTCTCAGTCTCAGCCTCAGCTTCAAATTGCAACCTCTTAGTCTCAGCCTCTAACTTTCTTTCGGCCTCTTTTTCTAATCTTCTTTCTTCGCGTTCATTAAATTTGTCACATTCCTTAGTGACATAGGCAACCATAACTTGCCCATCTAATACTAACTCTTTTGCAGTCTGTACAGCAGCAGATCGAAACTTGGCCAGGTCCGCCATTGTCTATCAGGTAAGTTTCTACAATGTCTAACCAACAATTTAATCTCTAAATATATCTAATGGACAACACAGGCACCGTGAGCTCAACCTTATTTAATTCCACCCAAGGATACCTTTTAATTCTTATATTCCCTGAAGTGAATTACCCCCAATATTTTTAATAGGGAAAGATTCAAAATCCCAAGAGCGAGACCCCAATATATGTGGTGAAGTGGGATGTTATAAATATTTATAGGGGACTTAGTGTACTGACTGAGATCAGCTGTGAAGGTATCTATATCTATTAAGAGTAGTGTATTATAGATAACCTTACTTGCTACCACATATCTATATATCTCAGTCAGAATTATTCTGGAATAGTGTGATGACTACGTTATGTGTCTAGGGTATGTGTATGATGAAGTGTAAGTCACAACAACAGACAGATAAACAATTTAATTTAATCCACTACTCTTGACAACACTGTGACACTCACATACATATAACACTCTATGAGAATATCTTAAGGAGTCACTGATAACTTTTCAAATAACAATATGTATTCATGGTTATCATAAAGGTATATGTGTCCTGATTCAAATACAAAGGAACCAGGAATCACAATCAATTTTAATTACAAGTATATGTACAGACTTTATCAATATGAATATTGTAGTGACATATATTATTAAAATATCCTATGTGTGTCAGTTGTGTAGTGGTAATATGAGGTAATACTGGTTTTGTTTTGTTCAAGCTCTGTTGGTATTTGTCATCATGACTTCAATAGTTTGTCTTTTGGGACTAGTATTGGAGATGTTCTCAGTTCCTGATATTAATACAATTAAATTCCCCTCTGAATGTTATTTTTACAAAGTCATTTCAAGATGAAGGGACATAATGTTGAGCTCAGCTGGCCAAATCAGCTTATCTTGCGTGATGGCGGCAGGAAAGGACTCCTCTGCTCGAATTCTCCCCTGGGCTCTGGAGACACCTCACTGATAACTAAAAAGACCAAGGAGTATGCTGTCCGACTCTGGATTCAGCAAAGCTCTGACCAGGTGCTGCTCAGTACCATCAAGACCACGGTCCCTGAAAACAAGAAGGATGTACCTTCTACTTCATAACTAATTGATACTCTAGTTCTACACTGAGCACAATACAACACAAACATTGAGTTCAGAGCGTTAGGCCAACTGTCAGCTTCATCTGAAATACTTTATACCAGCATTACCCTCCTTAATGGTCACTACGCCTCTGCACTTCCAGCATTATTTCTGTCTAATCAATCATCCAGGTGTCAGTGTACTATTTGGCCATTCCATGCCGTTTTACTTCCCTCCGACACCCTCTGTTCAGGCTGGAGCATTATAGGCTTTATCTCCTGTTTGCCACTGAACTACACATATATATACAGGCATAAATTAACAATTTACATTCAATTTTCATTAAAAGATACTGAATGGTTCAAGCTTACCACAATTTCATGGAAATAAACACAGATACGTTGATTAGCAATGAATTCTGGCACAATTACTGGCACAAATTCCCATCTGCTTATGTTCCAGGCTTTTATTTAACACAAATATGAGCTGGCTTCAACGCACTGTTGCTTTATCAAGATTATTTGCACTAGTGGTCTCGAACTAACGCTCCTAAGTGAGTATATCAGCGAGTCTAGCCAATGAGGCCACGTTTCGACAAGTGTTTGAAAAAATGTTACCTTTTCACGTCTCCCCTAACAACGAAAGATAGTATTTATAGCCCGACCAATCGTGGTTAGTCTTTCATTTGTTGCGCTCCAATCAATTTGGAGTTTACATGGTAGGCTAATTCTGTAACGTAAGATTTTTTTTCAAACACGTTATAAAAAATTTTATGAGCAGAAATGATTCCATGCTGTCAGGCATCCCCACTATTTTATTTTGGGTATAATTTATTAATTCCTGGACTATTTGCGTAACGTTTTACATATTCTTTGTCAGCAAGCCCTAAGGAACCCAAATATCCAAATTTAAAAGAGCTACGTGGCTGCGTTCAAAATATGTATTTTCTACCTCCTGTTTCGAAGATGTGCTGTCTGGGTACTGTTATGTTTTCAACCGTAAACCCATCTAATGTTATCTTTTCTAATAAGAGTTTTTCAGGATTTATAAACCTAACTCTGGGATGGGTAATGTATTTTATCACTGTCCGTCTGAAAAAAAAGTTAGTGCATGTAGTCTTACACGCGTGATGGCAGCATTTGTGTATCGCGCGAAGCGTGTTTAGTGATCGGCTTTCTGCCTCTCCCTTCTCGCTATCCTTTTGTCCATCTGTCTTTTGATCTTGGTAACATAGTGTAGAAAAAGACATGAATGGAATTTAAAATTTAGGTCAACTTGCATATTTCAAGGTTTTTCTTAGAAAGGCAGCACATTTTATTGTGTGTTTGGGAAACGCGTGTATGTTGCAGAAGGCCTTTAATATCAACGTGAAACGTTACAATTTGCATACGCAGTAGAAAACAAGGGGATTTCGAGTACAGTCATTGTGACAGCACTGTTCTTTACCATTCTTCTTCCTTTATTTATTATATGTATTTATTAGGCTTTATATTTACTTGATAATTTATATATGTGGATTAGAATATTCCACGACAGATACCTCCTCCAAAATAAAAATCTAACTATCGCTGCTATTAATCGGCAATAAAGCACCTAATGCAAAACACGACTACGCCAACTAAATGGTAGTTAAGATTACTTATGAAAAATAAGTTGCTACAGTAGAAACAAAATAATTATTGTAAAAATTCAAGAGAACAATAATCCCTTAATTTTTAAAATCCACTATCAAGTTTACCCCTGAAGACAGTTAGGGTGAGGGAGGCAATTAATGGGGACAAATAGTCCGAAACGCACTCCTCACTTTAGTTCACACACCTTCCTGCTTCAGAACCCTTGTGATTGTTATACACTCACAAAACTTTACCAGCGTTTAGTATTACAAAATCATTAATTAACATGTATTCCGACAAAATCCACCTGTAACTCAAATGTATATTATTCCTTAATGCTGTGGAAAAAAAACTTATCAGTTTGTGTGGTCAGCACGCCCGTAAAACAGATCGTTAGTCTAGGGGATAAATTATTTAAAGATATAACAACTCACAAGACAATCACACTCTTACTCTATTACAGAATAAAGAATCTTAAGTTCAAAATCCCGATAGACGAGTCCACATTTGTCGTACTCGTCTTCCTATTCTAAGTTCAAAAATCCGTCGGGCGAGACCCCATTTGTCGTATCGTCTCAGGATTTTGGGTTCAATTCCCGGTAACGAGCGACCATTTGTCGTAGATTTTTAGATAGAAGAATTAAGAATTGGGTTGATCCCTTCTGAATAGGTTGGAATGAGTGATAGTCACAGTGTGAAGTAGTAAAAGAAATAGATTCCACGAGTGAGATGATAGAATGTGATATAGAGGCTGTCTCTGAAAGCGGAAAAAAATTCTTCTCCCTCTCACCTATCTTCTACGACAACTTTACAGCGTCAGACAGTCTACACACAGGTATATCTATTACCTATATTTCTATCTACTCACGGGCACGCACATACACGTGACGACAGTTAAACACACAGACGTGGGAATCTATAACAATGAATATATATATATTAGAACGAGCTGACCAACGCACTGATTTAGTTCAAGAGAGATTTTTATTATTATCATCTAAAAAAAATCTTCTCACAACACCAAAAAAATACATCAAGGAAAAACATATACAAATAGTCATAAAATTCAAGAAAATGCTACAAGGATGATAGTCCGTTAGGATCTTACTCTAGGTTTAGCCCACAGCCCCGTTAAGAGAACAGATGATGGCTGTGACGTACGTCTAGTTTGACAAGTGAATTTTCCCTGATATGATGGATGATTTAAAGGGACCTTTAGCTTTTCATAACATTAGAACCCCTGAACATTTGTTGTAACTTTTCGTTTGCCAGAACGCATTCCACCGGGACTCATGTAGGATACAGCGACGAGATCAAAGAGACAGACCGAGGGATCTTAGGGGAGACTATCGGCGCTATCAAAGACAGTAGTTTTCCCTGATACGAGACGCAGTTGCTTGCCGCTAATTTCGCGTCTCGGTGTCAATCGAGGAACAGAGCGAACGGGGGAAAGCGAAACGGGCAGCAGCGAGCAGATACGAAGACCAGGGGGCGGCTTTTTCTCTTGATTTGGCGGTCAGATCCCCAAAAGTTCGTGAGATCAAATAAGTTGTCAAGTTTATCATGTCCCACTCAACTTACATTCCATTTTAGCTAAATAGACCATGTAGAACTAGACACGTTATCACTCGCTGGCCAGATCTTTACAGAAGCACTAGCTTTATTGAAATCTTGTTATAGATTTTCCCCTGGATTTTATATATATTTGCAGTGATTTCTATTTCTGTGCAAAGCGGTAATATATATTGTGTAAAGTGATCAGTGGTCTAGCTCAGTCATTCTATTTAAAGGGATTCTGTGTTAATTTAAATCTATTTAATTAAACCATCTCAAGAGTTCCAGTTTTAAATATAATGATCTATCTATTATATTATTTCAAAAGATAATAGATGCTTAAATTAACTTTTAAAGTCGCGAAGGAATTTATAATTAATAAATTCAGTTAAGTCCTAGTTTTATAGATGTGTGTTTTTAACCACTAGAACTCGCGCAGTATTTATTAAATACATAATTAAATACTCGAGTGTATTATAGGCTTAACGGGAAATTCATCGCGCTTTAGAAGGTTATTTGTTTTCGGTATATTACATGTCTTTTTTTTCTTTCATACAGAGTGATCGTAACCTGTGCGATCCCAGCATTAAGAAAGCAATAAAGAAATCAATCTAAGCAAAGCAAAGCATAAACAGTGTGTAGAGTTCCCCTGACGCAGAACTTGTTGAGACTGTGTAAATTTTTAATCTTTGAGGCGATTCTATGTTTGGAATTCCGCTATCTAACTTATAGCAAAGAAAGCACACCCAAAGACAAATTTAACGCACCATCAAACAACTTAAGTCGTAACGGGAAGAAGAACACTGGCCCGAGCTTTGTTAGTTTACTGACACAGAGAGATAATTCATAATTTCCTGAACAGTGATGTGACTAGTTTTCTCACTGGACTTAAACCATACCTCACGGATAAAGTGTACCAGCACGCGTAAGAATTTTATTATCCGCGGCATAGTCAAATAGACCACACCATCCTCACCCCGGTATCAGAGACCGTGCCCTCCCATAGAAAATGTTATTAAGAAAAGAGACACAACTACAGATTCATTTTCCAGCGATTACGGGATCCTTTTATGTGCTGACCGCCTACCCGCTAATCTGGGGCTAGAACTTGAACAAACACTCATACATTTAGTTGAGGTGTAACTGCTGTTGTGTTATTCTATGGAGTGCAAGATTTTTTCACAATCGGTAAGTGAGAGCAAGATGAGTGAAGGCCTTTGCTAGCGCGTGTATGAATGACAGGAAATTAATTCTTTTGTGTGACCATTTTGTTAACTTGCTTACCTGGTAACATATATCTTTTCTGTATACCCTACATTGTTCCTTTAAGTGGGATAGTTGATAATTTGTTAACTCTGTTTAAAACCACCTCCTTTCCATTTGCTTAGTAAAGGGAAGAACAGCTGGGAAGAACAGGTTTTTTTTTTCTATCACTTATACCTAACTTGGTAACACCTCTTTCAGAGTAATTAACTTTACTGTTAGGTTAACGTACCCGTGTTCCTGATATTATCTATCTCTGGACTGGGTTTGTCTTTGTCTAATGAGCGGGAAGGGCTTAGTCGATACCAATCTTCTTCACCCCCTCCCAAACTTGTTATTTGCATTTGTGTACTTATGATAATTTATGTAATATCTGATATTTTTAGTGATTGATGTTTAAAGTGAATAAAATCACCTAAACTCATTTAGTTCTGTGTGTTGGATATACCCAAAGCCCAACATTTCCCCTATTCGTTTAATATAGTTTGTATCAACGTCGTGTGTGTGTTTGAAAACACCGAATCGGTGTGCGCGCAGATGCGAGTCTGGAAAACTGGCAAATAATTGTTTGACCAGGAGAGTGAAAGAGAAGATTGAGAGACACGATTTGTCGTAAATAAGTCTGTCTTTACTCTCCTCCAGCACGCTGTGAAGTAACTATTAAATCTCTACATTTTCTATCACTGAGCTTTCCATCATCATTTTCCACTCTAAACCGGACCACTATTTCTACGACTCTTTTCTCTCAAAATAAATTTACGACAATATTTGGCCGGCTCGTCTGGGATAATTTTGAGATACATTTGATGCACACATATTTGTGGGCTGGTTCTGGGATCTTGAGCTACATTTGAGGCAATCGCATAGCCGGGTTAAAGATATTTTGAGTCTGATTTAGTTTGGGTCTAACTAGGTAGAGTGTGAATGATTTGTCTTTGTGAATTAGGGAAATAAATAAATAATTACACCCCTAGACAAACGTTCTTTAAGTATTTGGGTTGTCCACACAGCATATTTACAGGTTGTTTTCTCTCCACAGCAGTAGAAAGTACAGATAAACAAATATATTTGCTATTTTAATTATCCTCTGGCGGAGATAATTATATTTCTTTCTTTATAAAAGTTGCTGGGATTGCGTGATTGTTTTACAGTCACTAAGGTTTTTGAAGTCAAAAAGAGTTGAGCTTAGCTAAAGACGGATTGTTCTGATTTTTAAAAATTAAGTTAACAACGTCTCATCTCAATAATTGACTTTAGGGACGGAGTTTGTTGTCAGAGATTTAAAATTTAGGGGAAATTTTTTTTTCCTTTTAAATTGTTTTAATATAAATTTTTCTCTACTGTTAGTAAAAGTAGATTCTTTTCCAGTGTAACTTACCATTTAGTGGCATAGTCGCTTGCGTTTAGAGCCTTAATTGCCAGATAATAGCAGCGATAAGTTTGCACAGTACAGGTAGGAGGTAACACAGGTAAATTTGTACTTGTGTTTTTTTTTCTCGTAGCGGTTCAGAGTTCCTCCCTTTCGCGTTTCTTCTTACTAGTTCTCTAAGCATACTTCATCTTATTCTTTAACAATGGCAGAGAGGATAAAGATGAGGTCCATCTTGAGGCTGGAAGCGAAAGAGGCAGGATTAGATGCAGAAGCTGCAAACGCGTTTATTAACCAGGAATTGGAAATATATGACGCGGAGCAACAGAGAGCCGAAGCTGAGAGGAAGGCGGAGCAACAGAGAGCAGAAGCTGAGAGGAAGGAAGAGAAAGAAAGAACAGAGAGGAGAGAAGCCCAGGAGAGGGCAGATAAGAAAGAAGCGGAAGAACGTCTTTTGGAACAGAAGAAAATTGAAGCAGAGATGGAAACTCGCAGAGAGAGAGAGAGAGAGAGACAAGGAAAGACAGCATCAACTGGCGCTTAAGGCTCTAGAGAGTCGGGGCGCCTCTACTTCGACTAACGGAGAGCCGTCTTCGCCCCAGTCTCAATCAATGGACCTCTCCAGTACTCAATCTGCCCAATTAACTGCTATGTCGTTTTCTTTAGAATCTTTTCCTAGCCCTAACGAAAAAATTGACAGCTACCTAGAAAAATTCGAGAGACTCGCGAATCTTTATGGGTTAGAGAGTACCCGCTGGGCGCTCAAACTTTCAACGTCACTGAAAGGCAATGCTTTATGACGTGTACACAAAGCTGGGACCGAATCAACATGATTACGACATGTTGAAAAAGGCCTTACTACAGCAGTTTGAGATGACTGCCCGAAAGTTTCTGCAGTTGTTCAGAAACAGCCGAAAAGAGAGCACGGAAACATTTCCACAGTTCTCTTCACGTCTCACGGGTTATCTGACAAAGTGCATTGAATTATCTGACCTACCTCTTTCATATGAGGGACTCCTCGAACTTGTTCTCGTGGAGCAGATAAAATCCACTTTGTCGAATGAAACTCGTAGATTTTTGGCTGAACAGGGGGCAGTCAGGCTTGAAGACATACTCAATAAAGCCGAACGCTATAGCAATGCAATGGCCGAACTTCCCAGCACTAAACGTAAACCCACCGATGAGCCATCTCGAAAACAGAATCTAGAACAGGCATCCTATTCTTCCACTTCCTCTCAACATTATAACCAACGAGATAACAATACCCAGAAACCTCCCCAGGAAAAATCGAAATTCTACAAAACCCGATACCCCCCAACAAAAATTCTGATCAACCCAACAAGCCTACGTGGCAGCGCGGCCACCAAGGTCAAGGAAAAGGGAAGACCCCTACACCAGGAACGTCTGATCAGGGCAAACAAACCGGTGCAAACCGCATTGGATGTTTGCATACAGCCTCGAAAGGTAGAGTCAATGTCAGTGATTCTCAACCTGAGGGGGACCGACCCTCAACTCGAGGAACTGTAATTTTGAACGGTACCTCCACTACTTGTCTTTTTGACACTGGATTAAGTTTTGATTGTATTGTCGCTAGGCACCTAGTCAAACCCGGTCAGGAGACAGAGGAAACCGTCAAACTTAGTGGAGTTTTCAGGAGTGATGCACCCAGGACGCTTCCTATCGCACTGGTAGAAATACACTCTGACTTTGTCAGAGGAGTTATTAAAGCGGCCATAATGGATGATCCGATCTACCCAGTTATCCTGGGATGTAGATATGTGTTCATTGGGAGACCTAAGGAGCCGATTGTGGCAGCGGTAACCACAAGAGGGCAAGCCAAGAAGGAGAGGGAGCCTGCGCCAAACTTGTTGCCGAATGAACTGAAGGAGGCGCAACAAAAGGACCCTACTCTGGCGCCCTGCTTTAAAAAAACTGCCCATGGCTAAGGACCCCAGACACAACGGAGACATCTTTTCTAAGGATGGTGTATTGTATCGTAGAACGGGCAACCCGGACACGGGGAATAACCAGCTCCTAGTACCGACGCAGTACAGAAAAAAGATCTTAGAAATGGGGCACTCTCTTCCATTTAGCGGACACATGGGACAAAACGCCACTATTCAGCGAATAAAAAAACCACTATTGGTGGCCAGGAATGAACTCTGACATTGTCAGGTACGTGAAATCCTGCGCCCAGTGCCAACGGGTAGCACCCAAGCACTTGACACCCCCAGTACCTATGGGGCAAATGCCAATAGTAGGGACTCCATTTGAACGGGTTGCTGTCGACATTATTGGTCCTCTGGAAAAGACCAAAAGAAGGAACAGGTTCATCCTGACCTTAGTTGACACTTGCACTATGTGGGCCGAAGCCGTACCGCTACCATGCACTAATTCCAAGCATGTCGCAGAAGCCCTTGTGCAAATTTTTACACGGTTGGGATTCCCTCAACAAGTTTTGACGGACAATGGATCCCAATTCCGTAGCCTGTTAATGGAGGAGATCTTTAAGATCTTGAGGGCCAAACATATCCACACAAGTCCCTACCATCCGGCCGGAAATGGGCTCGTGGAACGTTTTAACGGTACCCTCACCATGATGTTACGTAAGCTGGGTCAGGAGAAACCGGAAGACTGGGACCAATATATATCGGCTGCCTTATTCGCCTACCGAGAGGTACCCCAAGCGTCTACGGGTTTTGCGCCAGCTACACTTTTATTTGGCAGACCTATTAAGGGGCCACTAGAAGCCTTACTTCGGTCCCTGACAGACCAGAAGGCTGACGAGACAGTCGTCTCTGCAAGCAAGTATGTATCTGAGCTTAAGGAAAGGCTAAAGCTAGGATGGGATCTAGCTACTACCAACCTTAAGAAAGCCCGCGCTAAAATTACTAAAAGATACAACAAAGCTGCAAAAGAGAGAGAACTACAACCAGGGGAGAAAGTCCTATTGCTACTTCCAACCGGAAGCAATAAACTTCGCATCGGATGGCAAGGACCGTTTACCGTCCTTAAAAAGATCTCACGTACCAACTACAAGATCTCCATCAAAGGAAAGGAGAAGGTCTTCCACATAAATCTGCTAAAGAAATATTTGGAAAGACCGGTGCCATCCTCCGAGCATCTCCTGGCTGTCGCCATAGCAACGGAAGACGAGGAAGATGATGATGGTTGCATGGAGTATCCACTGCAACCCACAGAATCCTTTAAAGATGTCAAGTTCGGCGACAATCTCTCACCAGAACAACAAACAGAAACTAGGGCTCTACTAAAACAGTACAGTGCAGTTTTAACGGATGTACCTGGTCGAACAAATCTCATTGAATTTGATATGAAATTAACAAACGAGACCCCTGTTCAAACCAGAGTTTACCCCATCCCGTACGCTAAAGCTGATGCACTTCGCGGAGAAATAGACAAGCTGCGTCAGGCAGGAATTATCAGTGAGTCTACATCTCCTTACAGCTCGAGCGTAGTGCTGTTGCAGAAGCCCAATAAGGAAGTTCGGCTGTGCATTGATTACAGGTTGCTAAACGCTGTAACGGAATTCCAGCCCGAACCTCTCCAAACTGTTTCTGAGTTGTTCACCAAGCTCAGCAAAGCTAAGATCTTCTCCAAGATTGACCTCAGTAAAGGTTATTATCAAATACCAGTCAAGGAGGAAATTAAACCTTTGTTAGCTTTCAGCACTAGTGAAGGACATTACACATTTAACGTGATGCCGTTCGGTTTGCATAACGCACCAGGAGTGTTCACCAGGATGATGAGGAAGCTTCTACAACCTTTGCAAAGTCCCCATATCCATAATTTCATGGATGACATCTTAATTGCATCGGAAACCTATGAAGAACATATTGCTACGGTTGCTATGCTCCTCAGGAGACTACAGGAAACGGGTCTCACAGCCAGACCTAGCAAATGTCTCATCGGGTTTGAACAGTTAGACTTCCTGGGGCACACTATTTCTCACGGATGCAGTTGGCCTATTAAGAAGAACGTGGAGAAAATAGTGGCAGCAAAAAGACCCCGAACGAAGAAAGACGTACGTTCCTTCATATCGCTATGTGCATACTATCAGAAGTACATCCAGAACTTCAACGGACTGACGGCACCTCTGACTGACCTCACAAAGAAAGGTTGTCCTGATAAGGTCATATGGGATCAAAAGTGCGAACACGCGTATAGCACTTTGAAAGGACAGTTGTCTGCATACCCCATTTTGAGGTTGCCTGACCTCAAGAAACCTTTTGTACTGAGAGTCGACGCGTCAGGTCAGGGCATCGGGTCAACACTGCTTCAAGCCGATGACAGTGACCTGAACATGCTATTTCCAGTTGCCTATGGCAGTCGGAAATTAAATAAAGCGGAACGGAACTACAGCGTAGTTGAAAGGGAATGTCTTGCTCTGATTGACGGTATCAGACGCCATCATGAGTTTCTTTATGGTACATCGTTCACGGTGCAAACAGACCACGCTCCGTTAGCATTTCTTGGTGCCAATAAAGAATTTAACGCTAGGATCATGCGTTGGGCCCTCCTTCTAAGCGTCTATTCTTTCAAAGTGGAATATATTCCGGGAAGACAGAATGTCGGGGCTGATTTTCTGAGTAGAAACTGGTCTACAGAGGAAGAAGAGCAAACTGAAGATACCACTCATCCTAAAATCACCAATCAGGTCACCTCCATTGTCAAAAATGAAAACATGAAAAATGGTTTCATGTCTAAAAGTGGGGACGATTGTGACGTACGTCTAGTTTGACAAGTGAATTTTCCCTGATATGATGGATGATTTAAAGGGACCTTTAGCTTTTCATAACATTAGAACCCCTGAACATTTGTTGTAACTTTTCGTTTGCCAGAACGCATTCCACCGGGACTCATGTAGGATACAGCGACGAGATCAAAGAGACAGACCGAGGGATCTTAGGGGAGACTATCGGCGCTATCAAAGACAGTAGTTTTCCCTGATACGAGACGCAGTTGCTTGCCGCTAATTTCGCGTCTCGGTGTCAATCGAGGAACCGAGCGAACGGGGGAAAGCGAAACGGGCAGCAGCGAGCGGATACGAAGACCAGGGGGCGGCTTTTTCTCTTGATTTGGCGGTCAGATCCCCAAAAGTTCGTGAGATCAAATAAGTTGTCAAGTTTATCATGTCCCACTCAACTTACATTCATTTTAGCTAAATAGACCATGTAGAACTAGACACGTTATCACTCGCTGGCCAGATCTTTACAGAAGCACTAGCTTTATTGAAATCTTGTTATAGATTTTCCCCTGGATTTTATATATATTTGCAGTGATTTCTATTTCTGTGCAAAGCGGTAATATATATTGTGTAAAGTGATCAGTGGTCTAGCTCAGTCATTCTATTTAAAGGGATTCTGTGTTAATTTAAATCTATTTAATTAAACCATCTCAAGAGTTCCAGTTTTAAATATAATGATCTATCTATTATATTATTTCAAAAGATAATAGATGCTTAAATTAACTTTTAAAGTCGCGAAGGAATTTATAATTAATAAATTCAGTTAAGTCCTAGTTTTATAGATGTGTGTTTTTAACCACTAGAACTCGCGCAGTGTTTATTAAATACATAATTAAATACTCGAGTGTATTATAGGCTTAACGGGAAATTCATCGCGCTTTAGAAGGTTATTTGTTTTCGGTATATTACATGTCTTTTTTTTTCTTTCATACAGAGTGATCGTAACCTGTGCGATCCCAGCATTAAGAAAGCAATAAAGAAATCAATCTAAGCAAGCAAAGCATAAACAGTGTGTAGAGTTCCCCTGACGCAGAACTTGTTGAGACTGTGTAAATTTTTAATCTTTGAGGCGATTCTATGTTTGGAATTCCGCTATCTAACTTATAGCAAAGAAAGCACACCCAAAGACAAATTTAACGCACCATCAAACAACTTAAGTCGTAACGGGAAGAAGAACACTGGCCCGAGCTTTGTTAGTTTACTGACACAGAGAGATAATTCATAATTTCCTGAACAGTGATGTGACTAGTTTTCTCACTGGACTTAAACCATACCTCACGGATAAAGTGTACCAGCACGCGTAAGAATTTTATTATCCGCGGCATAGTCAAATAGACCACACCATCCTCACCCCGGTATCAGAGACCGTGCCCTCCCATAGAAACTGTTATTAAGAAAAGAGACACAACTACAGATTCATTTTCCAGCGATTACGGGATCCTTTTATGTGCTGACCGCCTACCCGCTAATCTGGGGCTAGAACTTGAACAAACACTCATACATTTAGTTGAGGTGTAACTGCTGTTGTGTTATTCTATGGAGCAAGATTTTTTCACAATCGGTAAGTGAGAGCAAGATGAGTGAAGGCCTTTGCTAGCGCGAGTATGAATGACAGGAAATTAATTCTTTTGTGTGACCATTTTGTTAACTTGCTTACCTGGTAACATATATCTTTTCTGTATACCCTACATTGTTCCTTTAAGTGGGATAGTTGATAATTTGTTAACTCTGTTTAAAACCACCTCCTTTCCATTTGCTTAGTAAAGGGAAGAACAGCTGGGAAGAACAGGTTTTTTTTTCTATCACTTATACCTAACTTGGTAACACCTCTCTCAGAGTAATTAACTTTACTGTTAGGTTAACGTACCCGTGTTCCTGATATTATCTATCTCTGGACTGGGTTTGTCTCTGTCTAATGAGCGGGAAGGGCTTAGTCGATACCAATCTTCTTCACCCCCTCCCAAACTTGTTATTTGCATTTGTGTACTTATGATAATTTATGTAATATCTGATATTTTTAGTGATTGATGTTTAAAGTGAATAAAATCACCTAAACTCATTTAGTTCTGTGTGTTGGATATACCCAAAGCCCAACATTTCCCCTATTCGTTTAATATAGTTTGTATCAACGTCGTGTGTGTGTTTGAAAACACCGAATCGGTGTGCGCGCAGATGCGAGTCTGGAAAACTGGCAAATAATTGTTTGACCAGGAGAGTGAAAGAGAAGATTGAGAGACACGATTTGTCGTAAATAAGTCTGTCTTTACTCCCCTCCAGCACGCTGTGAAGTAACTATTAAATCTCTACATTTTCTATCACTGAGCTTTCCATCATCATTTTCCACTCTAAACCGGACCACTATTTCTACGACTCTTTTCTCTCAAAATAAATTTACGACAATGGCCCAAAGAGTTATAGATACATAGGGTTGAGTCTAAGAGGTTTCTTTCTTTCTCGTAAATGTATGAACAGAGTTGGATAATATGATTTAGCCTAAGAAAAAGAAATACTAGCATTAGTAACAAATTCTGCAGATTAATAAAAGTTAAGACAGCAAATGGGTGACAATAATACAACGGTAAAATAACACTCAGACCTGCGTACTCTCATTCATTCAGCCATGGCCATGTGTTCACATTTATACTCACAACTTTGCTCGCTGCCTCTGCGAACATAATAATTCTAGGACCTTCACACAGACCCGTAAATGCAGTTCTCGACCAAGAAATCCCCAGTTCCAACAAGACGTACTGAATTTCTCTGTCTCAGGGAACGATTCCTTGGGTGTTCTTATTTTTCGGATGTCTGTTAAGTCACATAAAATTTGTCCAGGCACGAATGTTAGCAGAGCACAATGTCATTAGCTTTGGTTTCTAGAATTTAAGGAATGTCAGATCGGTGTCTACTTTCAGGAAGGTACTATATTTGGTCACCACAATACTAGTCAAAAACTCTGTCGGAATGTTAATGTTATTCTTGTAACTATTCTCGCCGCCACGCAGCATGTACATTTAAATTTGTGGAGCAATATGAACTGGCTCAAAAGCCCAATATATATTTCTAGTCTTTAGAAACCGTTAGTGGGAGTCGTATTACTGTCTCTCTCTGATGGCATATGCACTGTCAGACCAGTGTTACTTGAAAATAAAACCCACGTGGTTAAAGATAGGAAATGTCTATGCTTCTCACAAATATGTCTCTCATGCTACTAAACGCTGGCCAAATGGGATCACCCCAATAATCACTGAATGAAGAAAAACAACATATAATATAATATACAGAATATGTACTCGTTATAACTTTACATTTTAAATGGCAAGCCTACAACTTGACTTATTATTTAAAACTTCCCGTGAAGTAAGTTATATAAAAATCGATCATCAGGAATTAGGAATATCTGCGTATTCCGTCAATATTCACTGATGTCGCATCTAGCATTTTTCAGTTAGTTTAGAAAAAGGTACTCGACTGAGTAGTTAGCAGTTAACTAAATTCATTATAGTTACATTATTGTTCAATGCTAGAAATTATAATTTATACTGCTTTGCACTGAAACACGTCACTAGAAAATAATACAGACTTTATAAATTTGGCACTCTGCGCTAAATCTAGTAAAATGAAATCGGCGATTTAACACTTTATCACTTCACAAAATACTAGAGATCTATTATATATAATATTTTACCTCAAACACAGAAGTACTAAGAACTTAAACCACTTCGACCAAACTAAAGGCCATCTCTATTAACAGAGATTATTTAGAAATCGAACGAAGGCTAGTACTGTCTTTACTGCGAAGTTACTGAGTGAAATGAAATAAAGTTTCAAACTTTGGTTTAATATTTTAAACCAGACAAAGGATGAACTATTATTTCGTAGAACGAAATGCTCTCCCCTTTCCGGCTTTAACGATACGTTTAACACCTAACATGTCGTAACTGCCACCTACTGACCAAGATGTACGCGTGTCAGTTTCAAATCCCCAGACTATATGTCTGGTCTACGCCGTATAGGTGACAGTTTTAACGCCTACCTAAGCGCTCAGCCCGAAAAACCCGCGCGTGACAGGTGCAAATGTAGACGTAAAGTCTGCTCTATGTCCAGCGAAACGAATTTTTCGCACATTCACGTCTACCTGCGCGACTGACATCTGATGCAATAAGGTTACTAGTCAGTATGAGAAAGAAAAACGATGATGGGAAAGAAATATATTTTTCGCAACGAATGCGAAAAATACAGGAAAAAGGTAAAGAGTGATAATAAAAATGGAGAATACGGGTGACAGAAAAAGAGGAAGATCTAGGCAATTTAATGATCAAAACCTACGTGACAGTTTTGTTTAATGTATTATATTGATATTTTCTTACTTTTCCTTTAAATTCTAAATTTTCCTTGTCTGTCTTTCTGTCTGATACTAGCTATCATATAGTCTGACCTTTTAAGTAGTTTAGTGCTGTTTCTTTATTTGTTTCTTAGTTTGTTAGTGTTTTCTTTCCTTCTCTTTGTCTTCCCTTATTTGTACAAGTATGACTTAGTTTGTATGTATGTATTTTGATTGTTAGTGTAATCTGATCTTGCTCTGTTTTCTTTGTAGTTTGCAATTTATCTGAATTATATATTGTGATATATTATAGTATAATTTTACTGATAGTTTACTTAGTTTATTTTCACTGGAGTGAAGATAGTGCTTGGTGGTTGAGATAGCTTCAAGCACCTCATTGTTGAGTGTGGTTTTCGTGGCGTCTTTGGTGTTATAGTGTATTGGTGTGTTCAGGGGAGGAAGGGTGGTGAGTTTAATCTATTTTTGGCCTTTCGCGGGAAAAGAGTGGATTAGACCGATTCTTTTAGGGTGTGGCTGTGATTGTTTTAAGGTGGAGTCTGGCAGACGGGATTTCCTGCGACTGCCCTGCTTAACATTCCAAGCCCTGTTGGTGTTAGGTGTATTCGTGTAGTGTGTATTTATAGTGTAGTCTGTATTTATAGTGTCGTGTACATTTAGTAATTCTTTTGTGGTGTTTAAGTGGTGTTTTCTCTTGTCTCATCTTACTATCTTGTAAATACGTTTACAGGTATCCCTTGTTTTTGTTTGTGCTCGGTCACGCAGTGTAGATATCTATCTACCTCTTCTCTTCGTGTTCTATTATCTATTCCCTCGTGACTGGAATTTTGTTTTCGTAATGTGATGTATGTGTTTCTTTCATCTGTGTTGTGCTCATTTTGCCATAGGTAGTACTTGCATAACAGAGATTATAGAGTGTAGTAATAAGTGAAGTGTTATGTGAATATAGCACCAGTGTGGGTGCCAGTAACGGATTTTGAAGTGACACCTATTTTGAACTGAGTTTATACAGTGGTGTCAAGGTATCAGGAAGTTGTTATTATACAACTATCGACTATTGTAAGTTTGATTGAGGATACCATAGAGATTAAGTGGTCAGAGAGACCAAATTTTCATATGTGGTGACACCATAGCCAAGGGGCTAAGTGAGACTTTATTGATACTCTAAGGTAAAGGTGAATAATAAGTATACAATAAACTACGAGGTGATATTTACTTTCATGCACACTTATATATGTGTAGATTGAAGAAGTGATATCATTATTTACTACTGTTATTGTTGAATATTATTGTAAGCAGAAATTTATCTGCTGACTCAAGTGGAATATACACAGTTGAGTAATTGTATTGTAAAGATTTATACCAAAGCTAATAGTGAGCATTCTAAGTGTACACCATGGATCTACAGGCTTTCATTCAGATTGGGAAAGACTGTGGGTATACTGGCAGAGAACTAAGTGAATATGCCAAGGCTAAATTTTTTTTCAGTCGAGAATCAGAAAGCTCTGGAAAAGGAAAAGAAAGAGAAGGAAGAAAAGGAAAAGAAGGAGAAGGAAGCAAAGGAAGAAAAAGAAAGAATTGAGAAACAGAATGTTCTAAGAGATGCTCGAGCTGAAGAGCTAGAGATAAAAAGAAAAGAATTTGAATTTCAAGAAAGAAAGATGAAAGAAGATAAAGAGTTACAAGAAAAGAAGACAGAGCGAGAGTTGGAAGAAAAGAGGATAGAGAGAGAATTACAAGAAAAAAGGATGAAAGAAGAAAGTGAGTGGAAACAGAGAGAATTCGAGTTACAAGAAAGGAAGATGAGGGAAGATAAAGAATTACAAGAAAAGATGATGAGAGAAGATAGAGAGTTACAGTTGGAGAAGGAGAGAATGAGAATAGCTATGGAAGAGGAAATGATGGAGAAGGAAATACAATTGAAGAAGTTAGAAGTGGGTGCGAGTGGTCAGAACTCAACTTCTGGTGGGGCTCATCGTCCGTTTAGGCTGCGTCTACCAAATTTCAATGATAAAATTGATAGTTTAGATTTCTTCCTTGAAAGATTTGAGGCCGAGTGTGTGACCTATAAGGCTGATAGGGATCAGTGGCCATCTATTTTATCGACATTGCTAGTGGGGCCCGCGATGGAGACTTTTTATAGCCTCTCTGTAAAGGAAAGGGTCGATAACGACAAAGTAAAGGAGAGATTGCTCCGGAAATTCCGTTTGACTGCTGACGGCTACCGGACGCGTTTTAAAAACGCAATGCCAAGTGCAGACCAGGACTTCGAGGATTTTATCTCGAAGATCAAACTTCTGCTGAATAGATGGATCGAAATGGAGGGAATTTTGAAGGACTATAGTGGCTTGCTAGATTTGGTGCTACGAGACAAGGTGTTGTCCTCGTGTTCTAGTGAGTTGGTGGCATTTTTTCAGGAACGCCAATCAAAGGACATTGAGTCCATGGCCCAATTGGGACACCATTATGTCCTGGCCCATCCGGGCAAACCCATTCAGAAGTCAGGTCTGTCTGATGATTTAGTTGCCAGTGTCGGTAAAGTTCAGCGCCAGCCTTGGCGAAATCTGTCAGACAGGGATCAAGAGCAGAAGTTTGAGAAACCGTCGAGCCCTTATCAACCACGTAGAGGTAACTTTGGGAATTTTCGTTCTCATAGGAATGGTAGGCCGAGGTGGCAGAACCAGGAATATGATAGTTATAACGACGGAGGGGATCGTTAAATGAGTAAGCAGGTACGTTTCGAAGACTCTCGGGACGAAGACCCATTTTGGTATAAAACCAAACATCACAAGCAGAGGAGTGGTTCCTCAGAGAGTCGGTCTTCTGACTCTGATGCAGGATCTTCGTCCTCGAAGGGCTCCAGCAAAAGTACACGCGAGGAGAATAAGAGAGAGCGTCTGTGTGCCAAATGTAGTGGCAAAGGTCATTGTGTTGACGTATGCACTACCCCGATTGAACATTCGAATTCCGCGTTTGTGTTGGACACAATCAACGATGAGGACTGTGACGGGTGTTGCCCTCTGTTCCACGCAAACGAGAGGATAGTGCTGCAATGTGGTCATGCGACACATTGTTTGTCAGCAGTCCATGAGACTGGCAAGGTGGATCTCCACAAATGCATGGTGGAGAGGAAACCAGTCTCCATGTTGAGGAACACGGGGTGCACGACAATTGGGGTGCGTCGATCGTGCATCGACGACTCCTGCCTTACAGGCAAAACTGTAAAGTGCACCACGTTCGGGGGCAAAGTAGAGTCTTACCCCCAAGCAGGTATCAATGTGGACACTCCGTTCATAACAGGTAGAGTGAACGCGTTCGTTTTCGAGGATCCCATTGCCGATTTAATCGTTGGCAATGTACGGGGAGTTCATAAAGCCATGGGTGCGGCTGGAGCAGAGGCTCAGCATCACCAAACTCCCAAGGGAGATGACCAGAAGGTACATCGCAGACGCGTTTCGCGGCAGGTACCACATGACATGGGTAGGAGCAGTAGGAACGTATACGAGGGTCCGAAAGCTAATGATCGCACAGTTTGGGTGCGTAACGTTCCCCTGAGTGCGAGTTGGCGCACACTCAGGAGAGTATTTGATAGAGTTGCGCCACTAAAATTTGTCGAGGTATTGTCATTACGAGACAATACCAAGGTTGCACGGGTGACTTTTGCGAATAGTTGGGGTGCGCGCGATGCAGTTAGGCTGAAGCATATGTCATTGCTTCAGAACCATCTGTTAATAGTTCAACAATAGCGAGAGTTAGGTTTCGAGTTTATGTTTAGTAAGGTGTTTCGGATGACGTGAACCGAACCTTAGAGTCTGACTCACGCCCCCAGTTCTATTCTGATATCAATATGAGGATTTGGTAATCTTGTAATGATAATGTAATGACTTGTAATACATATTTATGCTATATTATGTCATGCTGTACAATGTATTGTCTGTAGGACAGTTATAGTCTGTGGGACAGTTATAGTCTGTAGGACAGTTATAGTCTGTAGGACAGTTATAGTCTGTGGGACAGGAACATCTGAAGAGAGTACTTATTAGAGTCTATGTAAGAAATGTAGTATGGCTATTCGAGTTGATATTTCATGATGATGTATTATGGTACATGTTTGATATGTTATGATGCCATAAAGGCAATATATATGAAGTGGTACGTAACGTGTAGATATTTCATGTTATCATAGACCTACGAGGAAATTGTGGGAAATGATTGTTGATACGATAACATGATTTTTGATTGGTGACAATTAGTTACATAGATTTGATGAAACAGGCATTGTGTTTAGGCTATTCCAGGGTCAGACAGTCGTTGTTATTTTTCACGACTGCCAGTACCTGGTGTGGATTTGTACACGTTTTTTTGTATTTAGTCGAGTGAGTGAGAAGGCATGTAGGTCAATAGTATTGGACAACCCTGGCATTCTCTATCTACATGAGGAGGTGGTATCTCTACATTTTGTTCGTCCATACCCCAAAGGGGGTTTGGCGTGTCTACTCCGGTGGAAGAAAACTACGTTTTCTTTCTTAAAAAAGGGGGGGGATGGATGTCACAGATGGACATTCGCTGAAATATTAAGTGGTTACGCTGCAGGGTGGCCACATTGGTGAATAGAAACCGGTTTGGTGAGTTGGGCCAAAACGGAAGAGGTTAGAAAACTTTTGGCGCAAATCAGTCGAGAGATGGCCGCCTTACTGAGAGGAAGTGTTCCCTTTGTCAGCGGTTTTCCTTGGATTATGTGAATGCCAGTGGGGTTCATACTTCTTGCCGATTGTTTCATGTGATCAGGAGTATTTGATTTGTTGCTAGATTGTGGTTGTAAGTTCTAGTGATTTTCTCCTGGATATTATTTACGATAAGATTATTGCAATTTAGTATTTCTTTGCTCCAGTATTGTACTTCGCCTGTGAGCGATAGTCAGTGTGTAGTCGCTGGTTATATTATGTCGGTGACTGTTTTGCTATTACGTTGAACTGGTGATTTTGGCAAATAGTTTGGCTTTTTCATTACATTGTGTATTGCATTTCATGTGTATTGTTAGCCGTGTGTGGCTCATGTGTGTGCACCTGATTTATTAAAGGGATCATACCTGATTTGGGCGTTATCGTATTACTCATGTCAGCTACTGTGTACTGTGGTCGTGCCTCTGTGACAGCGAGCTAGGAGTTTAGTGTGAGTGTGCCTTAAACCCATAGTACCAGTAGAGAGTCTGTTCACACAGTACAAGTAGTCTGGTGTGCTCTGTGTGTGTGCTATGTAGCACTATCTACATATAACCTTTTTATTCTGACAGAGACCTTAAAACACACTGAGAAATAGATGGAGACCGTAAAACACACTGAGAAATAGATGAAGACCTTAAAACACACGGAGAAATAGATGGAGACCTTAAAACACACTGAGAAATAGATGGAGACCTTAAAACACACTGAGAAATAGATGGAGACCTTAAAACAAACGGAGAAATAGATGGGGACCTTAAAACACACGGAGAAATAGATGGAGACGTTAAAACACACGGAGAAAGGAGATGGAGACCTCAAACACACGGAGAAAGGAAATGGAGACCTTAAAACACACGGAGAAAGGAGATGGAGACCTTAAAACACACGGAGAAAGGAGATGGAGACCTTAAAACACACGGAGAAAGGAGATGGAGAGCTTAAAACACACAGAGAAAGGAAATGCACAGACATAATAAGGATAAAGTAGACAGTAAAAAACCTTGAACTGACGGCACAGGACAGGAGGCCTTGGCATCAACTTGTTTAAGTAATATGCTCCTGGGGGAGCTCAAGAATAATAATAATCATAATGATAAACAAACTGTTCCGGTTACCATGGTGATTCATACTGTGTGCTGAAATATTAGAAACAATTGTCTCATTTCTCCTCACGTTATACCATGTCTTCCAGTATCTTCACACACTGTAATCACCGTAGCAGACGCTGGGCAGCACCTGGTCTTTCTCTTTCAGAATCATTTCTCGACCTCTGGGAATTGCCAGCTTCTGGGTAATAGTTAAACCACTTTCCTAAAACATGGATACTATGTGTGTTGAAATAATTAGCCAGACCACATCGTCTAACAAGTACCTGAAAACCCCGCAGGCGCCAAATGAACCGTTTTACGCCAGACCGTGAGAGAAATTTGTAATTTACGCTTGCTGTGTCTTGGTCGATGATGTTTTTTCCATCTTGGACGTCACGGCATGAATCAGATCTGAAAATTTGCAATCGCCCGTGTGTGACCTCTCTAACATTTATTACCTTCGAAACCTGAACGTCTAGTCTGCTCAAAAAGCTTTCTAAGCGTCTTCTTATCTCATCATTGGACTATACCCGCGATGTTACCGACATTTCTGTTTATCAGATTCATCAGACGCAACATCAAAGCCAACAAGTTCTTAGCGTTGATCTGTCCCCATTTTCTTGTCACGTGAGCGTAATTGACTTGGAATCTTCTTGAATAATCTTTACCAGATAGTCATTTTAAGTGAATTGGTTTGTTTTGTTTTTAAACTGAAACGGAAGTAGAACGGGCTAGCATCATATCTTCATTTGCCTTCGCTCATCCGCCATCTTGGTCAACTCTGTTTAACATAAATTTCGGGGTTTTTTTGGTTTTTTTTATTTATTTTTTTTTTTTTGTTGTTTTTTTCGTACGCCTGCTATTACTCGAGGCGAAATCTCAGGTTATTATGTCTAACCTGAGACTGATTTTACGTGAGTATCCCTTTTTTCTTGCACAGAGACAGGTGTCCCTTGCCATACAGGCAGATACTCGCCGAATTCGGAGGTACCCATTAGAGCTGGGTCGGCTCAGGAGCCGCCAGTCCCCTAGTCGACGACACTTCTTCAAATGTACTCGCCAGGGCTCGAGTTAATCCAGTCCAAATCCCAGGCGACGAAAAATCCTCAAATGTCTTCGCCCGGTTTTGATCCTGGGTCACCCGGTCGCCAGAGCAGTGTGGTAACCAATACGCTAGCGCGGCTCGTTTTTTTTCGGTTATAATTATAGTATTAAGTGTAAATTTTATTTTAAATTTTATGAAATATTCAAATACGCAGTATCTTTTGTAATTGCTTGCTGCTGGTATTGACATTTTACATTAGAATCTGCCATCTGCTTACTTCTTGTTTGCTTTATTGTTAGTCATTACTTTATGATTACTACGGTAATAGCCATTTTAGTTTTGTTCGTCATTACTTTATGATTACTACGGTAACAGCCATTTTAGTTTTGTTCGTGTGTTTGTTTTTTGTTTTTAATGAAGTAACATCTGCAGGCAGGATCGGCCTTAGTATATGCGGGCCCGATTGAGACCATGTCAATGGGGGCCCCTGGACTTTATATTATAGCTATGTTATAACACGTTTTATGTCAAAATGTAGCTGATAAATATAGATATTGTTTCATTTGTAATACTGTCCAATGTAGCAGCAACTTTTCGTTATTTTTGAACTAAAGTAATCTTCGTTCATTATTTGTTTTTCCGAAGCTGGATGTGGGATCCCGAGTGCGGGGCCCGATTGTGTCAAATAGGTAAAATCGACCAGGGGCCGGTCCTGTATGCAGGAAAGTTGTTCGAGGAAGATAAAAGGTTAAATAAAAGCGAGCTGCACGGATTTACATTTCAGTTCTGTCAAACCGGGGTTGGAAAAATCTGGCTTTGCTTCTATATGACTCACTTCCTCGTCATGGATTTTTGCCAGGTACAACAAGACAGCTGTTGCCAGACGGATAACTCAAGATAGAGAGCGCTGCAATTGTTACAACTCTTGAGAATTAATTCGCTCTCTCGGGGTGTAAAGTGCTCAAAATCTGGAGACACAGGTCTAGACATTCCACAATAGACATTGGATACAATACCTCTAGATGAAGAATGTCTATGTAAACTTACGAGTTCCTCATCGCTCCTTAGTGTCTCTAGCCTATTCATTCTCGTCCTGTGTTAAATGAGATTCCAGTGATTCCCTTTAACAAAGTTATGTCTTTACATAAGTAAACAGTAGTTTATGCTCACGTTAATGACTTGAATTTGCATCCTGTGTGAGCGTGTGCTATTATCTTAGCGTAAGAGGTTTGGATTTTCACGGATATATCCTTTGTTTTAGACGCAGGAATTTTAAGAGAGAATGTTTATATTTTACTGTAATATTGTGTTGGATTGGTCTTCTTATTTGAATTTATCTTCTTCTTCTTCTTCTGTCCTTAGCCACCGACCGTCAAAGCAGTCAGTGGCCATTACGCCTAGTGGCGTCTTAGGGCAACAGCAGATAGGTTTTCTTTGCCATTGTTTCCCATCACGCCTAGTGGCGTCTTTAGGGCAATGGCAAATCAACCCATTTGCCGTTATTTGAATTTATAAAAGAAGTAAATTTGAATTTATACACGCTAGAAGCAAAAGGGTTAAAGTCAGAAAGCGATTATTAAACAGTGTTTAGACAAGTATACATCTGCAGGAATACCTATTGATGTTATATATTAAGTAGTGTCGTACAGTATTACTGGGTGGCGCACCAAAGGTCGCACGCTATAGTATGATGGGTATAACCTATGAAAGGTTTTCAAGGTCTCCAGAAATTGGCTCGTTAAGAAAGAAAGAGACCTATTCCGGATAGAGACAAGACGAAGTTATGGCGAATGCCCTCCATTAGATAGTGTTTTCTAATTAATCATAGATAGTTTCTTTATCCCTACGGCATTACTTCTTTCCCTGAACTCTCGCTAAAGAATAAGCCCCCAACCTCCTAAATAAAGGATTTTGTCTATAGGTAAATACTTAAAACAGACAGCACGAGTGATAGATTCAAAAATCAAATAATGTTCAACGTGGCTTTACAGTTTATTAGTAAAATACATGCACACATAGGGTTAGTAGAACGCAAAAAGGATGATGATGAAAGACAATTCACACACAGAATGTAAAAATGTAGTTAATTAAATATGATAGTGAAACTAGGTAAGTAGTGAAATGATGATGATGGGATATATTAAGTGTTACCACACTGATGCAAATCTACACTGCCTATGAGTCTATCAAATTTCGTATGCTGTTTAGTTATACACAGGTATGCACCGACTGTCCAATGTAGATGTATGTTACGCCGTGTAGATTATCTCCAAGACGAGTTCTTATTGATGAAACTCTTTAACGGGTCGTAGTGAGAACTTATCAGATGTAATGTTCCTAAACCCTTGGAAATCTCTCTAGCGTCGACATCTGTTGATTTTTGTCCCAAGAAAATCTCTGCTGTCTGCTCTTGAAAAAGGCACTGACTAGACCGGAACTCTTTATGGCGGTATTGTCTCCCCTGATTAGCAGTAGTGGTCCAGCAATGGTCAAACTTATACCTATGAGGGCCTTCAAAGGTATCAACCTTCGCTCAAGATTGCTCTTGGCAGAGATAAAAATAGAAGAATGGTGCTTCTATTTAAGAGAGCCTCACGTAATTCTAAAGAAAAGCAAGGCACCTTTTCTGTAGACAAAAAGCTTTTACATAATTTAGCACCCAAACATCTTCCCCTTGCACAAATAGGAGTCAATGTTGTTTTAGAAACAGTTCACGTGGATAGGTCATAGTAAGGGGTGACAAGTAGGACAAGTTATGATAAGAAAACCTTGAACGATGCAAGCGAAAACAACTAACACTGAAAGAATTAACACGCACAATAAATGGCAGCGTAATAATGCCGGATAGAATTACTTACTTTGTCATCTCTCTTTTACCATGAGGTGTAGAGGTTTGGAAAAGAGAGAGCCATATTATCCTATCGGCTGTCTTCCTCCTGGCCTGGTTCCATTCTAGTCCTCGGTCCTTAAAAGATTGTCTACTGTTGTCCTCCCAGCGGACTCTGGGTCGTCCTGGAGGTCTGGATCTCTGGCTTTTAGCCTCCCATACCTGCCGTGGCAGCCGATCTTCTCCAATTCTACAGACATGGTCAAACCATCATAGTTGGGACTGTTTAACTTGGATCTGCAGGGGCTGGGTTTTTAGGCCTTGACGTAGAGAGAATTGCAGACCCGAAAAAGAGAACGAACATATTTCGTAACACTCTTCCCGAAATGATCTTCTGAGAACGAGTGTGTTTCGTGATATGAAGCTTGACTGAATGATTTACGTCGTGTAATACGCGGGTTGAGTGGATGAATTCACTTCTTGCACTGACGCATTAAGTAGCTGAACGTTATCAGGCTACAGTTTGTCGAATGATTTGAACTTGTTATATTTACGAATCAACTTGTGTTTGCGTGGTCTTGATTCGGGAAATAAGCATTTGAGTGAATTTATTTCTTTGTAATTTAGGAAGAATATGATGTCTTATCTTGTGAATTTTGCTATCTGATTAGACGCCAAACATGTAATGCATAGACACAGATTTCTGAAGGACTGAAAACACAAAATGGATCGATAAGTTTCAAATCTAATATCAGTAGTATATTGACATTACTGTCAAGAAATTAATACGGAAATAAACAAAGTGGCAGATAACAACGTCATAAATGAAGCGGAACGTGAACCAGAACCTAGCATAGAGGAAGTCTGGAACGCAATCAAACATGAAAAGTGGAAAATCTTGTTGTGATAAAATAACAGCTGAAATGATACCGGCAGGAGGAGAAGGCAGCGCTCGTATATAACATGCATTATGCTGCAAGATCTGGCAAAGCGGAATTTGGCCCAAGGAATGGAAAAGATCAATTTACACACCCTTTCCAAAAAAGTGCAACCTGAAACTGTGCACAAACTACAGAACTATAGCTCTTATAAGCCATGCCAGCAAAATACTATTACAAATCATAATGAAAAGGATGCAACAAAAGCTAGAAACAGAAATAAACGAAGTACAGGCGGGTTTTTGACCAGGTAGAGGCACTAGAGATCATATATTCAACATGAGGATCATCATAGAAAAGTGTAGAGAATTCAACGTTGACCTACATACTTGTTTCATTGATTACATCAAAGCTTTCGACTGTGTACAACATCAGCAGTTATGGGCTATTATGGAAATATGGGATTTCCAAACCACCTTATACAACTCATCGCACTGCTGTCCCAAGAACAACAGGCAGCCGTAAGAATAGAGGAGGAAACATCAGAATGGTTTGAAGTACAGAAAGGAGTAAGACAAGGCTGTACCCTTTCCCTCAATCATAAAAAGCCTCTATGCCAACTTTACGTGTAGTGTTGGGCAGAGCAACCTAACCTTTGAGGTGAGGACAGGAGTACAACAGGGATGCCCCTTGTCAACCACTCTATTTTTGACAGTCATGGACTGGGTGATGCGCCAGACAACAAAAAGCAGTCCAAGAGGAATAAGATGGACTACATTTTCTACATTGGAAGATCTGGAATATGCAGATGACATTGCACTACTAGCACATTCACATCAACACATCCAGGAAAAAACGGATAGACTTAATAAGTTTAGCCAGCAGGTGGGCTTGAACATCAATCGAAAGAAGTCAGAGGTCATGACGCTCAATGTGAGCAACCCTGAGCCCATATCAGTAAGGAATCAGCAACTGGTACAGACAGACACCTTCACATACATAGGATGCATAGTAACACCAGACGGCGGGGCAGGCAAAGACATCAACATCAGAATGAATAAGGCAAGAACAGCCTTTTTTAGTCTAAACAACATCTGGAAGTTCTCTCAATGCAGCACAAGAACAAAATTAAGATTATATCAGAGCTGTGTGCTTTCTGTGCTTCTCTATGGTGCGGAATGCTGGAGAGTTACAGAGAAGGAAATGTCGAAATTGTCCTCTCTTCACACAACATGCCTAAGAAAAATTCACCGAATCTTTTGGCCGAATACCATCACCAACCAAGATCTGCTTACTCGGAGCAAGCAAGAGGACATGCAAACCATCATAGCTGGCAGTCACTGGAGCTGGGTTGGCCATGTCCTCAGAAGAGACCCCGATGCCATCACAAGAACAGCTATGCTTTGGACCCCTGAAGGAAAACGAAAGAGAGGCCGACCAAAAACAACCTGGTGGAGGACTGTGGAAGTTGAGATGCAAAGAATGAACCAGAGTTGGGGCACTGTACGAAGGGTGGCCGCCGACCGAGCAAAGTGGAATCAATTTGTTGTTGCCCTACAAGACGCCACTAGGCGTGATGGCCACTGACTGCTTTGACGGTCGGCGGCTAAGGATCAAAGAAGAAGAAGAAAGAAGTACACTTTCCCCTTACCTGTTTAACATTTATGCCGAGAATATCATGAGAAACGTAAGAGATGACCAAGAACACACAGAGTTTGACTCATTTAACATCGGCGGGTACCAGATCCCGGAAATCCGATATGCTGACGACACAGTCCTCCTATCGACCAACCCAGAAGGACTTGAACAATTAATTCTATCCACCAAAAAACACAGCAAGGCCCAGAATCTATACCTAAACACCAAGAAGACCAAAGTATTGACAACAGACAAAGTCAAGACCAAACCAGAAATTGAAATTGATAACTAAGAACTGAAAAGTGTTAATGAATTCGAATACTTAGGATCAATCATCAACAGCTCTGGCGACTGTGCAGTAGGAATTAAAAGAAGACTTGCAATTGCTTCACATAAACTAATACAGATGAAAAACCTATGGCAAGGCACAAGCAAAGAAACAAAGTTACAACTGATCAGAGCATGTATATTCCCAGTAGCAACATACGGCTGCGAGACTTGGACACTCAATAAAACAGTTGCAAAAAAGGTTACATCATTCGAAATGAAATGCTACAGAATGATGTTGAGAATACCCTGGACAGAAAAAAAGACCAACAGAGAAGTACTGCACTCACTAAACGTACAGGAACATTGGCTCCTAAATACCGTCGCAACAAGGAAGTTGACATTTTTCGGTCATATAAAAAGACATAATAGTTGGTCCCTGGAAAAAGGGGAAGGGGTCGACCTAGATGACGGTGGACCCAGGACATCACAGAGAGTCTGAACTTGTCTTTGGCTGATGCAGGTCGACTTGCCCAGAATTGTGATGCGTTCAGAGCAGATTTAATGGAGACAACGTTCTGGAAAGAATACATCACATGATGATGAGTACACGGGTTGAGTGGATGAATTCACTTCTTGCACTGACGCATTAAGTAGCTGAACGTGATCAGGCTACAGTTTGTCGAGTGATTTGAATTTGTTATATTTACGAATCAACTTGTGTTTGTGTGGTCTTGATTCAGGAAATAAGCATTTGAGTGAATTGATTTCTTTGTAATTTAGTAAGTATATGATGTCTTATCTTGTGAATTTTGCTATCCGATTAGACGCCAAACATGTAATGCACAGACACAGATTTCTGAAGGACTGAAAACACAAAATGGATCGATAAGTTTCAGATCTAATATCAATAGTAGACTTTCTCTTATTCCTCATTTTGCTGCTTCATAACTGATCACTTCGTTTTTAATTATCATACCTGATGGTATGCATTTGACGAATATGATGGTGTCAAATGTGTGCTCAAGTCAGTCTGTAGTAATTATCTAATAATCTAAATGAAGGTGAAGTATATGACTGTAAATTACTTCTTTACATTTGTGGTAAAGTGGGATGTTATAAATATTTATAGGGGACTTAGTGTACTGACTGAGATCAGCTGTGAAGGTATCTGTATCTAATAGGTGTAGTGTTTTACAGATAACCTTACTTGCTACCACATTATACCTCAGTCAGAATTATTCTGGAATATTGTGATGACTACGTTAAATGTCTAGGGTATGTATATGATGAAGTGTAAGTCACAACAACAACAGACAGATAAACAATTTAATTTATTGCACCACACTTGACAACACTGTGACACTCACACACATTTAACACTCTATAAGACTATCTTAAATGAGTCACTGGTAAAGTTTCAAATATATATGTATTAAGTACTTTCACTAATATATATCCTGATTCAACTACAAAGTGAACCAGGAATCACAATTAATTGTAATCACAATTTATATATACATAATTTATAACTATGAACCTTGTAGAGACATATGTTATTAATATTATCCTATGTGTGTCAGTTTTGTAGTAGTACTATGAGGTAATACTGGTTTTGTTTTTTCAAGCTATGTTATTATTTGTCATCATGACTTCAAGTGTTTGTTTATCTGGGAAATAGTATGGGGAAAAAGTTCACAGTTCCTGTCAATTTAAACTAGGTATTGTCCCTCTTTTTTACTAAAATGTCAATTTTTGAGGGGACACATAATGTTGAGCTCCACTGGCCACAGAGGCTTAACTTTCGTGATGGCGGCAGGAAAAGACTCCTCTGCTCGATTGCTCCCCTGTGTTCTGGAGAAACCTCACTAGTCGCTATCTGGACCCAGGAGTATGCTGTCAGCCTCCAGATTCAGCAAATCTCAGACCAGGTGCTGCTCAATAACTTTAGGACCACAGTCCCTGAAACAAGAAGGTTGTACCTCCTACTTCATAACTAATTTATAATCTAATTCCAGACTGAACACAATACATAACAAACACTGAGTTCAGAGCGGTAGGCCAATTGCTATCTTCATCTGAAACAATTGACATCAGTATACTCCTCCCTAATGGTTACTACGCCTCTGCAATTCCAGCATTATTTCTTTCTAGTCAATAAGATAGGTGTCAGTGTACTGTTTGGCAATTCCATGTAGTTTTACTTTCCTCCGACACCTTCTGTTCAGGTTGGAGCACTATATAGGCTTTGCCTCATGTTCGCTACTGAACCACACACATATACAGACATAAATTATCAATTTACATTCAATTTTCATTAAAAAGATATCAAATATTTCAAGCTTACCACAATTCATGGAAATAATACAGAATTACGTTGACTGGCAATGAATAGGCACAAAATCCGACCTGCCACTGTCTCAGGCTTTTATTTAGAAAAATATAAGCTGAATCTCAACGCACTGTTGCTTTAGAAAGTTTATTTGAAAATGTGGTGCTGACCTGACGCTCCTAATAGACTATATTGGCGGGTCTAACCAATCGAGCCATGTTTACACAAGCGTTTGAAAAAAGGTACCCTTCCTTCTGTCTCCCCTAACAACAAAAGATAGTATTAGTAGCCCGACTAATCGTGTTTAGCCTTACATTATTGCGCTCCAATCAAATAGGATTTAACATGGGGACCTATTTCCCGTACAATGGTGGTGTCAAAATCTGCCACTGAGCGATTCTGATTTTGGGGTTGTCTGACACCCTCACTATTTCTTTTGGCTATAATTTATTAATTCCTAGACTATTTGCGTAAAGTTTAACATATTCTTTGTCAGCAAGTCCTAAGGAACCCAACTATATAAATTTTCTGGGGCTAAGGAGCTGCGTTCACAATATGCATTTTCTTCTACCTCCTGTTCACTTAGAATACGATGTGGTGTCTGGGTACTGTCAGGCTTTCAAACGTAAACCAGTATAATGTCATGTTTCCTAATAAGCGTTTTCCAGGTTTTTAAAACCTAACTCTCGTATGGGTAGTGTTTTTTATCACTGTCGATTTGAAAAAAAATTAGTGCTTGTGGCCTTACACGCGTGATGGTAGTAATTGTATAGCGAGACGCGTGTTTAGTGTTGTATGCGTTCCTGCTTTCAGCCCTCCCTTCTCTCTATCCTAATTCCATCTGTCTTTCGTTTATGGTAACTTAGTGTATAAAATGACATGAATGGAATATTAAATATAGGTCAGCTTGCGTATCTCAAGGTTTTTCTTAGAAAGGCAGTACACGTTTTATTGAGTTGTGGAAACACGTGTATGCTGCAGTAGGCTTTTACTATCAACGTGGAACGTTATAATTTGCAGACGAATTAGAAAACAAGGGGGATTTCGAGTACAGTCATTGTGACAGCACTGTTCTTTACCATTCTTCTTTCCTTTTATTGAAGTTATTTGTTAGGCTTCACATTTACTTTTTAATTTATATATGTGGATTAGAATTTTACACGACAAATTCTCCCCACTTGAAACAGACGTTATATGTCAGTCTATAATTCTATATACACATAGATAAATTTATTATCTTTCCTGGGGCTTAGGGTGATTCTCATCACACGGATGGCGGCTTAAAAAATCCGCTCCCAGATTTGTTTTTCCACTTATATACTCTATGCTAAACTCATATGGTTGCATCAGTAATGACCAACGGAGTAATCTAGAATTTTCATGTCTAGCTTGCGCTAGAAACGACAAGGGTTTGTGATCCGTTTGCAACTTAAATGCCTTACCATGCAGATAAATATTGAATTTCTTTATCGCCCATATTACTGCAAGACATTCCTTTTCGCTAGTTGAGTAATTGGTTTCAGCTTTATTCAACTTTCTGCTAGCATATGCCACTGGGCTTAATTCCCCATCCAATGCATCTGATTTCTGTAGCAGAGTCGCACCTAACCCAATATTACTGGCATCCGTCCTTATTATGAATTCTTGACTTAAGTCAGGTAATTTCAAAATAGGTTTACTTGTGAGCTTTTCCTTCAATTCTTGGTAAGCCATTTCACATTGTGGTGTCCATGTAATTCGATCTGGATGTCCTTTACGTGTCAAATCAGTTAACGGTGCACATATGGAATTAAAGTTTTTGATATACTTCTGGTAGAAACCACATAATGAGACAAAGGATCTCATGTCTTTCTTGGTTTGTGGTCTCGGGGCTTTCTTTAGTTTCTCTAAATTCTTTGGGTCAGGGGTCATGTTTCCCTGATAAACTGTGTGTCCCAAGAATTCTAATTCTTTACATCCAACGCAACATTTGGTTGGTCGGGCTGTTAAATTCGCTTCCCTAAGTCGATTAAACAGCATGTTCAGAGAGTCAATGTGTTCCTCAAATGTTTCTGTGGCTATAAGGATATCATCCATGAAATTTGTGATGCATGGGTTATTCAGAGGGTCCAATAATTTTCTCATCATTCTAGAGAAGACACTAGGCGCATTCTTCAATCCAAATGGCAATCTGTTAAACTCGTAGTGTCCTTCTGAGCTACTAAAAGCTAGGTATGGTCTAACCTCAGGCTTTACTGGAATCTGATAGTATCCTTTACTCAGATCCACTTTTGAGAAATATTTAGCTTTATTTAGCCTGGCAAACAACTGATTTGTGTCCGGCAATGGATCCACCTGTCCTTCTGTAATAGCATTCAGTCTCCTGTAATCTATACAGAGTCTATGTTCTCCAGAGGGCTTCCTTAAGAGTACAACACCGGAACTATACGAAGATTCACTGTGTGAAATAATTCCTTCCTTCAACAAATAGTCTATCTCTTCCTTCAAAGCTTTCTCCTTAGCAAAAGGAATCGAATAGGGTTTCATACATACAGGTGTGGGGTCTATCAGCTTCATATCATATTCCAATAGGTTTGTATGCCCTGGTCGGTCTGTTAACACCTCTGTATGAGTATCTAGAACCTGTTGCACTCTCTCTTTCTGAGTTTTCGTTAAATGTGTACTGATTTTCACCTGTGCCGCTGTCTCACAGGGGTGTAATGGATATTCAAATGATGAAAGTGGTTCCTTTTTCATCTCCATGGCAATGGACAAGGTCAACAAGTGTGTCTCTTCCTGATGTTCTCTTTCCAAATATTTCTTCAGGAGATTCACATGATAGATTTTTTCTTTCCCCTTCTTATCTATCTTATAATTGGTTCTAGACACCTTCTCTAGAACTGTATATGGACCTTGCCATCCAATTTGTAACTTATTCTGGCTACCGGGTAGAAGAAGCAGTACCTTCTCTCCCACAGCCAAATCTCTGTCTTTAGCTTTCCTGTTATAATAGGCAGCATGTTTCTTCCTGGCTTGTTTCAAATTTTCATTGGCAAGTTTCCAGCCAGTTTTTAAACGAGTGGTCAGCTCATTCACATATTGGTATGAGGATGTAATATTTTCCTCTGCTTTTTCATCAGTCCACGTTCTTAACAGAGCTTCGAGTGGACCTTTTATTGGCCTTCCAAACAATAATGTTGCCGGGGCCATACCGGTTGAACTATGGGGTACCTCCCGATAAGCAAAGAGGGCGGCGTGAAGGTACTAATCCCATGTATCTGGTTTTTCGTGTGCTACTTTCTCAGGATTGACATCAACGTGCCATTAAATCTTTCCACTTGGCCGTTCCCTTGTGGGTGGTACACACTACAATGGAAGTGTTTGGCCTGGAAGATCCTGAAAACTTCTTCTGTTAGTTTCCCCTTGAACTGAGAGCCATTATCAGTCAAGATTTGATTGGGAAAGCCTAACCTTGTGAAAATTGTGAGCAATGCCTCTGCCACATGTTTAGAATCAATCGATGACAGGGCTACCGCCTCTCCCCACATAGAACAAGTGTCCACCAGAGTCAGAATGTAGCTGTTCCTTCTCTTGGTTCGGGTGAGAGGTCCCACAAGATCCACGGCAACTCTCTCAAAGGGTGTTCCCACTATGGGCATTTCCCCCAGAGTTGCTGGTGCAGTCCAATGTTTAGGTGCTACTCGTTGGCACTCTGGACAGGATTTTACATATCGTTTGATATCTTCAGTTATCCCTGGCCAGAAATAGTGACAAGCTATACGCTGTCCTGTTGCGCTGATCCCAATATGACCACTGAAGGGAATCGCATGCCCTAGTTCCAACACTTTAGTCCTATATGAAGTGGGAAGGACCAGCTGTCCGTGACCATTGGATTCAGATCCAGCCTTCCTATATACCAGCTTGTTCTTCATATAAAACTCTCCCTTGCCTGGAGGTGTATGGGTTGTGGGCAACTTCTTGAAACATGGCTTGAGTGTTTTGTCCTCAGCCTGTGCCTTCCTCATCTCATCTGGATGAGTATTTATTGGATTATCCTCCTCCTTTTTAGACTGTGATCTGGTCTACACTGTTGCCAATATCACAGGTCTCTTGGGATTCCCCAAGAAGACATATCTACACCCCAATATCAGAGGGTAGATTGGCTCATTTATCACTGCTGCTTTTATGATTCCTTCCACATATCGCGTTTTCACCTTTATCCGGGCGACGGGAAGTGTCATGGTAGCTACATCCTTGGTTGCAGTTTGAATCTCCACTGTTTCTGTGGTGTATTGATCTGCCTGCACTAGGTGAGAACTCACAACGGAATCGTAATCTAAACCGGTATCATATAAACACCTTATAGTGACACCATTACAGATGACATCTTCACACACTGGGGGGTGGTATGGTTCCTGTAGTTCTGCAGGTTTGACCTTTTTTTCCTTTTTCCCAGATGTCATAGCAGCACAATGAGGAGGTTTCCTTCTACAATGGTTAGTGTCATGATTGTTCATCTTACAATTTTTACACCACCTTTTCCCTTGGTTGAAAGATTTTCTTTCATCATATTTCCTTTCATCGAATTGTGGGGTTTTATTTTTATTTTCATACCGTGGCCTATCAAATTGGTGCTTACCTTTGTTTTGATCTCTAGGATCAAATTTATTAAAGTTCTGTGGTGCCCTCAAATTTTCTACCTGTTTCTTTTTATTACCTGATACCTCTGCCTGAGCCG
Source organism: Oreohelix idahoensis (assembly GCA_024509875.1). Lineage (NCBI taxonomy): Eukaryota > Metazoa > Mollusca > Gastropoda > Stylommatophora > Oreohelicidae > Oreohelix > Oreohelix idahoensis. The sequence continues at coordinate 170,555 of JAMPIV010008711.1, forward strand.
CTTGATACCTTTCTGCAACATTTAGCAACTCACCCAGCCTCTCTGCACCTTGTTCCATGAGAAACTTTCTCAGGTCTGGAGCCATGGACTCTCTTAATTGTTCTATAAGGACCATTTCCTTAAGATCTTGGGTTTTCCCCAGAGAAGTCCATTTCTCCAAGTATGTCTCTAACCGTGCAGAGAACTGGTGATAGGTTTCACCTGACAGTAGTTTAGCATTCCTAAATTTTTTCCTATAAAATTCTGCGTTCTTTTCATATCTTAACAAAAGAGCCTGCTTTAGCATGTCATAATTTTCCTGATCACCTCTGCTCATTTTGGCAAAAACTTCATAAGCTGCCCCACGAAGCCCTTGAGATAACTTTAAGCTCCACCTTTCTCTCTCTAACCCATATGTGGTAGCTAATAGTTCATATCTATTTAGATAGCTCTCAATATCATCGTCTTTCTCAACAAAATGATCTAAATGAAAATTCATAGCTGAGGTTGAGGCTCCCTGAATAGCAGTGGCATCAGAGGCAAAGAAACTGGCACCATTTTCAGGAGCATGGCCCTGAAACTCAAACTCCCTTAGTCGTAACTCATGTTCCCTTTGTAATCTCTTCTCCTCCTTTTCTGCATCCCTCTCTACAGTCAATCTTCTTTCCTCTCTTTCTGCAGCTAATTTCTTCTCTTCTCTTTCTGCCTCCAATTTCTTAGCCTCAGCCTCAATCTGCAGCCTCTTAGTCTCAGCCTCAGCCTCAAATTGTAACTTCTTAATTTCGTTTTCAGCCTCTAACCTCTTATCTTCGGCCAACCTTTCAGATTCTAATTTTCTTTCGGCCTCTTTTTCTAATCTTCTTTCTGCCCGTTCAATATATTTGTCACATTCAGCAGTGACATAAGCAATCATAATTTGCCCGTCCATTCCTAACTCTTTCGCAGTCTGTACAGCAGCAGATCGAAATTTGGCCAGGTCCGCCATTTTCTAACAGGTAAATTTATATAATGTCTAACTAAACAATACAATCTGATATTACTTATCCAAAGACACCACAGGCACTGAGAGCTCAACGTTATTTATTTTCACCCAATGATACCTTTTTAATTTCTATTATTCCCTGAAGTGAATTACCCCCAATATTTTTAATAGGGAAAGATTCAAAATCCCGGGAGCGAGACCCCAATATATGTGGTAAAGTGGGATGTTATAAATATTTATAGGGGACTTAGTGTACTGACTGAGATCAGCTGTGAAGGTATCTGTATCTAATAGGTGTAGTGTTTTACAGATAACCTTACTTGCTACCACATTATACCTCAGTCAGAATTATTCTGGAATATTGTGATGACTACGTTAAATGTCTAGGGTATGTATATGATGAAGTGTAAGTCACAACAACAACAGACAGATAAACAATTTAATTTATTCCACCACACTTGACAACACTGTGACACTCACACACATTTAACACTCTATAAGACTATCTTAAATGAGTCACTGGTAAAGTTTCAAATATATATGTATTAAGTACTTTCACTAATATATATCCTGATTCAACTACAAAGTGAACCAGGAATCACAATTAATTGTAATCACAATTTATATATACATAATTTATAACTATGAACCTTGTAGAGACATATTTTATTAATATTATCCTATGTGTGTCAGTTTTGTAGTAGTACTATGAGGTAATACTGGTTTTGTTTTTTCAAGCTATGTTATTATTTGTCATCATGACTTCAAGTGTTTGTTTATCTGGGAAATAGTATGGGGAAAAAGTTCACAGTTCCTGTCAATTTAAACTAGGTATTGTCCCTCTTTTTTACTAAAATGTCAATTTTTGAGGGGACACATAATGTTGAGCTCCACTGGCCACAGAGGCTTAACTTTCGTGATGGCGACAGGAAAAGACTCCTCTGCTCGATTGCTCCCCTGTGTTCTGGAGACACCTCACTAGTCGCTATCTGGACCCAGGAGTATGCTGTCAGCCTCCAGATTCAGCAAATCTCAGACCAGGTGCTGCTCAATAACTTTAGGACCACAGTCCCTGAAACAAGAAGGTTGTACCTCCTACTTCATAACTAATTTATAATCTAATTCCAGACTGAACACAATACATAACAAACACTGAGTTCAGAGCGGTAGGCCAATTGCTATCTTCATCTGAAACAATTGACATCAGTATACTCCTCCCTAATGGTTACTACGCCTCTGCAATTCCAGCATTATTTCTTTCTAGTCAATAAGATAGGTGTCAGTGTACTGTTTGGCAATTCCATGTAGTTTTACTTTCCTCCGACACCTTCTGTTCAGGTTGGAGCACTATATAGGCTTTGCCTCATGTTCGCTACTGAACCACACACATATACAGACATAAATTATCAATTTACATTCAATTTTCATTAAAAAGATATCAAATATTTCAAGCTTACCACAATTCATGGAAATAATACAGAATTACGTTGACTGGCAATGAATAGGCACAAAATCCGACCTGCCACTGTCTCAGGCTTTTATTTAGAAAAATATAAGCTGAATCTCAACGCACTGTTGCTTTAGAAAGTTTATTTGAAAATGTGGTGCTGACCTGACGCTCCTAATAGACTATATTGGCGGGTCTAACCAATCGAGCCATGTTTACACAAGCGTTTGAAAAAAGGTACCCTTCCTTCTGTCTCCCCTAACAACAAAAGATAGTATTTGTAGCCCGACTAATCGTGTTTAGCCTTACATTATTGCGCTCCAATCAAATAGGATTTAACATGGGGACCTATTTCCCGTACAATGGTGGTGTCAAAATCTGCCACTGAGCGATTCTGATTTTGGGGTTGTCTGACACCCTCACTATTTCTTTTGGCTATAATTTATTAATTCCTAGACTATTTGCGTAAAGTTTAACATATTCTTTGTCAGCAAGTCCTAAGGAACCCAACTATATAAATTTTATGGGGCTAAGGAGCTGCGTTCAAAATATGCATTTTCTTCTACCTCCTGTTCACTTCGAATACGATGTGGTGTCTGGGTACTGTCAGGCTTTCAAACGTAAACCAGTATAATGTCATGTTTCCTAATAAGCGTTTTTCAGGTTTTTAAAACCTAACTCTCGTATGGGTAGTGTTTTTTATCACTGTCGATTTGAAAAAAAAATTAGTGCTTGTGGCCTTACACGCGTGATGGTAGTAATTGTATAGCGAGACGCGTGTTTAGTGTTGTATGCGTTCCTGCTTTCAGCCCTCCCTTCTCTCTATCCTAATTCCATCTGTCTTTCGTTTATGGTAACTTAGTGTATAAAATGACATGAATGGAATATTAAATATAGGTCAGCTTGCGTATCTCAAGGTTTTTCTTAGAAAGGCAGTACACGTTTTATTGAGTTGTGGAAACACGTGTATGCTGCAGTAGGCTTTTACTATCAACGTGGAACGTTATAATTTGCAGACGAATTAGAAAACAAGGGGGATTTCGAGTACAGTCATTGTGACAGCACTGTTCTTTACCATTCTTCTTTCCTTTTATTGAAGTTATTTGTTAGGCTTCACATTTACTTTTTAATTTATATATGTGGATTAGAATTTCACACGACAACATTGTAAGTCCTGAAAGAAACAGTCTGGGATTTGATTAACCATTAACGAATAAAATCATGACAAAAAACAGCCCTTCGTATATTTAGCTATGAGGCAAAGTGCAACTAACCAACCATTAATAATGAACTAGAAAAATTATTAACTTTTCTAAATTCAACAACCTTTTCCCCTTCGCGAAAATTCTTAAAAACACATTTAGAATTAAAATCTACTGGAATAAAATTATAATCCAAGCTGAAATGAAATAGTGAAACAGGCTAGGGTTTAGGGCTTTCACGAAGACACTGCGAATGTTTGAGAACGTTCTGACTTCTGTCGAAAGTGTTGTTATATTTGCTAGTTGCCAATGTGATAATTCTTGGGCAGTGTCCTATAGCTCCCTCTTCTGATTCACTAATTTGTCTTCCATCTTGCCATGTCACATCTGCTTGCTCGTTTGCCAGTTCAGTGCCCGTCAATCGCAAAAAGTGGTGGGCTCTCGTAACAAACTCTTGCTCCATGCTTGAAGTACAAAGATAAGGAAAACCATGACTTGTTATGCCCTATACATAAACTATCCGTGCCTTTTTCTTCCAAGTTATGTCCCTTTTGTCGCGACATACGGATCTAATGTGGGTCTTCAAAAGTATCTACCTTCGCATAAGATTACTCTTGACAGAGATGCAGATAGAAGGATGATGATGCTTCTACCCTGAAGGAGTTTTGCCAAGGTATTTCATAAATCAAGAGCAATGCTGAATGTGTCTTAGCAATGTTAACTTTTATCTGCCCGCCGCCTTTTCAAAAGAGGTATTATATAATTTAATTTAGCTCGTACAAGCCCCCAACTAAATTAACAGTAAAATTCTTCTTATTTGCTCTATATAGATATATATTAAAGATATTGATTCATACGTGTGCACTTCTCTCTGTAATAACTAAATCAATTATGAATTTGTAAACAACTTATAACACATTTAATAACACTGACTAACAAAAAAAAACTTTTTTTTTCTTTCTCTAACATTTCTATGTTTTTCTGGTCAATTTTAATGCGCTGTTTTTAAATCTGCAAACCGTTTTTCTCTATCAGGTCGGGATTTCTAGAAATACGCAATTGAAGTTTTTTAACAACGCATACAGTATTACAACATCATTCGTACAAGAAGTATAACAGTTATGTAGGCTTGAATTTCTTTGCAGTCGACTTTCGTCGGTGAATGGCATGTGGTACATCGCGATGAAGCATCCAACAATAATCGGCAAGCATGGTCACACTCCACCGTCCTTGATAACGTGACTCCATTACGGCGATATCTTGATGGAATCATTCTCCATGTTCATCGCTGACTTCGCCAAGGTTGTCAGGGAAAAAGTTAAGATGCGAATCGAGCAAATGGATTTTGAGGGACATGTTACAGCCCATAATTATGTATGCATCTATGCACTGCTTAACAATATGCAACATAGTCGACAAATTTGTGATTTTCCAGAAAGTTATCGACGATCGATTTGAATGCCATCCATGCGCGAAGTTCACTACCATGTAACAAGTTCTCGAATTGTTTGTCTGCAATAACTTTCCTAATCTGAGGTCCTACAAAGATACCTTCCTTTATCTTTGCATCGCTAACTTGCGGAAACTTTTCTCGAAGATAAGTGAAAGCTTTGCTCGTTTTATCTAACGCTTTTACAAAATTCTTCATGAGCCCCAACTTTATATGTAACAGTAGTAAAATGAAGGTGTCTTTGTTAACTAATGGCTCGCGTATTACATTTTTTATGCCCGAGCTGCATACGATCCCGGATAGGCCACACCTTTCTTGCATAATGTTCCTGTCTGTTGCGGCTGTCCCATTCACATCGGAAGCAACAAAATTTAGTATACCCAGTCTGCATGCCCGTGAGAATTGCAATGACCTTTAGGTCTCCACTAGTCTTGGAAGAATCGATGAAAAATCGCCATTCGTTGACTATGTGCTCATGACCATTTACATCTTTGCAATAGCAAATGTCATCATCCATCTCAAAGTATTGAACAAGTTCTCTGTGTCTATGACGAAATTTAGATATCGGAGTATTGGGCGCTAAAAGATTCCATTCTTTGAGTCGCGAACCGAGTAATTCTGCTTGTCCTTTGGTAAGAGCGAGATCACGTATTAGATCTGAAAGTTCTGAATGGTTAATTAAGTAAACACCATCATTCACCGGTATGTAATCTGAGTCAGAATTAGTTTCTAAAGCAGGTAAACTATCACTTTCTGATGGGTCATTTACGTCCAACGGATATTGTTCTAGTGGTACTTGGATCGGACACGTGATTGGATCATGAGGCACTAGTTTCAAAACCGATTCAATATTTGGATAAACCACAGACTTTCTAGTTTTAAAAGTGAAACCATGGATATTTATCAAGCAGAAGTAACAATCAGTAGTGTGATTTGTATGTTCACGCCATATTACTGGCACGCCAAAAGGCATCGACTTATGCTTCAGCGATTTTCGTAACCAACCTGCCAATGTATCGAACAAACCGCATTTGGCTTCCAAGATTTATTTGCATCATCAACTTTCGAATCGAAATAAAGTTCATATGCTATCTTTAGTAATGGTGTAAAGTTTTTCTTGTCAACACGATCGGTAAAATATCCGCACACGTAACAGAACAGATCAGCCGAATTTCTACAACTTCTAGAAGCCATATTTTGCTCAGAATTATTTCAAAATACAGTAACTATTTGCAAAATCGCGTAACATATGTCATGCATCTTTTAGCAGTATAAAAAGTAGAATTATGTTGCTTTTTATTAATTTTTAATAAGTTATATAGTAAAAATGAAACGGAGCAAATAACGGTTTCCCAAAAATATATTTATTCACAAATATCTTAAGAACCCGACGTGATAGAGATAAACGGATTTCAGATTTGAAATCAGCACAAGAAATTGACCTAAGAACACTTATTCGTATATAAGAAAGAAAAATGTTGTTTGTCAGTGTAATCAATTACTTTTATACAAATGTAAATAAATAAGAGCTGGTGATTGATAAAATATGGATGTCTTCATAGAAAAGATGTCGTCTTTAGAAAGCTTAATGTTGAAAAGAAAAACAAAGTTCTTCTGTATTTGGCCTGCTAGAAATGTCACTTAGCTGCCAAAACGCTGAAGTGTTGACGCTGCTGTTTCCGTCAATTCATTTCTGTGGCAAGGGCACGTCTCCAGATCAGTTCAAGGGGTAACCTCTCCTGGTCACGGCAAGTATCTTCACAACCCGTGAAACGTAGGTTTCCAGTGTCGATCACAAGCTTTGAGGCACAGAATAGTAGCACAACTGGTATCGTAGAGTAGTACCTCAAATGGTCTCTTCGATTCGGACTGTAAACTTTAGAGGAAATAAAAGAACAAAACCTCTGCTAAATCTTTACTTTCCTGATATTAATCAGGCGCTTTTCCCGCTGTCCGTCAACCGATTCTTTTCTTTGAAGTTTTTTTAAATCTCCCTGAGCGTACATCATATAACAGGGGATATGATGAGAAATCACAATTTTTCTAGTTAATTTAATTGAAAAACTGCGACTAGACTGCGCCAAGTGCACTGCCTTGTGCCTGGGTGAACATGTTTAAGTATACATACAAATTACAAATGATAGTAAATATAAACATATGATGTCATCATCGTCCACACCCTGCTCCACTTGGAGTCTGGGGTTACCTGTGCTTTTGGTTCATGAGAACCCGCATGAAGCAATCACCAATGCTTTTCTGTAGGGGTTCATGAATATATCATTTTCACACGATGAGGTTTTCAGCCACGTATGGACCTGTATTACCGTCAGCAAGTTCAAACATGTCAAATTCAAAGTATACAAACAAAGTTACAACTTACCCCAATAGGGAAGATAGGATTCTTACTCAGTTGAATAGTCTTGGTAACTTGACAAAGATGCCTCGAACACGCGTCAGCGGTATTATTTCTAGTTAGAATCCCTCTGTGATTTTGTAAGTAGGACCTGCAGGAGTCCGGTTTCCTTATTAAAAGGTAGATCTTCCTTGCCGTAGTGTTCAGAAGAGTTCCGATACGTGTTTTGTCTGGTCCTATAAGGTCAGAATCCTAACTCTATTTTTTCCTGGCTTCAGTCCGAGCTGTCTAATTTGACGATTCTCGAATACAGTGTGTTTTAGCCTCAGAATTTGCTAAGTTATATTGCAGGTTTACTGCTCAAGCTTCCATCTGGTGTTTCCGACAAAACCTCCAATCAGAACAAATGTTTGTTTCTGACTCTCATGTGATCCAAATCACGAGCAAGAATGTAGTGGATCGGGGTGTCAATTATTTTCTTTCTGCTGCGTGTTTTAAAATATCATTTTAAAATTTGAACACATGACCTCATGTCCCATATATGGCCCGACTTATTCCGTCACTCTCAGGTTACCTTTCAATTACGATTTACAACCTCGCCTGCAGATAGTGTCCTCGCTAATTTGTCTACCCAGGCGGGTTTCTCTGTAATAAATACACAGACAATGTCTGGACGGAAGTGATTTAAGTAATTATCACCCGTACTTTCCTGGTCCACAGAAGCATACGCTGCATCCAGACATTTTTTTCCAGACAATATCTGGTCTTCCTTTTATATTATCCGCCCAAGTGTCTGAACGCGTTTGTAGTGAACAATGCGCCTAGACGGGCATGTTGATCTTGGCCGAAAAGGATTACGAAAAAAGTAAACAATCATATTCCCGTTTACCGTAGGAAGCAAATCTGCTTCAACAACTTAAGCGATTACAATTAATCCTTAAGGCTGGTCAATTGACCGTGAAATAACACTATCGTAGTATGAACAGAGGTCAACAAATCTAAGGCTTGGTGATAGGGCAGGCTTATGTGCGTAAAATGAAGAACTAAGTGGAGAAAGTAGGAGGGAAAGAAGGGGAGTTAAAGGACACAACCAAAATTCCGTCACAGATGAAATATTAAACTTACACTTAAGTACAAGCCGTGACTAGGAATGATTACTTTAAAGAACAATAGAAAGAGCAAAGATGGTGAGAAATAAAATGAAAACGATGATGAAAAAAGTAAGAGACGACAAAGCATAGGACCACATCATCACAGGTAGGCTATTTAATTACCCCAACCTCATTATGTAAAACATATTATCACAGAAGCAACTACTGCACGAGCACGTAAATGATTTGGTGCGTGCTTCCTATAACGGGACCAGTTGTAGTGGCGGCACCTTAAGTAGAGAAAGGGGGAATGATGAATAATTATGATTTAAGTAAGTGTCCCATGTAGTTCCGGGGGGGGGGGGGTCTCTAAAGAGACAAAGATAGAATAGGACTAATGGACCTTGAGAATGTGCAGGGAGCTAACAGCCTCATACTGTCAAACTAGTTGCCATATAAACCACCGCTGTAAAAGCAGTTTCACGCTTAGATCCATGGGACATAATCACGGCAGTCCGTTGTTTAGTTGACAGGAACCAGCAACGACAAAAAAATTGGTCAGCCGCGAACTGTTATATTTTTGCAGTTATCGACAACTAGGCAGACGATGAATCAGGTGAAGATTAATCATTCAGCTTGAACTTCTAAAATTCTGGTAAATCAAGCGTAGCACCGACAGAAAAGAAGAATCGTGTAGGACAAACGTGACTGTGCAACGTGACAAATAAAGGGAAGACGAAATCTTGTATTCATTTTAAAAACCCACATAGGACATCTGTTGACGGGGAACATTCAGGCTAATGACACTGCCCATCCTTCATGATTACTTTATGTACAACACAACCTGAGAACATGTCGCAGAAATAAACGAGAGATTTAAGTTGAGAAGAAAAACCAAACCCAGAGAGCCGAATTTTGTATGTGATATTTTGATTCTGGAGTTTGTTCCCTTGTTTTGAGAATATCCAGTTCTGTTTATGCAATATCGTGGTGAATACCCTGTCAACATTGATTCTTTTGACTGTTTAGTTACACACATGAACACTGACTCGTTCAATTTTTAATTTAACATAACACAACATGGAGTAAAACATGATGCTCAATTTTAACACAACGTGGAATACTAAGGTCACGTCATACATTGATTTTACCACTAATACACCCGGCCCTAGACATGAGTGATTAACTGTGCCTGGTAACAAAGGCACATTAGCCTGAGAATCTGTCGCATAAACAGCGATTGCAGAACCCACGCAATCCAGCTACAATATAAAGGCCTTTTCTGCTCTCTTGATTTTTCATTAAGCTGGCAGAGAGAAAAAAATAATGTCTGTTGTTGATCTACCACCCGGATGAAAAAGGAGGAGGGCGGCCTGCATGGAGGCCGAAGGAGGCAGCCCCTCCACCATGCAAAGGCACAACAGGCCAATCACCTGTTTGCTTTAAATCATGATTACGCGAACTACAAGAGAGAAAACCGGACTGATTCTAAAGGCGACGAACTGGAACGGACTACGGACTACGACTTATGGAACTTGGAACACAAGAAGTATAAATGGGAAGGAAGAGGAGCTGGTGGAAGAGATGAGGAAAGCAAAACTAGAAATCCTGGCTATAACGGAAACGAAGAAAAAAGGACAAGGAGTCATGGATCTCGATGGCAACACGTTGCTCTACAGTGGTGTACCCATATCTGAAAGGGCTAAAGGGGGTGTGGGTTGCATTGTGGCCCAAAATCAAAAAGATAGTATCAAGGGATGGAACTTTGTCTCGGAGCGCATTATGGTTGTAAAACTAAAAGAAGGAGAAACCATAGTCAACCTGGTCATAGCGTATGGGCCAAATGAGGATGAGAGAGCAGAGGTCAAGGAGGAATTCTTCGAGCTGCTTCAAAGGACAGTGGATGACTGCCTAGATGAAGTTATTATGCTCGGAGATTTTAATGCCAGAGTTGGAAATGACCATGCTAGATGGGGTGGAGTTATCGGAAGATATGGAGAAGATACTCTCAATGACAATGTGTGGCCGGGGCAGGTGTTCCTTAGGACTGGAACGGCACCATATTACCTTCATGTGGCAGTGCCGGTATATGCAGTATTTTCAGTTTACTTTACAGAGAGCAGATGTTTAACTGGCCTAATCACCAGAGATTTAGATTTCTCTCTTAAATTTGTGTTACCAGGTTCGATTTTCTTCTCTTAGGTGTTGATGTAGCGAATTTAATTGAAATGGATAGATTTCTTATCTAGATCTCAAAACTGTAGTAATTCACCTTTTCAACAGCGTTCGATTTCATGCAAAACTTTTAATATCTTTCAGCATGAAACTTAAAATTTCAACAAAGTCTGGAATTCAGAACATTTTTACAATAATAAGCATATTAAAGTTCTATCATCTCATCAGATGCTTTCACCGATGCAAAAATCCCTTTTTGCATCTTTGTCTCGTAGGCCTACTCAATTGTCAAATATGGCGAACCTTCTCATTCCACCGTGTTCCTTCCTTTAAGTTACAGTCTTATTTTAGGTTCGACGACATTTACCCATCTCCTCAGATTTGTCCTTGATTTCTTTATCGTCATAAGCATTCCTTGAGTTAAATGCTTTCCAACACAAGAATATTTTCTACTCTACATGGTTTGAGGTGTAAGACATTTTTTTGCAAATTGACTCAAATCCTCGAACCTAGTTCTGCTGCGACTAGGGTTGGGAGCTCTATTCAAAATACATATTTAACGATTGTCACTACTTACGCCAGTAAGAAATATATATATATATATATATAACCACTCAATGTCCTGAAATACACATTTTATAAGAAATGTTGAAGTTTGATTTTCTCAAACTAAGAAATATGTAGAGCTGGACCAGATACGACCTCTTGAGTTGCGCTCTTTCATTCTACTGCCAAATGGCGTCGTTGTTCCACTTTCCCCGGGGTAAATCTGAGCTATCCGATTGGTCAGGGGAAATCCCCCAATTATTAGAAATGGCGTGTAGAAGCGACTCTACCCTAAATATGTGACACTATTTATTATTTTCTGTTTCTCATAAAATATAAAATTATGGGGTGGTCTGTGCTTCCTCTGTCTTGTAAGAATATAGTCTGTTTCCAAAGAAACAACTATGTACACGGCCACAAATGGAAAGCGACTCCTTAGATTCTGCAGTGAGCAGAATCTGATCATTACAAACACAAAGTTCCCTCATAAGCGCATACATGCATACACTAGATATGAACCAACCAAGAATGAGAAGTCAGTGATCGACTATGCCATTGTTCGGAGAAGCTCATTCAGATATGTCCGAGATGCAAGAGTCTGGAGGGGGCCAGAGATTGGAAGTGATCACTACCTGCTAACAATCAAACGAACAACTGAAAGAGTTGCTCAGCCTAGGAACTGCCCAACATCACGCAAGAAACCAAGTAAACGAGCAGGAGAAATGAGCATTAGGACCTACAAGCTGAGAGAGCCAGACATTAAGACCAGATATCAGGGGCTTATTGCTACAGCAGTGAGCAACTCAGAAGAACGACCTGATGACTTGGAAACCCTCTGGAATAAATTCAAGGATATCATAAAGACAGCTGCTGCAGAAGCATGCGGTGAAGTCCGACTTGGGAACCAGAGAAAGAGGACACCTTGGTGGACAGAGGAAGTCAAAGAGAAAATAAGAGAGAAGAAAATGGCATGGAAACAATACTTAGGAGCTAAAAACACAACAGGACAAATGGAAAAATATAGAGAATATGTGACACTCAGAACAGAAGCAAAGAACAAAGTGCTAGCAGCAAAACAGAAGTCCTGGGAAGAATTTGGAGAAAAGCTAGAAAAAGATGCACAAGAAAACCAGAAATTGTTCTATAAGACCCTAAAGAACATGAGAAAAGAAAAACAATGCCCTCTCAAATTTATAAAGGACAAGCAAGGCAAATTGCTTACTGCCCCGAAGGAAGTAATGGAAAGATGGAAAGAATATTTCTCAGAACTCCTGGATGGTGAGCATGATGAAGCATCAGAAATGATAACCACTGACACAGAAGAGGAAACCAATGATGGTGAAGATGACATAAAGATGGAAGAACTGAGGGCAGCACTAGAGAAAATCAAGATGGGCAAAGCAGCAGGGCATGATGGTATAACACCAGAAATGGTTAAGTACATGGGAGCATCAGGCGACCTATTACTCTTAAAGGTCCTGCAGGCAGCATGGTGCAACAAGACCATACCAAAGGATTGGGAGATTGCCATCATAACACCAATTTTCAAAAAGGGTGACAATCGACAATGTGGAAACCATAGAGGCATATCCCTTCTCAGTGTCCATGGTAAAAATCTACTCTAGAATCCTAGAGCAGAGACTCCGACGCCTAGCTGAGCCACAATTGGATGAGGTCCAGTGCGGATTCCGAGCAAACCGAAGTACTCAAGACCTAATCTTCACACTCAGACAGCTGAGTGAAAAGGCCCTTGAGTATAAGAGTGAGATCCATCTTTGTTTCATAGATCTGGAAAAGGCGTTTGACAGGGTCCCCTGGAGCAAACTTTGGGACTGTTTGGCAAGGAAGAATATTCCAGCACCTCTGATTCATGCTATACAGAGCTTTTATAAGTCTTGCAGAAATTATGTGAGGACAGCAAACCATAAGTCAGAAGAGTTCAGGACCACCACTGGTGTAAGACAAGGTGATATCCTATCACCTTACCTCTTCATACTCCTTATGGACGATGTCATCAAGGCATGTAAGGAGAGAACAAGAAAGTATTCAGTGGGGTACTGGAAGATGAGACAGGTCTATATTTCGGAGCTGGCATTTGCTGATGATGTTGCCCTGATTGCTAAATCAGAGGCACATCTCCAATCCAACCTGCAAGTCTGGAAGGAAGAGCTGGAGAAGAGAGGGATGGTCATAAGCAGCTCTAAAACAAAATCCATGGTGATATCACGAGAAGAAAGAAAACATCAGATTAAGTTGGGAGAACAGGTCCTGGAGCAGGTCGACCACTTTAAATATCTCGGAGCTATTATAGACCGAAAGGGAGGCATCAAAGAAGAGTTTGGCCACTCGAAAAGCAGCGGCTGGGAGACTTTTTCAGGCCATAAATCGTGGATTCCTCAGCAAGAAAGAGGTTGGTAAGAAAACGAAGATGGCTGTATACCGCTCCACCTATGTCCCAGTCTTGACATATGGATGCGAGTCGTGGGCAATGACTACAACCCACAAAAGCCAGATCCAAACCTCAGAAATGAGGTATCTGAGGAAAGTGGTTGAAGTAACAAGAAGAGACATGGTCCGCAACCAGACGATCCGTCAAGGCCTAAAATCCCATCCGCTGCAGACCCAAATAGAACAGTCCCAACTAAGATGGTTTGGCCATGTCTGCAGAATGGGAGAAGATCGGCTACCACGACAAGCATGGGAAACAAAGAGCCAGGGATCCAGACCTCCAGGACGACCCAGAGTCCGCTGGGAGGACAACATTAGACAATCTTTGAAGGACCGAGGACTAGAATGGAAGCAGGCCAGGAAGAAGACAGCTGATAGAATGGTCTGGCGCTCTCTCTTCCAAACCTCTACACCTCACGGTAGAAGGGGAACGACTAAGTAAGTAAGTTGATCTACCAGCTCGGAATCGACCTTATAACTCTGGATGTATGCGCTCAGCTATCTTGCATAGTTGCATTACGATGATTCTGGCAAAAACCTTACCAACAATACTAAGAAGAGAGATGCCTCTGTAGTTAACAGATATATATATATATATATATATATATATATATATATATATATATATATATATATATATATATATATATATATATATATATATATATATATATATATATATATATATATATATATATATATATATATATATATATATATATATATATATATATATATATATATATGATTGTTCTTGTTGTATGAGGTACTGTTAGTTAAAGTTCATGCATCATGCTGACAACACGAATGGATACGGGTATGGTCATCACAGGACATAACTGGCAGAAGAGCATAAGACATCTGGTAGTGGGTCCACGATACGATTCGGTTAACATTTAATTAGTTCAGGCAAAATGGCACATTTGGAGAATCTTGAAACAATGGTCTCAAAAATATAAGTGCATGGTCAGTCCATAAGTACATAGCGTTCATAGTAGATTAGCATCAATGTATCGTCTCAACTATTCAGTTCTGGCCGCTGTATTAATAGGTGCGTGTCAGCCATCGACACTCAAGTAATGTGGACCAAAAACGTGAATGTAAATTTCTTGAATAATACGTCTCTATACGTGCGGAACTATATCACAAGTTTGGGACCATCTTAGAAAACATGTGGCGGCCTTTGAAGTTAATTTAATGCCACATAAAATACAATATTCCTCCCCGACTCTGGGAGCTTGAAAACACACGTCTTGCTTTGACGACTTGAAGTATACGAAAGGCCACGAATATTAGCCGTTAGAATAAATCCCCAGAGCTATGCCAGTGGGAGTTTTACTCCTGGTAGGTTCAACCATGCTGGACTGGGCTGCGTGGGTAGGGGTCAGACAAAAGCTGGTACCCTGGTCCTCCAGGTTGGGGGTTTTAGCACAGGGCCGACACCCCTGTCAGTGTTAAAAAATCGCACACGTTACGGAAACAGCAATAAATGAAATAGGAAATGTCGAAACTGTCCACCTTCCACACAATCTGCCTAAGGAAAATTCTCCGAATCTTTTGGCCAAACACCATCAGCAACCAAGAACTACTTATTCGGAGTAACCAGGAGGACATGCACACCATCATAGCTGGCAGACGCTGGAGTTGGGTTGGCCATGTCCTCAGAAGGAACCCTGATACCATCACAAGAACAGCTATGCTATGGACCCCCGAGGGAAAGCGAAAGAGAGGCCGACCAAAAACAACTTGGCGGAGAACTGTGGAAGCTGAGATGCAAAGAATGAACCACAGTTATGGCACTGTACGAAGGATGGCCGCCGACCGAGCAAAGTGGAATCAATTTGTTGCTGCCCTACAAGACGCCACCAGGCGTGATGGCCGCTGACTGCTTTGACGGTTGGCGGTTATGGATCAAAGAAGAAGAAGAAGAATAAATTAGCGCAAACGCGTTACGTCATTGACAACCGGTGACGAATTAAAAATGCAGCGTTCAATATAAGTTAAAAAGCGTGCAAAAACATGAGTTACCACATATAGACATATTTCCTCAATAACAATGGCTATATGCCTGTGTGTGGCAATAGAACACGACATATTAACTTTTGTTCTTTAACAGTATATATGTGTGTGTATACTGACAGACAGATTGAAAGAAATCCAGACAGACTTACAGACAGACGGACTGATAGAAAGATAGATAGATAGATAGATAGATAGATAGATAGATAGATAGATAGATAGATAGATAGATAGATAGATAGATAGATAGATAGATAGATAGATAGATAGATAGATCAAGCATTGTAATATAACAAGATCTAATGAAATTCATCATCATCATCTTCAGCTCTTATCTTTGCACTCCCTATTGAGCGTGTTGCCACTACTGTAGCTGACACCCCTCCCCTACAGGAAGCCTGGACCAATAATTCACACGCTGTCGCTGGAGTGGTTACTATGGCAATTAGTTTTACTTGGTAAGGTTGCCAGCCCCGTGCCCAACCTCACATTCGTCGCCATGTACGACATGCCTGAGGATGGAGTTGTATTCTTTCTTTATCTCTCCGGAGATCCCCGAGAACTTCGCGGAGCTCTGGTTGTAGATGGATAATATTGTTTATCTCTCCGGAGATCTTCGAGAACTTCGCGGCACTCTGATGAAATTACAAACGACAATAAACGACCGGGAGATAACAGGAGAAATCAAAAGCAGACTTCATCTTGATGAAGAATCTATTTCATAATAACGTCAAGAAAGTGAAAACTGTCCCGGGAGCGAATATAAACTCACGTCCTAATACAGTTGTGAACACAGGACGTGTATAACTTAAAAACAAATACAAAGTACGGAAAGTTAGATCCATAAATAGATATTTCATCATCTTTGTAGTAAAATCTGCGAGATAATCGCTCATTTCAGTAAGATTTTAGTCCTATGATAATAAATAACCCAGCCCGATTGTGTCTGACTATGAGCATCTCACACGCCCGCATCGCGCTGAATTTAGGGCCATGGTAATGCTTAGAAACGATCCCGCCGTATAAACCTACTCGCTTTCCTTGTGACGTACAATAACATTTTGCCCGATCTGATAGAGACTGCGGCAAGACTTATAATTAACGATCTTCCAGAAGTGTGCCGCCAGGTTACTGTCTGAATTAACGTAATACTTTAACTTTAACGCCTCTAATAGTAGTAATCCTTACATTTTTTGGTAGTGTAACACGAGACAACAGTAATAATTAACGCCAATTCTAACACCCGCCGCGCAAAACCGCGCTTCGCTTGACACGCGGTGGGATTGGCCCGATGATATATACACACAGACAGTTTAAATTCTCGCCAAGTAATGTATTTCTGACGTCACTCAAACAAGTTAGTTATTTGAATAAAAATGCTAGAAAGAGATGAGAGGGGGGAAGATGGCCGACTTGTGTAAAATTTATATTTGACGATTGACAGTGACAAAATTGAAAATCTAAACCATACTGAAACTGACCATAAAAATCATATGGTAGTATAGCTTAGGGTCCCGTGAGCAAAAATGTGTTTTAAAAAATATGGTAGTCCAAGTATTAGCCAAGTTATTGAGAAAATACTAAATGTCTCGTAACACTAAGACGGACAGACTGTGGTTCCTGCTTGTTTTTTTTCATAACGTTAGTGGGGACGCCAGCTTAGAAAGAGGCATGGTAGTAATTCAAATTCTGTTAGTTGGTATAGGAGTGAAAGGGGAGAGATAGGAAAAATGTAACTAAAAACGAAACATCTTTTTCTATTGGGCATAACTAACGCAGACTGACCAATCGACTACCAGACACAGAGTTTGTTTGGAAATTTTTTTTGTTTTTAAAAACTACATTTGAATTCTGGTAGTGGCAAGTTTTCCATTGGCCAGTACTAATAGATATTAGCAAGAAGCTTTCAATGCTCATCGCCAGTTGACAAAAACTTTTTATATCAAATACGCTGAGATCAGCTGTGTTAATTTATAAAATAAAGAATTAATTCGCAGTCTGGGCAGTGCAGAGGAAAACTGAGGCCATTCTTTGCAAGTCAGCGTTATTTGTTACTATTTCTTGAAATTGTGGTAAGAATGCTTTATGTATTAATATGTTTATTACAACTGCCAAAGTTAGATACTGCTATTGGGAAAAGTGAAGGACATGCCGGGAGCAGACATTGTTGAGTCCTCACATTGAACTGTATCTAACTGTTGTATATTGTCATGATTTTGTTTTAATATTATTGTATTAGAATATGTTAGTAAGCCTCCGTGTTCCATGAACACTGTTCAACATGCCTGGAGCGTTTATAATTTAAAAAACAAAAGAAGAGCAAATCATACAAAAGGAAATGTGGTTACTCCACGTTATTGTATTGAGGAAAACTATGTAAACGTACAGTGGCGTATCTGCCATAGAGACCTGAGGTGTGGTCACAGCAAGGTGTGAGTCATAAAATTAGGGGCGAGTGCACCTGTAAGCACGCGAGGCTGACCCTATACCACCATATGTAAATAATAATAATAAGGTGTGATCAGATATAAAAATGCCAGGGTGTCTTTTTATTGCAGAGGATTTATTTCCTGTTACCAGCCAGTGACAGGAAACCTGATGAGTGAGTGTAACGCCAACAAGACCCGGTAAAACGTTTATGTTGTCAGCAGATAGCTGGAGGAGCTTGTGCGTGTTGGGATATCTATATTTTCTGCAACGACATACTGAATTATCCTTCTACAAAGAATCCCAGGTGATGTGTTAGCATCTGGGTATATCTGACACTTCAGTTATAATAAACTTTGATATTTTCAATCATACCCAGGATGTTATGGGGCGTGATGAAACTACAGCCCCTCCTAACAAGTGACAAACACTATTAGATAATAACGTTGTAATCTGGGAATACACCAACAGGAGAGATAGAGTGACTTTATACTTATTGGACAAAGTGTCCACACATTTTAGTTAATCCTTTTTATGTAAACTATCTTTTCCTCATTTTCAAAGACCTGTCCAAAAGAGATGGCGGGACAGGCAGATTAAATTGTAAAAAGAAAATATTGAATTTTAAAGAAAAACCTTAACCAATGTTTTAGTCAATTCCTTATAGTGAATTAAAGTGTTTTGTGTTTATGTTCCATCATTTCATTTCTCCCCTTGACATTAGGTATATCATACACCAGACACTAGAGCCAAAATAGTGACCGTGTGAGATCTAGGGAGGTAGCGTTAGGTTCCCTGCAAATACATCATTATCATCTATTAGAGTCAGGGGCCTACATGTGCTTGACCTCACACGGTTAACACAGACACAGATTTCTTTCTTTTTAGGTATAACATCATAACCTCCCCAGCAAATTAAACTTGCTACAATCTTGAAAATCTTTACCACAGTTTTAAGATAGAAAACATGAATCAATACAGACAAATAAGACACGTATACACAAAATAGGACTGAGCAAGAATGCTTATACAATTATGGAATTAAAATGTACTGAAAAAATATGTAATGAAAATAAATTTATCACGTACGGGTGACAGAAAAGATCGTAATATCATAAGACAGAAACAGCGATACGCCACTAAAGTATACGGAACAATCGTAAAGTAAATAGGTAAATTGTGCAGGCAAGCGAAGCAATATGTACAAGGTAAAGAAAACACGATACCTTAAATAGACAGTTCTTCATTAAAATAGCTAGCTACATAATCAAATACTTTCTCGAAGTTAATAATATATAAGCAGGTTTTATGGCAGAACCCGTGCATCGATATAGACAAAATAAGAAAGTAAACACAACATAGGACTAACTAAGAATGAGTATAAGATTGAGGAACTAAAATGTGTCGAAATTTTAATGGCTGCCAGAATCTGCTCTTGCGTTAGCGAAGGAAAATGCAGCGGGGGCAAAAAGTGGTGAGCCCACCTCTCGATGCTGCTTCCAGTATAGTGAAGTCTCTAACAAGTCACTCCCCTACGACAATATCTGAAATGAGACTACCTTTACCATTAGTTATATCTGCGAAATTAGCTTGCACACCTATAGTCGAAGACTGTGAATGTGCACTGAACGCATTTAAGTTATGACGCGGGGCTGGTGAACTTCCTGACCCCCTACATATATCAGCTTTTACTCGGAGTTATGGAAACAGGTAAATGAAATATTTGGCACGCGATAGCGACAAAAGCCAGGAGAGCATCACGAGATGACATGCAAAATACAGCACTTGTAAACGCACGTGACGGCTCAGATGTAATTCTGATATGAGAACGTATAATCCAGTTACTTATTCCTCTCATTAATTTATAGTTTCTATTTCGCGTGAGAATACGTTCCATTTATTGTTAATCCGGTAACCTGAGGTTAGGAAATATAGGAACATATTTTGAGACACACGATCCACTTCTTCTTCCGCTTCGTACACTCTCAGACGTTTATTTGAATGTTTTTAAAGACAGTAGTAGTCAGTTTGAGACTTTTTGCATCTCCGTAGAGCTTTTCCACGAATGGTATTGATGACGGTCATATGTGTTTTCTCTTTTCCACAAATGTTGAGCATCTTTGAAGCAGATGTTCAGCAGTCATTTTATCAGTGCCACAGTTACACTTATCAGTAGTTCATATCTTTAGATTATTAAATAGATGGTATTCCAATCTGTTGTTGTCCGTGCGGAGTCTGAAAATTATCACTTGTTCTCTTCCGTTGACCTGGTAGTTTGCATCATTTTGTGTGTGACCAGGATGCTCTGCATCCCATTTGTTTATGTATCTGATTCTGATAAACTCTTTCCCTCTTCAAAAGTTATGATTGCCTCAGGCTGAGGTAGCCTTCCACCTTCCTTTGTCAATCTGTCAGCCTCTTAAATTTCCGGGGATGTTACAAAGAGATGGCATCCATTGGATCAAAACTCATTTGAATCGTTGACATAGTCTTTGGAGCTGTCGTGCGGTGAGTATTGGGGCAACTACGACAGTAGTTTTTGCCAGGAATAGCCTATGAGATAGTAGGTCGAAGGTCTCTAAAAATTGGCTCGTTAAGAAAGAATAAAGACCTATTTGAGATAGGGGCAAGAAGAAGGGAATGCAAATGCTTTCCACTGGACAGTGTTTTCTGGTTAAATATGGAAAGAGTTCTGTTTCCCCACGACCTTAGCTTCTGCCCTTAGATCCCGTAACAGAAAAAGCCCCCAACCTCATCTGAGTGTAGAAATTTCTATGTAAATTTTAACACCGACAGCACGAGTGATACATTAACAAACTAGATAATGATCACTCGATCATTGGGTTTATTAACTAAATATCTACACATATAGGGTTAGTAATGGTTAGAACGTTATGATGGTAAAAGACGATTCACACAAAACACACAGATGAGATATTAATTTTGTAGTTAATTAAGTAGTAGTTAATTAAAAATGAGCTTGTGTAAAGCGAAATAATGATGATGTGATATGATACGTATTACCAAAATGGTGAGTAATCTACACAGTCCATGTATCGTAAATGCTTCTCATGGATACGATGATTCACATGTATGCATAGAATGTCCCAAGTTGTTATATTATAAGTTATGTCAAGTGGGGTATCTCTAAGTTGAGGACGTTCTGATGAAAACTGTTGTCTAATCTCCGGAGGGTACTGGCCAGACTGGATATCTTCACGAAATGTTCTTGACATGTAGACTCATTATCTTGAGTATGTAATCGTGATTCATAAAATATACTTTGGAGTCTGCTTCATATAATGCAATTAAGAGTGTATTGCACTTGGTATAAATATGAGATTCAACTTGTGGAGCTCTTTAGCTTGACTTCAGATAGTACGCTTTGTCGTAAATTTATTTTGAGAGAAAGAGTCTTAGAAATAGTAGTCCCGTTTAGAGTGAAGAATGCTGGTGAAGGCTCTGCGATAATAAGGGTTAGAAAGTAAATAGTTGCTTCACAGAGTGCTGGGGAGAGTAAGGACAGACTCTTTTACGACAATCTGTTTCTCTCAATCTACTCCTTAAACTCTCCTGGCTAAACAATTATTTGCCAGTTTCCAAACACACATGCGCTCACACCAATTTGGTGCTTCAAACACACGGACGATACGTATATACGAACTATGGTAAAACAAATATGGGTAATTTGGGCTTGGGCCTTCCAACACAGTACTAGAAGTTTTATTATGTTTATTTATCATTAAAAATCAGTCACAACATGTATCATTTGTTACAGGAAAAAATCATAGGTACAGAAATACAAGTAACATGGTTGGGGGGTGGGGGGGATGCTTTATGAAGAGTGGTATCCAATGTGCCCTTCCCGCTTGTAATAGACAAAATATAAACCCCGTCCAAAGATAGGTAGTTATCAGAAAAAAAATAGATAATGTAACCCAACAGTAAATTTAATTACTCTGAAAAAAGAGGTGGTACAGTACTAGGTATGGGTGGTAGAAAAAGTCCTGTTATTCTCAATTTTCCCTTTTACTATGCAAAGGTAATGGGGTGGGGAATAAGCAGAGTTATAACATCCCACTTAAAAAGAACAATACAGGGAATACAGTAAAAGTATTTACCAGGTAGGCAAATTAAAAATGGTTGCAAAATAAATCTCCTGTCATTCATGCGCGCTCGTGATGGCCAACACTCATACGCTCACGCACACTTACCGATCGTAGAATCTGGCACTCCATAGAAAATACAAAAACATCAATTAAACACTCGACATAGGTAGTGTCTTTTTCTTCCGTGTCCAGCCCCAGATTATCAGGTTTATGCGTTAGTACAGTCCCGAAATCGCTGGAAGGTGAAGCCTGAATGTACTTTGTTTTTGTTATGTTAAAAGGAAGGTTCTATGGGATGACACAGTCTTAGATACAGGTGGTGAATATGGCGTGGTCTCATTGGTTTCGCCGCTGATGGTAATACTTCTTAACGCGTCTTAACGCGTGAAGATAACAACTGACCGTTGAGGTATGGTTTACTTCTAGGGTTTTAAAATCCAGCGAAGAAAATATGCACAGTCAGTGTTCAGAAGATTTTCTATTTTCTTTCGCAGTAGAGCAATAAGATAATATAAATAGATCTGGCAATGTTCTTCTCCAGTTTAATCTTAATTTAATTGATGCTGTGTTAGATTGTTCTTTGGGGTTGATTTCTTTCTTGCAAAAAATTTAGATAGCGGAATCCCAACAGAGGATCGCCACAAAGATTAAAATTTAAACAGTCTCATCAGATTCTGGAGGGTTTTAAGAACCGAGTCTGGAGGACTCTAATACAATGTTTTTGCTGGGACGCAAAGGTTATGATCACCCTATATGAAAGATAGAAAACATGTAATCATACCGAAAAATCAAATAACATTATAAAGCGCGATAAATTTACCGTTAAGACTATTATACACACTCGCGTATTTAATTATATCTATTAAGAAAACACTTCGCGAGTCTAATGGTTAAAACACCCATCTATATATATAGAACTTAACTTAATTAATTAATGATTCCTTCGCGACTTTAAAAGTTAATTTAATCGTTTTAAGCATCTATTATCTTTGGAAATACTATAATAGATATATCATTACATTTTCAACTGGAAACTATTGAGATAGGTTTAATTTAATAGATTTAAATTAACACAAAATCCAGTGAACTAAAAATGAATGAATTTGACCACTGATCACTAGAAACTAATATATATTATACCGTTTAGCACAGAATAGAATTCACTGCAAATATAGCCCAAAATCCAGGGGAAATCTAACAAGATTTTACTATAGCTAGTGCTTCTGTAAATCTCAGGCAAACGAGTGATAAAATGGCATTCTTCAGGGTCTGTATATATATGGAATGGAATGAAAGATTGGGGAGACATGTGAAAATTTCACACCTTTTCAGAACTCAGGTAAAAATCGAGATTCTAGCCGCCCGCTCCTCGTCCGATTATTCAACTCCTGACCGCTCGTGTTTCCCGTTCGTTCCGTTTTTCTAGCGGTTCTCTGGTTGACATAGAGATGTGAAATTCCTGCGAGAGACTAGCGTCGTCTGTTTTGGGATCGTCTTGCCTTAGATCGTGCCGCTTTCCTCCGTTTGATTTAGGCAACGCCTTTAAGGCAGGTACGAAAGAAAGGTGAGGCGGTAGTTGATTCAGACCGCTCTGAGGTCAAGCAAGAGGCGTGGCTTAACCCCTCCTTTAGACGATGCGCTCTGTTGGATACACAGACGAAGGAAACTCGCTGCTATCAATTTCTCTAGAGATAGTGTGGGCGTGGTTTAACCTCCCCTTTAGGCCATGCAATTGCTGAGAATGCACGGAAGATAAACTGTCTACATTTTAATTAGCAAACGTGATGACGAGTCCACTATGCTCTGACGCATATTAATGAGCCCAGGTGGAGTTCCACGTTTCTGTTGTGCATTGCTAATGAGCCCAGGTGGAAGAATTCCCGTTTGACGAAAAGTTACAACATTATTCGGGGGTACTGATGCTACGAGGATTCTACCATATCATCTAACATTTCAGGGTCAGCAGCGTTTCATCGTCACACGCTTCCGATGGAGCTGAACTTGATATGAGTAATCAACTGTGAGCTTTAGCTTGACTCACGTAGTAAGCTTTCGAGTGATTTGAACTTGTTATATCTATGTATTGAACTTGTGCGCATGTGATATATGTTGACGAAAAATGCTGCGTCCACTGTTTTTATCGTGGGCGAGAAATATTCCTTTTTTACTGAGGAACGAAGAATGTCCTATGGCAAATTTTGCAAACCAAATGTCCGTTTTGATAACTTATTTCTGGTTAGACGTCAGACACGTAGCGTGTAGAGTCAGACTTCTGATGGACTTCTTTTGCCCTCGCAAAATCCTTTAAGAACACAATTCACCACAGATATGAATTATTTTATCCACTATGAATAAACACGTGTATTTAGGCTAGGTGTTTAGGGATTTCTCTTTACACAACAATGTTGAAAACTGCACTGATCTCTCTAGCGAACTGCGCGGTATATTATATCTCTAGAAGTCAAATGTGGGTCCCTTGGACCGGTGACGTACAACTCCGCCCATACAACCAATAGCTAAGAGACCTTGTGGTCACTCATTCCCAGGATCTCTCTTGACTCCTGTCAGTCCAAAAGTGGGTAGAGCAATTCGCGACCAACTTTCGTTGCCTTTCTTGCCTGACAAACACGTGTTGAGATAATTGGCTGGCCAATTCAAAAGTGTCCCCCGCCTTCCAACTGTCATATCACTCTCTGTTTGTCTATCGCTCCGCGTGTTGGTGGCGGCCTTTGTTACCTCGGTCCATTGTCGCCAGCACGCTAACAAGTCCATTTGTGGCGCCGCCTATTATATTGCATGGCGGTTGGTTTAAACAGCATGAAAAGCCAAGCTAGGCTTTTCCACGCGCCTTTGTCCCAATGTGGTGACCCGTCGCTTGTATGGACAGTGGCCGAGCAATAAAGAGACTAAGCTTTTGTGTCAGCCGCGCTCGCTTCAAAGTTAACAGTAGTCCACAGAAATCGTACCATGCCCAGATGTCTGATTTTGATGAAACCAGATGTGTTTCACCAGATTTATCACAAGGCAATGTGGTCTTCAAAAGATAATGCCAGGTATGGGAACTCAATCAAAAGAATTTATTTTACCACCGATGAAAGAACAAATGTGGTTCTAAATACCGGTCGCGAATAATCAAAACGATGAAATAGCAAATGTGGAATGAAAGAGCACAAATGTGGGAGAAAATAGAATAAGAGAGATGTAGGAAAAGATAGAGCGATATGGCCTTGGTGCTCGTTTATCACAGGAGCACTGCTCTTAGGTCATCCAGGTCTGCATTATATTGGCTGCTTGGCGTTACATATTACCGACGGTGCATCGGTGAAGAAAGCAGTTCTTCTCTCTGTGCTTTCCTCAGTCATTAAGACCTATGTGATCGTTATTAGAAAAGAGAGGAAGACAGTGTGAAAAGAGTTGAAAAGGTATACTTCTTTGAAGGATCGGTGAGACATCTCCCCTGAGAGTGAACTTGATGTTGGTATCTCAGTCATTGTCCAAATTTATCAGTGAACGGTGGTTTGGTTTTAGAAAAGTCAGTGAGTGTAGATAAATGGTTTGAAAAAAATGAATGGAGTTGTTAAAAGACTGTTCGTCTTTGTTGAAGGGAAGTGATATGTATGGAGGAGTGCTTTGGGCAAAGGGAGGAAACTCCGTGGTTTCCACTTGGAAGATGTAGTAGTTATGTTTAGAGTTAAGCATACTAAGTAAGTCCAAAATTGTGGTGGGACAAATTTGGATGTAAAGTTTTTGTAATAAGTATTGAAGAGAAGTGTATGGTTTTGAGTCTAATCATCAAAGGGAGATAACTTGGAATTACGGCCCTTGTAAGTTTTGGTGGGTGAGGAAGGAAAAAAAATACGCACGAAAAAGTTGTGGTAGGATGAACACATTTTAGGAGTGAACGAAAAAATGTTAGAACGGGGATTAGTCTGATTTTGAACGCGCTGAGCGTAAGTTAGCAAGTGTGTGCTAGAGAGATGGTAGTTTGGAAGTTCATTAGTGAGCAAGGTTTTTGATATTCATGTCTCTGGAAAACAAGCCATTTTGATGTGGTTGGCTTCTGTGGTTACAGACACCCCATAACAAGAGTTATGTTATCAAGTTGTCAAGGTTTTGTGTTTTTCAAGACAGCAGGTATGATTGCAGTTTATATTGAAGATATATTTTTTTGTTAGATAAAACAGAGACAGACGTAGTGATCAGGTAAACTGGTAGAAAATCAACATCTCTGGCAGTTGTAGGCCAGTCTTCTAGCAAGATACACCAGAAGGTCACTAAGTGAAAAGTTCTAAAGATAAACTAACTTTCTTAGAAGATCACCCAGGTGACATAGCAGTGGAGAAATTAGACGAGAGCAGATCAGTGACAGATATGTACAAGAATACGATTTTCGGATGTTCGCTGAATTTGAGAAAATGTACGAATGGGAATTCTATCAAATTGAATGTATAAATCTATGAGATAAATTCGCAGAAGAGAGAAGCGGATTCTACTTTATGTAAATAAAACTTTGAAGTTCGTTTTACTGCTGTTGGAGTACAGTGTGTCAACAGAGTTAGAAACCATCAACCATCTGTACGTCTTGTCTAATAGTGCATTTCATCACTTGTTTACAGCAGAGTGTTTACATTGTCTGCTCACACATGCTGACCACTGGTTAGGGCAGTGATCTGAACCTCTAACATCAACACTATACGAACACTATAAAGAAATGCAAACCTTAACCCACACTATCACGGCCACACTAATTAAGACATAATTAAGATGAAAAAATACGGATTTTATTTCTAGCCAACTCGTCACGAAAAGAAAGAAAAATTTTTAAAATATATAAATGACTTTCATGAGATGATTGTTGCTGGTTTCGGTCAGTTAAGATAGAAATGCTGAGTACAGTCTTGGACAATGCTGGGCGCATGTCACGTCTGGCATCCAATCAATTTCTGACCATTGTCGTAACACTGACCAATGTTAGCAATCCAGATTCACATAAACGTGTTGTAGCAAATACGTGTCAAGCCAGGAAAAGCTTTCTTTGCCAAAACTGGGTAGGAGCCCATTTTAGAGCACTAAAATTCACCAAGATTTTCGTGGAGAATCTTTGCTTCAGCAAGGCGTTGATCTGCAATTTGATACGGTCATCTTTTTTGCATGTGAGCATCATCAATCGAGTCCAAATTAAAGGTGAAGTAATTTTCAATCCGCTGGTAATTTTTCAATTCCTCTTGAACAACTTAATTATCAAATTCATGCGATTTACCAGATGCTTCAAAATATCGCTTTGAGTTAAATCTCGGACCATCTCTAATAAGCCCTCTCTAGAATATTTTCCAGAGGCAGAAACTTTTCATACTTATCCTTCGCGTCTCGTCTCTTCTTAAAAGCCAGTTTTTTATTGATAAGCAACAGTTTTCTTATTTGCATTCAGACCACCTACTTCTGACCCGTGAAATGAAATAATGAGATCATTCAATTTCGAGAAAGTTTCTGTAAGATAAGGCTAACGACGCGATGGAACTTTCGGTTTCAAATTCTTCACACAGTTTGTTTTCCTTCTCGCGGACAAAAATATAACTATCTCAATTCTAAAATTCTACAACACGAGGCACTTCACACCTGTTGGTTCTCCCTATGCACCTGCCATGGACAGACACATCACACAGATTAAGAACCCCTGCTGTGTTCAGGAAATAAGCAAATACAGATAAATAGCATGCACTAATAAGACAGACGTGGGGGCACCAGACGACAGAAAAGAAATATAAGTGATAGGCTCAACGGGAAATAGAGCTTGGGACCATCCAAATGGCGCCATCGCCTCGCTGCGAATGTGAAACTTGAAAGTACACACAGCCAATTTAGCACCCAAAAAGTTCCTCCTTGAATGTGATCATTTTTCACGACACAATGCGTAACTATGGAATACAGGACCCGTGAATGACCCAGACATTTATAAACTCAATCACGCTCAATACAGTGAAACCATCACAAGGCCAATGAAATACGATTTGTCGGTTATACTATAAATAACTTACACCATGGCTGATGATACAGTATTGATAAAACAGAAGAGACCTACAATAAATGTTATATATAGTAACAACAGAAACAGGCCATGGCCAACCTAATTCTAGTGTCTTCTCGTTATGATGGTGTGAATATCTTCGTAACTGTTCTTGATTGTTTATGGCAACGTTTCTCAACTGGGGTTCCGCGGAACTTAAAGGGTTCCGCGAGAGGTCGCTTAGGGTTTCGAGAGAGATCGTGACTGAAAAAAATAAAATAAATAAACGGGTTTATTTTCTCAAAGTCTTGTATAAAACTGTCTTAAGCTATATTGTTTATTCAAATTGCTTGGGCCTTTGGTTTTTAGTAACACTGCTATACAACATTACCAAGAAATGTGCACGCTGTAAATAACATTAATAAAAATTACCTTGAGCTAAAGATATAATAATTTTTATGTAGGGGTTCCGTAAGACCTGAAAAATTATTTCAAGGGTTCCGCCAGGGTAAAAAGGCTAGAAACATTGGTTTATGGTGTTTGGCATATTCGTATCTCCTACAACATTCAGTCTTTAACTATGCAAAGTTCATCAGTTACAAAGGTCACATCAGGACCAAATTATGTTTCTCGACCAAAATACAATATTTGGTGCGCTGAATCAAAAGTGACCCACTTCTTCAACTTAAGAAACTACTTTTCATCTGGCAGACTATGTTATGCAAGCAATAATTAGCTTAATGAATAAGGCTGTCTCTTTTTATGAGTTCACATGAAATTTTGTCATCCGTGTGCAATTTTTTGTTTTCATTATAGATTATACGAAACCTAATGAAGATTAGAAATATAACACTACAAAGAACTACAGCACAAAGAAACCAAAAAAGAAAACGAAAATAAAAATCATTACGGAAAAAAGAACACAAATAGGAAAACAGAAAGAATAATTCATTGTTTTCTTGTCAGCCTGCCGGGGAGCATCGGTCTTCAGTTAGTTTACTGTGGGGTTTTTGAAAGGAAGATTTCATTGCACTGTTATCAGTTGGACTGCACAGGATGTGTCTTATCCACCGTTAAAGCTTTTTCCGAACTTCTTGTCCCACTGGTTTTACTTCCACTGGTTTTTGTTCCACTGGTTTTTGTTCCACTGGTTTTTGTTCCACTGGTATTTGTTCCACTGGTTTTTGTCCCACTGGTTTTTGTTCCACTGGTTTTTGTTCACTGGTATTTGTTCCACTGGTTTTTGTTCCACTGGTTTTTGTTCACTGGTATTTGTTCACTGGTATTTGTTCCACTGGTTTTTGTTCCACTGGTTTTTATTCACTGGTTTTTGTTCACTGGTTTTTGTTCCACTGGTTTTTGTTCACTGGTATTTGTTCCCCTGGTTTTTGTTCCACTTGTTTTTGTTCCGCTTGTTTTTGTTCCACTGGTTTTTATTCCACTGGTTTTTGTTCACTGGTTTTTGTTCCACTGGTTTTTGTTCACTGGTATTTGTTCCCCTGGTTTTTGTTCCACTGGTTTTTGTTCCACTTGTTTCTGTTCCACTAGTGTTTGTTCCACTGGCTTTTGTTCCACTGGTTTTTGTTCCACTGGTTTTTGTTCACTGGTATTTGTTCCCCTGGTTTTTGTTCCACTGGTTTTTGTTCCACTTGTTTCTGTTCCACTAGTGTTTGTTCCACTGGCTTTTGTTCCACTGGCATTTTTTCGTTGTCTTTTCATCATTTTCACATTGGTGATCCTCAGATCATTACACTTTAACAATATAAGGAGCATATGCACTTAACTAACTGATGCCAAGCCTTCCTGTCCTGTCACGTCTGTCAATCTCCAGTTCCTTTCTCCGTGTGTTTTTTGGTTCCCCTCTACCCAAACTGTCCTGGGATATTCCGAAACAAGGACATCCTTCTAATGCTATTAACATATTTCTCGAGTGTGTCCTGGTCTATCACCTTCGTGTTACTCCCATCTCCTGTTCCACTGGCACCCATCAGCTCCAAATTAGTGGTCTTGCCATACCACTTCATTCCTTCTATTCTACGCAAGGGTTCGTGTATGTCTATAGTTTCTTGGAGTTTTTCGGGCGGGCCTGGTGGGGTTGTTTTCTTCTACTTCTTCACTTCTATTGGTACTTGTCTTTTTCCTTGTCATCGGTTTCACATTGACGATTCATTCATCAGACATAATAATTATATGTTCAGCTAGTATCCATGTTTGCACGTGTGTAACTTGTTTATTGTCATTTTATTGTTCTCCATATTTCACAACCATTCAACGTGATGATAGCATTACAAGGTAGTCCTTGTTCTGGAATCTGCATTGCAAGAGAGAAAGAGGAAGACTAAAGAACACGTAGAGAAGAGAACGAGACAGACGTTAAGGTGATGAAGAACACGTAGAAAAACCTTGAGCTGATGGCACGAGACAGGAAGATTTGGCATACGTTTGTTGAAGGCCTATGCTCCTTGGGGAGCTGAAGGGTGATACATGAACTAATACAGTTGGAATGTGTTGACATTTGAGTTGAAAACTTTTGTTACTAGAGAGACTGAATCACAAATGATTACATCAGAAAAATTATAGGAACTACCCATCATGCATCGGCTACATAAAGAGACACATAGGAATGGAACCCATTCAGTTACCACCACACGGCTACAACAATAGAATATCTGATTTTAGGGCACGAGGAACAGCAAGAGACAGAAGGATTGACAATATTACAGAAATCTTTTTACAGCGCGAGCTCACATCAACCAGTGCGACAAACGCGGCTGAAGAACGTAAGTAGTTTCTCCTCACGGCTCTCCACAGTAAGAGTAAACAAAAGCAGTAACAGAACTGTGATAAAGAAGGTACGTATGTTCCAAGACAAGACAAAACAAGACATGGCCAGACATTTTGTTTTATCTGTTGGACTTGATCCTCTTTGATGTCCATATATTTAGTAGTGCAATGAAAGTTCCTCTTGCCTTCTGGGCAAGCCATTTTGTATTCCTCCAACTCTGTCTGTGTTCACGTCACAACATACGACATTTGAGTTCACATCTTTCAGGAGTGTTTCTCAAAGTGCATTCTGACGATCTTTATCAGCATGTCCCGTTCCACTCGTTATGGAGCATGGGAACCACCACCACAGCTGGTCACCTTACAAAAAGCCAGGACCAAAGCAATAATGCGTTCTCGGAGTTGATCGTTTCTGTAACAATTTACTTTACGTCACGTGGCTAGCAGCCTCTTTCAAAACCTCTTATTAGTCTTCTTTTACGACATACCTGAAGGAGGAATAGTTCTATATCTTCTTTATTTTCCCATAATCCCCTGGAAACTACAGGGAACATACTAGATGTCACTTTTTACATCTATTTTCATGGTCTTTGAGAGAAGTCATTGAACTAAGAAACCAAAACAAGATTACATGAAACTATCTAATTTAAAAAACAGAGAAATGTATGGGAACAATCGTACCAGTGGCGTTACTAGAGTGAGGCAGATGGGGCACGTGCCCAGAGCGCCAAGTATTGGAATTAAAAATGCAAAAATTATACTTCTCATCTATGACAATCCAGTTTATCCCACTTCCCATTTATATGTATGTATGTATGTATGTATGTATGTATGTATATATATATATATGTGTGTGTGTGTGTGTGTGTGTGTGTGTGTGTGTGTGTGTGTGATAGGGCCACAAAAAAGCCAAAAATATTTGTTTTTGCTTCTTCAAAGGCCATAATAACGCCTTCATTTTCATATTTATGTATTTAATACCCTGAAGTAACAAGAAGAGACATGGTACGCAACCAGACAATACGTCAAGGCCTTAAATCCTACCCCCTGCAGACCCAACTAGAACAGTCCCAATTAAGACGGTTTGGCCATGTCTGCAGAATGGGAGAAGATCGGATACCACGACAAGCATGGGAAACAAAGAGCCAAGGATCCAGACCCCGAGGACGACCCAGAGTCCGCTGGGAGGACAACATTAGACAATCTTTGAAGGACCGAGGACTAGAATGGAACCAAGCCAGGAGGAAGACAGCCGATAGGATAGTCTGGCGCTCTCTCTTCCAAACCTCTACACCTCACGGTAGAAGGGGAACGACTAAGTAAGTAAGTATACCCTGAGTATGTAACTGTGTTTTTGCCTAGTATATCTTTTACAAGAACACCGGTAAATAGTCTTAAGCCCGGCTACGCGTGTGTTACTTTTGTGAAGGGATTACTACACGCATGCACTGAGTGTGGAAAGTCTGACGCAGAAGAAGCGGTCAGTTTGGTGAGATTCGCAGTAGAGGCAAGATGTGAGAAGACACCCAGAGTCATAAGTTTGCACGCGGCATGGAGGTTAGCAATTGAGCACTGGCTGGGTGTTTTGTTTGTTTGCTTATTTGGTTAATGTTTGTTCATTAATTTGTTTTGTAGGTTCGGGTCACTGAAACGGTTGTATGAATAAATACAGCCCCTGCCTAAGAATCAGAGTTTTATTGTTGTTCGGGTCGGTTGCGAGTGTGCAAGAAAGTGATCACATATCACAACAGCATTTTCATCCCCTCGCCCCACCCTATCACACACACATATATATATATATATATATATATATATATATATAAATATATATATATATATATATATATATATATATATATATATATATATATATATTTATATATATATATATATATATATATATATATATATATATATATATATATATATATACTATATATATATATACTTATATATATATACTTATATATTATATATATTATAATATATATATATATATATATATATATATATATATATATATATATATATATATATATATATATATATATATATATATATATATATATATATATATATATATATATATATATATATATATATATATATATATATATATATATATATATATATATACTTATATATATATATATATATATATATATATATATATATATATATATATATATATATATATATATATATATATATATATATATATATATATATATATATATATATATATATATAGATATATATATATATATATATACATATACATATATAAATTAAAAAGAAAAGGTAAAGCCTAACACATAAATTCAATAAAAGGAAAGAAGAATGGTAAAGTACAGTGCTGTCACAATGGCGTACAAAATCCCCTTGTTTTCTACTTCGTCTGCAAAGTGTAACGTTTCACGTTGATAGTAAAAGCATACTACGTCACTACACGCTCTCTACAATAAAAACGTGTACTGTATTTCTAGATGACCTAGATTAAAATTCCATTCATTTTATTTTATACACTGCGTGATAAAAAGACAGATGGACTAAAGATAGAAAGAAGGGAGGGCTGAAAGCAGGGACACATGCAACACTAAACACGCGTCGCGCGATACACAATTACTACCATCACGCGTGTAAGGCCACAAGCACTAGCTTTTTTCAAATCGACAGTGATAAAAACACTACCCATACCAGAGTAAGGTTTTAAAATCCTGAAAAACGCTTATTAGGAAATATGACATTATACTGGTTTACGTTTGAAAACATTACAGTACCCAGACAGCACATCTTCGAAGTAAACAGGAGGTAGAAGAAAGTGCATATTTTGAACGCAGCCACTTAGCTCTTTTAAATTTGTATATTTGGGTTCCTTAGGTCTTGCTGACAAAGAATATGTTGAGTGTTACGCAAATAGTCTAGGAATTACCAAATTATAGCCAAAATAAAATAGTGAGGGTGTCAGACAACACCCAAATCAGAATCGCTCAGTGGCAGAATTTTAGGCCACCATTGTACGGGAAATGAGTCTCCATGTTAAATCCGATTTGATTGGAGCGCAAGAAATGTAAGGCTAAACACGATTAGTCGGGCTATAAATACTATCTTTCGTTGTCAGGGGAGACGGGAGTAGGAGTACTTTTTTTCAAACGATTGGGTAGACATGGCACGATTGGTTAGACCTGCTAATATAGTCAATTAGAGGCGTCAGGTCACCACCACATGTTCAAATAAACTTACTACAGAAACAGTGCGTTGAGCACCAGTGCATATTTTTCTAAATAAAAGCCTGGGACATCGGCAGATCGAAATTGTGTTATATTCAGTGCCAGTCAACGTAATTCTGTATTATTTCCATGAATTGTGGTAAGCTTGAAATATTTGATATCTTTTAATGAAAATTGAATGTAAATTGATAATTTATGTCTGTATATATGTGTGGTTCAGTAGCGAACATGAGATAAAGCCTCTATAGTGCTCCAGCCTGAACAGAAGGTGTCGGAGGAAAGTAAAACTACATGGAATTGCCAAACAGTACACTGACACCTAGCTTATTGACTAGAAAGAAATAATGCTGGAATTGCAGAGGCGTAGTAATCATTAGGGAGGAATATACTGGTGTAAAATATTTCAGATGAAGATAGCAGTTGGCCTACCGTTCTGAACTCAGTGTTTGTTATGTATTGTGCTCAGTGTAGAAATAGA
This sequence comes from Oreohelix idahoensis, assembly GCA_024509875.1. NCBI lineage: Eukaryota > Metazoa > Mollusca > Gastropoda > Stylommatophora > Oreohelicidae > Oreohelix > Oreohelix idahoensis. The sequence continues at coordinate 205,279 of JAMPIV010008711.1, forward strand.
GTATAAATTAGTTCTGAAGTAGGAGGTACAACCTTCTTGTTTCAGGGACTGTGGTCCTAAAGTTATTGAGCAGCACCTGGTCTGAGCTTTGCTGAACCTAGAGGCTGACAGCATACTCCGGGGTCCAGATAGTGACCAGTGAGGTGTCTCCAGAATACAGGGAGGCTATCGAGCAGAGGAGTCCTTTCCTGCCGCCATCACGAAAGTTAAGAGTCTGTGGCCAGAGGAGCTCAACATTATGTCCCCTCAAAAATTGACAATTTTAGTAATAAAGAGGGGCAATTAATTGTTTTAATACCAGGAACTGAGAACATCTCCAATACTAGTTCCAACAGAAACAAACTATTGAAGTCATGATGACAAATACCAACATAGCTTGAAATAAACAAAACCAGTATTACCTCATATTACTACTACACAACTGACACACATAGGATAATATTAATAAAATATGTCACTACAAGGTTCATATTGAAAAATTTTGTACATATAATTGTAATTAAAATTGATTGTGATTCCTGGTTCACTTTGTATTTGAATCAGGACACTTATATTAATGACAGTAATTAATACATATTGATATTTGAAAATTTCCCAGTGACTCCTTTAAGATAGTCTTATAGAATGTTACATGTGTGTGAGTGTCACAGTGTTGTCATGTGTGGTGGAATAAATTAAATTGTTTATCTGTCTGTTGTTGTTGTGACTTACACTTCATCATATACATACCCTAGACATTCAACGTAGTCCTCACAATATTCCAGAATAATTCTGACTGAGGTATAAATATGTGGCAGCAAGTAAGGTTATCTGTAAAACACTACACCTATTAGATACAGATACCTTCACAGCTGATCTCAGTCAGTACACTAAGTCCCCTATAAATATTTATAACATCCCACTTTACCACAATATATATATATATATATAGATATAGATATACAATGTCAAATGTCGTACTTTATGGCACCGAAACTTGAGGAAAAATCAAGAAGTTACATAATTTCATAAACGGGTATTAGCGTTGAATGGAAGGATTGAAGTGGTGTTGTAAGATCACCAATGTGGAACTGATGACAAGATCACCAATGTGGAACTGATGACAAGATCACCAATGTGGAACTGATGACAAGATCACCAATGTGGAACTGATGACAAGATCACCAATGTGGAACTGATGACAAGATCACCAATGTGGAACTGATGACAAGATAACCAATGTGGAACTGATGACAAGATCACCAATGTGGAACTGATGACAAGATCACCAATGTGGAACTGATGACAAGATCATCAATGTGGAACTGATGACAAGATCACCAATGTGGAACTGATGACAAGAACCAAACAGATGTCAATGGAACTACATGTGAGGAGGCGCTGAAGTTTAAAGGATACATATTAAGAAAACCCGATGGTAGATTTAGTTTGGTTTGGTTTTTAAGGACTATCTTCATTGCACGCGGACTCCTCCATCAGTGCTCCGATCTCCTCCATTAGATCACACAAGGAGGATCTCAGCACAGTGCACGAACTCCGAAGCACCGGCGAGAATCCCAATGTGTGGAAATAGGAATCACACATTCTGTAAATATTTTTTATGGTAGATTTACAAGGCAGTCCTTATTCTGAGTTTCCCAGTGTAAGAGAGACTTACGTGAAACTGTCCTGTTAAAGAAACGGAGAAAGAAATGAAGTGGAAAAGTTATCACTGGAACAAAAACGATACAAGAAAGGATGACGTAAAACAAGACAAGTAGTTTGAGAAAAATAGTTTCAAAAACTTTTCTAGAAGTTACAATCACCTCAGCTGCAACATCTGGCAGTGAACAAGCTCGTGAAAGAAGACAATTATGGCGTAAACAAGGCAAGAGTTTGAAAAGAGATGACATGGACAACACCACAACATCAGCAGAATCCATCAATCATGTACAGTTGGGTGGAATAGAGAGTTAGCAGAGAACTCTGCCTAACCTTTTTTTCTAAGAATAATGCTTCCTGCATCTGTTATTAATTTGTCGAACAGGGAATCGCTAAAAGAGAAAAGTTAGAGAAAACTTGCTGCACGAATATATTTTGTCCAGTTATTCATGTGAAAATTATGCGCATTGTAAACCGACTAAATTTTATGTTCATAACTACGTTTGAAGTAATTCCTTTCGTGGAAAAAAATTAATATATCCTCCCTTGTATTTTGAATCATTGTGTCGTTTGCCTGAGCATAACCACTTTTAATGCATACAGTAACAGAAGAAACCCTGCTATGAGAGATTTTCCATTAAAGTTGCCTATGCGAGGCTTAAAACTGCAGACAGAGAAATTACTGCAATCCCAGTATGTCGCATATTTGATTACTAGAAATACATTTAGCTATTTCATGCTCGATTTCCTTTGGGATCTGGTTCTTCAACACACCAGGAGGCGTTACAACATGCTCCCGTGTCACGTGTGGTCACGGTCTATGCATAACTTCTAACACAACATTTTTACCTGGCTGAGTACATCTGAACTTAAAATTCACTTTGCAGCAGACTATCCGAATATGAGGCATGTTTTCTGAGCTAACAGCCATAATTTGGAAGTAATCATATCCCAGAATAGGCTCAGCTTTCCCGTGGAAATTCGTCTGTACTGTATATCTGAGATGTTCTGTTTGATGGACAATTATTTCTTACAGCGATAATGCGTTTGAAAATGAGGTAATGTAAACAATCTTGCCAAGTCGCAAGACAAATGCAAACAACGTTACTGTGGTAGATGAGTGAAGTGTTAGAGACTTCACCATACTAGGTCCAGCTTTTGCTTTGGGTGGGGTGATCAGTTATCTGCTTTTGCTTTCCCTAAGTCAAGAGTAGAGTCAGATCTTATTTATAGCTGGGTAAACTAGAGCGTGATGCTACCATGTTTATAACCCGGAACCCGGTAACTTTGGCGTGAGAAGCAACTCCTCTGCCCATCTTATGCTTATCAGCGTGAAAAGACAAACTGGATAGGACACGTTTTGAGAAAATAGCATTTGGTTATAGCAATAGAAGGCAGTCTGAATTTCCTAAGGTAATAGAGATAGACAGGTACATAGATAGATAGATAGATAGATAGATAGATAGATAGATAGATAGATAGATAGATAGATAGATAGATAGATAGATAGATAGATAGATAGATAGATAGATAGATAGATAGATAGATAGATAGATAGATAGATAGATAGATAGATAGATAGATAGATAGATAGATAGATAGATAGATAGATAGATAGATAGATAGATAGATAGGTAGGTAGGTAGGTAGATAGGCAGGCAGGCAGGCAGATAGATAGATAGATAGATAGATAGATAGATAGATAGATAGATAGATAGATAGATAGATAGATAGATAGATAGATAGATAGATAGATAGATAGATAGATAGATAGATAGATAGATAGATAGATAGTTAGATAGATAGATAGATAAATAGGTAGGTAGATAGATAGATAGATAGATAGATAGATAGATAGATAGATAGATAGATAGATAGATAGATAGATAGATAGATAGATAGATAGATAGATAGATAGATAGATAGATAGATAGATAGATAGATAGATAGATAGATAGACAGACAGACAGACAGACAGACAGACAGACAGACAGACAGACAGACAGACAGACAGACAGACAGACAGACAGACAGACAGATAGATAGATAGATAGATAGATAGATAGATAGATAGATAGATAGATAGATAGATAGATAGATAGATAGATAGATAGATAGATAGATAGATAGATAGATAGATAGATAGATAGATAGATAGATAGATAGAACGAATGAACTTTATTTTCGAAGGGTAAAGAATTGGGCGCGCAGGCCCGTCTAACATTCTGCCCTTCCACTCTCATTAATCTTGCATACTATATCCTTTCATTCCCACATGATGCTTTAAGCATTAATTTAAAGGCATGCAACATTATAAAGTTACCATAACAGCATTCATTTACAGTATTTACAGTATATTTGGATGTCACCAAACTAAAGAAGACAAAAATCAAACAGTCATTTACTGACACCTTAGAAGACCGTCTCAAATCTATCTCGCTAGACGGCCAAAGTGTGGAAACAAATTGGGCAGCCCTAAGTGAGCAGATCTACAACACTGCTACAGAGGTCCTGGGTCCTTCCATCAAGAAACAAAATGACTGGTTTGATGAGAACTCAGATGATATAAAGCAGATGTTGGCTGAGAAACGCCGTCTCCATAAAGCATATTTAAATGATCCAAAATCTACATCCAAGAAAGACGCTTTCAACAACATGCGTAGAATCGTCCAACATAAACTACGCCAGATGCGGGATTCATGGCTGAGTAATAAAGCAGATGAGCTCCAAGGCTTTGCTGACAGCCATGACTTGAAAAATGTTTACCTTGCACTCAAAGCGGTCTATGGTCCAACATCATCAGGATCATTTCCCCTCCTTAATGCAGATGGAAAAACACTAATTACAGACAAGGAAAAAATGCTCCAACGCTGGGCTGAACATTTTAATAATATTCTGAACCAGCCATCATCTATTAACGACGAAGCCATCATCCGCCTGCCCCAAATTCCTATAAATGAAGCATTAGATGATGTACCAACTCTGGAGGAAACTAAGAAAGCGATTCGTCAACTGTCTAGTGGAAAGGCCCCCGGCTCCGATTCAATTCCTGTTGAGGTTTATAAAGATGGCGGTGCAGTTCTGATAGAGAAACTTCACATGATCTTCCAGCAAATGTGGCAGAGTGAAACCATCCCACACGATCTCAAAGATGCGTCAATTATACATCTATATAAACGTAAAGGTAATCGCCAAGACTGTAACAATCATCGAGGCATCTCTCTTTTATCAATCGCTGGGAAGATATTCGCCAGAATCCTTTTGAATCGCCTTACGGCTCATCTTGACAAAGGTCTTTTACCTGAAAGTCAGTGTGGATTACGGAAAGAACGTGGAACCACAGATATGGTGTTCGCTGCAAGACAGCTACAAGAAAAATGCCAAGAACAGCACTGTGACCTGTACACAGCGTTCATCGACTTGACAAAGGCGTTCGACACGGTCAGTAGAGAGGGTCTATGGAAGATCATGGCAAAATATGGCTGCCCAAAGAAATTTATCACAATAGTGCAGCAACTGCATGATGAAATGCAGGCTAGAGTTCAGGAAAACGGTGAGCTATTAGAGCCTTTCCCCGTCTCAAATGGAGTTAAACAAGGGTGCGTACTTGCACCGACTCTGTTCAGTATCATGTTTTCTGCTATGCTGACTGATGCTTTTAGAGACGGGGACACAGGAATCGACATTAGTTATCGTATTGATGGAAAATTGTTTAACCTTAGGAGGCTTCAAGCAAAAACCAAGGTCAAATCACACACCATCAGAGATCTTCTGTTTGCTGATGATTGTGCCCTCAATGCTGGCTCAGAGGCTGATCTGCAGCATATTGTGGATAGATTCTCCGAAGCCTGCGCCAACTTTGGGCTTACCATCAACACGAAGAAAACAGAAATCATGTACCAACCAGCTCCTGGCACAGTTTATACTGAGTCAATCATCAAGGTTAATGGTGAGAAACTGAATGTTGTGAACAGATTCACATACCTTGGTAGCACACTATCCCAGAACATTGTCATTGATGATGAGGTGAACACCAGGATCTCCAAAGCCAGCACCACATTTGGCAGATTATACACCAACGTTTGGCATCGAAGTGGCATTAGTCTACATACAAAGCTGAAGGTGTACAGAGCTGCGGTGCTTCCAGTGTTGCTATATGCAAGTGAAACATGGACTGTATACAGGCGCCACGTAAAGAAGCTAAACCACTTCCATACAGTCTGTCTCAGGAAGATAATGAACATCAAATGGCAAGACAAGATCCCGGATACCGCCGTTCTTGACAGAGCTGGTATCCCTAGTATTGATACTATTCTGATGCAGTCACAGCTTCGCTGGGCAGGTCATGTAGTCCGCATGCCAGACCATCGACTGCCAAAGATACTCTTTTATGGTGAGATACAGAAGGGTAAACGCTCCCATGGTGGCCAAAAGAAGCGCTTCAAAGACACGTTAAAGACGTCATTGAAAACCTTTGACATAAACCCTGACACATGGGAAGCTGCTGCGCAAGACCGAACTGCTTGGCACATTTTGCGTTCGCCCGCTAATACTCGAGGCGAAATCTCAGGTTATTATTTTATGTCTAACCTGACATTGATTTTACGTGAGTATCCCTTTATTTCTTGTACAGAGACAGGTGTCCCTCGCCATTCAGGCAAATACTCGCCGATTTCGGAGGTACCCATTGCAGCTGGGTCGGCTCAGGAGCCGCCAGTCCCTGGTCGACGACACTCCTTCAAATGTCTTCGCCAGGTCTCGAGTTAATCCAGTCCAAATCCCGGTCGACGAAAAATCCTCAAATGCCGTCGCCCGGGTTTGATCCTGTATCACCCGGTCGCCAGAGCGGTGTTGTAACCACTACGCTAGCGCGGCTCCCGACCGTGTAATAAAACCTTCACATGAAGCAAACATTCCCTGCCCACACTGTCCGAGATCTTTCCAGGCCCGCATCGGGCTCATCAGTCACCTTCGTACCCATAGACTAACCTAACATATTCCTAAATAATTGGATGAACAGAGTGGTCTTCATCACCCGTGATGGACGAACAACAAACAACAGTATGCAATCATAATTTAAAAAATGAGTAGGTTTTTTTTTTTTTTGAAACAAACAAGCTAGTAAATTGGGGGAAAAAAGTAATAATAAAATAAAATAAATAAAACAAATAAAAATAAATAAATTCTGTATACCGACACTCACTCATGCGGTCAATCCGTCTACAATTAATCTGTATTTTTGGTATGCGGGTACATTCTCACGACTCACATTTCTAAAGTACAGTATTATGTGGGTACATTCACACATACATTACATTATATAATAATATTTTAAAGTGAATATAATAATGATATTACATGGATATAAAACAAATTATTCACACACAAAAATGAGCGGAAGAGGAAAAGAAATGTTGACCTCTGGATGAGATGTTGACAGGCAAATACTGTTTCTTTGGGGGTAGATAATCAGTGTTGAGGAAGTGTTTGAAAAGTGCTTTGTTAAAAGAATATTGTGTAGGTAGGCTTTTTAGGTGGTGTGGAAGGCTGTTCCATAAGTAGGCACCAGAGTAGGCTAGACTCTTTTTGAACAGGTCGATCCTAGGTTTAGGCAGACGTAACTGATGTAATCGTTGTCCCTCCCTTCTACCGGTTTGAAACAATGATCTTAGGTACGACGGGGCATTGTTAGATAGAATTGTGTGAGTCAGCTTGGCTTTGTTGTAGAGAAGACGTTTTTTTAGCGACAGTATTTTGGGTTCTTTTCCTGTCCTTGTGTGTGGTGTCGTGCGATTATCAGTGATCAGACGCACTGCTCTCTTTTGCAGGGAGTGCAGTCTCTTCGAGGTGGAAGCAGGGCAACAATCCCATAGTGTAGAGCAGTAATCTAGATGTGTCTGTATATGTGAGGTGTAGAACAATAGTCTAGTGCAGAGGTTTTCAAACTTTTTTGGTCTGCGGCTCCCTTTACCTGTGCATAAATCACCGCGGCTCCTCTCTATACTACGAAGATCTATATTTATTGATGGACCTTGGCTCATAATATCGAGCCCAACACTTTTCCCAAGCCACCGCGACGCCCTTAGCCGAGGGCCGCGACGCCCCTGGGAGCCGCGACGCACAGTTTGAAAACCTCTGGTCTAGTGTCTGCGTCTAAGAAGTGTTTTATTTTGGCTAGCTGGTACGTCTCTTGAGCTAAGTGTTTGGTTAAATTCCGTACATGGGAGTTCCGCGTTAAGTGCTTGTCAATCGTGATCCCTAGAACATTGTGTTCTGTTACATGTTCAATTTGTATTGATTCCGCGTGTAGCTGTAGCGATCGTTTGGTGCCGTTTATGAGTTTCTGTCTGGTGGTAATCAGCACAGATTTCATTTTTGCTGTGTTTACTTGCATACGATTCATATTACTCCATTTTGTTAGATTGTCTACATCGCTTTGAAGAGTCATTTCAAGTGCCACGCAGTTATTGTTACTAGTGTAGATAGTACAATCATCTGCAAAGAGGTCACGTGTTGAATATTTTAGATGGAGTTGCAGGTCGTTGATGAATATTGCGAAGAGTAGGGGCCCAAGAATAGAACATTGCGGTACTCCTGTATCTAACTTCGAGAAATCTGATGTCGAGTTGTTGTGAAGCACTAACTGTTGTCGATCTGCAAGGAATGATTTGATGATGTTTAGTGGATTAGGGCCTATTCTGAGGGTTTCCAACTTTTGAACCAAGATAGTGTGGTCAATCATGTCATATGCTTTTTTTAAGTCAACGAAAACAGCACCACCTAATTTTCCATCATTTACTTTCGACAGCCATCTGCCATTTTGGTGAGAGCTGTGTGACAGGAATTTTTGGGTCTGAAACCTGACTGGCTCTCAAAGAGCAGTTTGTTTGTTGTTAAGCGTTGAAATGTGGTGTTGTAAATGTGTTTCTCTAGTGGCTTTGAAAGAGATGATAGAAGGGATATTAGTCTGTAACTGTTGGGATCGCTATGTGAGCCAGATTTATAGAGAGGATACACTTTGGCAGGTTTAAATGCTGTGAGGAAGTAGTTGTGTGCAATACATTGGTTTTACACATAGGTTAAGGAGCCACAAATGATGGGCGCAGCGTAACGTAGAATCTTATTGCTGATACCATCAAGTCCAGATGAATTGTTGTTTTTTAATGCCAAGATATATTTGAGAACTTCGTGAATTGTTAGAAAAGGAATATCTCTAAGATCTGTTTTGGTATGTTCAGTGTTGCAGAAGGCTGTCAATTTACTAATCTCGCAGTCGATTGGCTTTAGTGTCGACTTGAGATGGCTAATTTCTGTTTAGAAGTGGTTACTAAAATGAGTTGCCGCGAGGGAGCAGCTTTTTGGTAAAGAGTTTAGTGACTTTGATTTGTGTATTAGTGTTCTAATGGCTTCCCAGACTTCTTTACTGTTTGCTTAGTCTTGAATCATCTTTCTGAAATGTAGTTTCTTTTCCTGACGAATGAGGTATTGTACTTTGTTTCTAAGCATCCGATATCTGCTGAGATCTTTGAGCTTATGTGCTTCGTCCCGCTCTCTCATTGTTTATAATATTTAGTTGGTTATCCATGGGGGCCTTTCTGATGTTTTTGACACGAACCTGCTTTATAGGAACATGTTTGTCGAATATGCTGTTGAAAGTTTGTGTCCAGTAAGTTATGGTTTCTCCTGGATGCGGAAGTTGGTACACGTATGAGAGAGGGGATATTTGTAGGTCTTGTGGGAATAATTGAAGGTTAAAGTTTTTGAAATTTCTGTAATGGACTGTGATGTGTTCCGTTTTAGGTGTTTTGAACCCCTTTCTCGCCCAGGTACAGCTAATAGGATAGTGGTCACTTATTGCTGTCTGTGTGACTGTGCATTCTATAATGTTTTCTGGGCAGGTCGTATAGATATGATCAATTATTGTAGATGATGAGTCTGTTACTCTCGTGGGTTGATTGACTAACTGTGTGAGGTTGTATGAGATGGTGATCATTCCACGTGTAGTTCGGTTTGTGAAGGTCAATAGTGAAATCAACCAGTAGAATAATTTCCTTCGAAGAAGCCCAAACGTTGTCCATCATTCGTGAGAATGTGTCAAACCATACAGTAGAAGAGCTAAGGTTTCCGTAGAGGTAACCAATTAAAACGGGGGTCAGGTTGGGGAGTTTTATTTCCAGCCATATACATTCAATGCCAGTATGTTCTAGACCTTCACGGCGTCTGTACTGAAGAGATGTTGAGATGTATATAATTAGCCCTGTTTCATGTTGTCTGATAGAATCCCTGCGAATGGTGGTGAATCCATTAATCCTAATTTCTTCATCTGTAATTTTGTCATTGAGACGGGTTTCAGAAAAACCAAATATGTGGAAGTTTTGTTGGAGAGATGTGGAGACTTCAGAAAGCTTACCTAGCAAGTGGTAAATGTTTAAATGACTAATTTTAAGCTCTGATAGTTTAAGCCATGAATTAGTGATATTGCCGATATTTTGATTAGAGTTTTTGCACTCGGACATGATAATAGTCAATAGGAAAGAAATAATGAAGGGAGTAGAAATGAGTAAGAAGCAATAAAATTTGTACACAATGGTTAATACAAAATTGTAAACAAGTTGTAAAATATACACTGCAATAGATTTCTCTGAAGTGCGTGAACACTGTTTACAGTATCTTAATCTTTGCAAAAAGTGCGGTTTTTATCTTAAAATACAGTCGGTTCCGAACACAAAGGAATAGATAGATAGATAGATAGATAGATAGATAGATAGATAGATAGATAGATAGATAGATAGATAGATAGATAGATAGATAGATAGATAGATAGATAGATAGATAGATAGATAGATAGATAGATAGATAGATACCAAATAACACATGGTGAAAGAAGCTGAAGATAGACCTGACAGGAATGACAAAGACATAGAGAACTGTTGAACATATCACACAATTGTACAAGTACAGAAAGACTGGATAACCTTTTTTTAAACGCGTATTCTTTAGGGAGCTAAAGGAAACATATGTTGAAGTTATAGTATTTAAAAATAATAAATATAAATGTTGTAGAATAAAGTCGTAGGAGAAAATCCCAATAGAATCACACCACCTGAAATAACATCATTATTTGTTCCACTTCTGGATGTTTTCTGTCCAATTATAAGTTGCCATCTTCTTGTTTATTTGCCTATAACGTTTCCGATTTTATAGTTTTCAAAATAAATAAATAAAATAAAACGAAATAAAAGTAAATAAATTTTATTTTAAAGTATATCGTTTTAAACTTTTTTCTTTAAGAAGTGGGAGGTGAGTGGAAAAGATGAGCTTCATTTGCCTGAGTTCATCCACCATCTCAACTTAATTTTTGATTATAATTAGGGTATTCAGTTTAATGTTATTTTCAATTTGTTAGTGATCTATTTACATAAAAATGTTTTTTTACACTTTAATGTACTTGGTGTCAGCGATATACAGCAGATTTGTGTGTGTGTGTGTAATATTTTTCCTGGCTTTTCTTCTTCTTTGATCCTTAGCCGCCGACCGTCAAAGCAGTCAGTGGCCATCACGCCTAGTGGCGTCTTGTAGGGCAACAACAAATTGATTCCACTTTGCTCGGTCAGTGGCCATCCTTCGTACAGTGCCCCAACTCTGGTTCATTCTTTGCATCTCAGCCTCCACAGTCCTCCGCCAGGTTGTTTTTGGTCGGCCTCTCTTTCGTTTTCCTTCAGGGGTCCTTCTTCTTCTTCCTCGTTCACCCTGAAAAGGACGGTGGTTGCGTTGTGTCTGTTTGCGCGTCCAAGGCATAGCTGTTCTTGTGATGGCATCAGGGTCGGGGGGGGGGGGGGGGGATTTTCCTTATTATTATTATTACGTTACAGTGGGCCTTAGATTTTTTAAATTTTCTTGACTATTATTTTCTTCTGCTTTCTGGTCTTTCTTGGTTTTTGTTTATTCACAGTTTGATATTTTCACGTCATGGTAATGTTTTACAAATAGTTAATTATTCATTGTTTGATTGTTTATTTTTTCTTTGTGTTACTGATGTTTAAGTTATATTTGATGTTATTATTGTTACTGACACGGGCTAGTTACCACCGAACTATGGCATAAGGCATATAATGATTACACAAGCACAAACATAGCTGAATGCCTTCCGTGTCAGACTCGTTAACAGTAATAATCAGGCATTATAACTGCGAGTCAATCTCCAGATACGCCAAAACGTGGATACACTAATAAATGGATAGCGTAGATAGCTGATACAAATGATATTATACACAAATCACTGTTTTTCTAGCACTACTGCTACTATCAATATAGCCTATGGATGGCTTCACAAATTCACATCTCCCAACAATACATCATCGGCAGACACTACACACTGCCTTGCCTCTCGAGTCTTCATCACAACTTCTTTACCCAGTCTCACTTTCTACATCCCCCGGCAATGTCCTGACATTCGCTCACATTGTCACATATCTCCGCTTGATCATTCACGAACAGTTCACAACAACTCAAGTAAACATCGTGTGAGTTTCACACAAATACACTCACTCTTTAACTTTTCGAGACAGTTACCATTATTATGAGTATTACTACTTGCTCGTGAAGAGGGTGTTTGGGTGTCCTGTAGACTGCAACTAGGAAATTCACGGGTATCCATGATAGGGACATTCAGACGCGAGGATTGGAGAACTTCAAGGCACTGTGAATCCAAGGGATTCCATGACTGGAACATTCAGACGCTAGGATTGGAGAACTTCATGGCACCGGGAATCCAAGGGTATCCATGACAGAAACATTCATACGCTGGGATTTAGCAGCACCTTTCATCTGGTCTCTAACCAGGGAGACAGTTGGTTGCGATTATCTATACTTTCATGTCAACCCCAGAGACCAGGAATGTTGACCCTTTAGGCTCTTAATGTTTCTCTTTTTTGTGTCCTCTCTTCTTCCTTCTGTTATTTTTCTTCTTTTTAATCCTTTGTCCCCCTAACTGGGATTGTAGAGACAGCCCTTCCCGTTAAAGAGCACCAAATCTGTCTGATTAATTGTCTCTTTTTTGTTTATTTGTTTTTCCTTTTTCATAGCTCCCTTTATCTTCCAGCTTTCTTTTTTCCCCTGTCTATCCATAGGGTTTTAGGGAAGCCTACTACAGCCTAACGAAATGGTTTCTCCAAGCGTCTCTTTATTTGTCCAAGGTAGTTGATGTTCGAACAGTGTTTTGTGGGAAGACATCACACGACATTGATGTTATTTATCTCTGCTTCGACGACGAAGCGCCTATACGGAGTATAGACATAGAGTTAAAAACAAATGAAACTGAATAAAAAGTACAGAAAAAAACTTTTAAGGACCACTTTTATTATTGATTACAAAATGCACTAAAACATAAACTAATTGTACTACACATTCTGATGCATCGAATAAAAGTGAGTGACAAGTGATCATTAATGACTTAACTCGTCATATCTTTAGTCATCATCATCATCCTTGTTATTTTCTTTTGTGTTCTTTATGGAGAGTGAGGCCTTCACTGCATATGTTCCCCTAGCCGGAAGCTTGTATCAAGAAGTCACATGATTTTGCCGGAAGCTTGTATCAAGAAGTCACATGATTTTGCCGGAAGCCTGCACCAAGAAGTCACATGATTTTGCCGGAAGCCTGCATCAAGAAGTCACATGATTTTGCCGGAAGCCTGCATCAAGAAGTCACATGATTTTGCCGGAAGCCTGCATCAAGAAGTCACATGACTTTGCAGCTGTGGTTTCTGAACCGATTTGTTTTACATGATGAAGTTGCCACCCTCCCCCACATTCCAAACACCCCCCCCCCCACACCCCCCACCCCATGCCCAACCTCATATTAGTGGTCTTATACGACATGCCTGAGGGTGATGTAGTTTTATTCTTGGTTTGTTTCTTCAGAGACCCCACGGGAACTCCACGAGACCATATCTTTCACAAAAATATAAATTTGTGAACGATACGACTAATTACTGATTAAAGATTATTCTTTGCTATAGAATGTATGTCAAATTGCATAAGAAGGGATATCTAGCAGACTGCAATAATTGGAGAGGAATCACTCTTCTCTCAGTTCCCAGCAAAATACTAGGCAGGATAATTATACAGAGAATTTCAAAAGCAGTAGACCACAAACTGACGAAAGAACAAGCAGGATTTAGAAAGAACAGAAGATGTGTAGATCATACTTGTATATTTACCCTCAGTAACATTATTGAGCAGTGCTCAGAATGGCAAAGACAGCTGTACATTAATTTCGTTGATTTTGAAAAGGCTTTTGACAGTATACATAGGGACAGTTTATGGAAAATACTGAGGGCTTATGGAATTCCAAGCTGCATAGTGTCAATCAAAAAAAGCTTCTATGCCAACTTTACGTGTAGCGTTGGGCAGAGCAACCTAACCTTTGAGGTGAGGACAGGAGTACGACAGGGATGCCCCTTATCAACCACTCTATTTTTAACAGTCATAGACTGGGTGATGCACCAGACAACAGAGGACAGTCCAAGAGGAATAAGATGGACTACATTTTCTACATTGGAAGATCTGGAATATGCAGATAACATTGCCCTACTAGCACTTTCACATCAACACATCCAGGAAAAAACGGATAGACTTAATAAGTATAGCCAGCAGGTGGGCTTGAACCTCAATCTAAAGAAGTCAGAGGTCATGACGCTCAATGTGAGCAACCCTGAGCCCATATCAGTAAGGAATCAGCAACTGGAACAGACAGACACCTTCACATACCTAGGATGCATAGTAACACCAGACGGCGGAGCAAGCAAAGACATCAACAACAGAATGAACAAAGCAAGAACAGCCTTTTTTAGTCTAAACAACATCTGGAAGTCCTCTCAGTACAGCACAAGCACAAAATTAAGATTATATCAGAGTTGTGTGCTTTCTGTGCTTCTCTGTGATGCGGAATGCTGGAGAGTTACAGAGATTGTCCTCTTTTCACACAACTTGCATAAGAAAAATTCATATGAAACAAATATAAAGGTATGTAATAAGGCACTCGTAGGAAATAAAGAAGTAGAACACTAGACAACAGAAAAACAACAGACATGAGTGGCTTACCCAGGATTTGAACCCTCGACCTTCCGTGCGACAACACCGCCTAGCTATGCAAGCGAATCACACTGTCCTCCCTGCCATCTACGCATCCCCAAAAAAGGATGTTTCAATGACAGGTCATTAGTGCGAACCTCTATACATAACACCGGAAGTTTACCATGGGCAGTTCAGCCTATTAATGACGCAATCACTTCTGTTGTTCCCCTATATATCAGTATTGGTCAGTCCAACAAGACAAAGACCTTAATACTGTGTCCAGTATGATAGTAGACTTAGAACAGTAAGAACAGGACAGAGGGTAGGTTTGGTATTGTATAAACATTTATAACACATAAGGAAGGGAAACCACGAGGCCTGTAAACAGTAAATTAATATGAAACAAATATAAAGGTATGTTATAAGGCACTCGTAGGAAATAAAGAAGTAGAACACTAGACAACAGAAAAACAACAGACATGAGTGGCTTACCCAGGATTTGAACCCTGGACCTTCCGTGTGACAACACCGCCTAGCTATGCAAGCGAATCACACTGTCCTCCCTGCCATCTACGCATCCCCAAAAAAGGATGTTTCAATGACAGGTCATTAGTGCGAACCTCTATACATAACACCGGAAGTTTTACCATGGGCAGTTCAGCCTATTAATGACGCAATCACTTCTGTTGTTCCCCTATATATCAGTATTGGTCAGTCCAACAAGACAAAGACCTTAATACTGTGTCCAGTATGATAGTAGACTTAGAACAGTAAGAACAGGACAGAGGGTAGGTTTGGTATTGTATAAACATTTATAACACATAAGGAAGGGAAACCACGAGGCCTGTAAACAGTAAATTAATATGAAACAAATATAAAGGTATGTTATAAGGCACTCGCAGGAAATAAAGAAGTAGAACACTAGACAACAGAAAAACAACAGACATGAGTGGCTTACCCAGGATTTGTCTAGTGTTCTACTTCTTTATTTCCTACGAGTGCCTTATAAAATCTGGTTGAGTCACACTCCAGTCTAGCAGTAGATAATCAAGGAATGAGTCTGATTTAGCAGCTGAAGTCGATACTCTCTTAATTAAATGATGATTCGGAGAAAAAACAATACAATTTCTTCTTTTTTTGGCATGGTTTTAAAAAAAATACCCGTACATTACAAAACATGTTATGATAAATCAGCTGTTAATTAATTAGTCAAATTTCAGTCCATTGGCTTTTTTTTTTTTTACTTTTTCCCATACCATTTTTGACGTGTTGCTCTGTAGTTTTATAACAAATAAATCCAGATAAATGACTTACAGGACAGTCAATGCCGTCATTATGCATGTGACCTGGAATGTGGACTTGGTCCTGGCAACAGGGCTGCAGATTTAGCATGACGACAAACTGAATGCAGAAGAAGAAAAAGGACGTGAAACAGAAAGCGCACAATAAGGTGTTGTCATAGTTATTTCTCATCATATTTTCGCGGGTAAGTTGCTTGTAATAAAGAATCGAAAACGAGGCGGAATAAAGATTCCAAGCAGCCAACAACCATAGGAAGGACTCGAGTACAATAAAGAAATAAAATTCTAAAATGAAACAACAGCTTATCGGTATGACAAGAAAGGAATAGTACAAGAAATTATAAAAACCTGAATGTAAAGGTCAGATCAGGGAACGACTGACAGAGATGAAAATATAGGAAATTTGAATTTACAAGACTTTTGCAGGGAAAAAAAAGGATTGCGTAATCGCTTTAATCTAGAAAAATTTATAAAGATAAAAGTATCGTCTTCGTCGCCTTTTCTTTCGAAGAAGAAGAAGGAGAGGCATGACGGGAATAAAAAGAAGAAATAGTACAATTATTATTTGAATTTGATAATCATTCAGATAACAATTTTATGAGGATGTTGTCGTGGTTGAGTTAAAGTTTTAGAGTATTTGTCGAGTCAGACAATTGTAGTGAAATCGACAATGAGAGTGGACTGACTGAATTATAGACAACACACAGATAATGTGTAAAATAGGGTGAACTTGAGATAAACCTGGCAGAGGATTCATTAACGCTATCTCTCTTTCCAAGCCTCAACACACTTATATAGTCTTAAGAACCACCAGCTCTCTCTCCTTTCTCTTCACCGAGACAATAGTAAGAGCTTGCAATATTAAGTATGGATGAATGGTCGGGAACAACGCGTTAATAAATGAGTAAAATTTATTAAAGGTTCTTGAAATAAGAAAACATATGAAAATAAGTATATCAGCACACCAACATAAGAAAGGCATCAATATTCACATCAAGTTAACAAAAATCCAATTAAAGACCAACGAACTAACATCACACCAACCCCAAACCCCCCCCCCACCCCCCCCCCCCCCCCCCCCCCCCCCCCCCCCCCCCCCCCCCCCCCCGTAGAACACCGAGAAATAAATAAACACAGTTCCAATCCTTCCACTTTTGTGGAACCAAATTCAATAACTCCAGTTAGTGTCTTTATATGTATATCCTCCTATAAATGATGAATTACTCTATAAATCCACTGTAGGCGCTATCCATGCACCGATGGTCTCACACTAATAACGAGATAGGCTGTAGATTACTCTGTCTATATTCGGCTGACCGCTAGTACGTGCGGAGGTTTTGACTGACGAGACATACACACAAGACGAGGTCAATTTAGGACAAACGGTCCAATGCGCTATTATCCAGCGCGTGAAATTAGGCATGCGTACTTGATGTTTAAATCCGGTTTGGACTTTATTTGTGAATGAGCACTCAGTTTAAGCACACAGTCTTGGTGCATTCAATTCTGCTGAAGACGCTGGGCTGATAGATATACTGGAAGCCACTATGTTCTGACTGGTGATCAAGAGGCGAGTAGGAAACCACTACTGCCAAATACGATTTCAGATTTACTATGGCTCGTTATACACTGCATGAGCTCATTTCCCGTTAGAGGGATGGGCGTTGAAAAAGGGCTGTACTTCAGGTATAGGTGACAACTCGTGGTGCTAATTGCTTTCAGGAACCGTGAGATCGATGAGAATGTTACGTTCGTCGCCTGACTGGACTCCTTCAGTAGCAATGGGGTGTCCTGAAACTGAGACCGAAAACAGACAACCTTTATATCAAGCAAATAATGAAATTACAATAACGTTATAATAAACAGTTATGCCCCACTATGGGATGTATAATTATTTTAATCATTGCTATGATAGTCTCGGGCTGTCTTTATCCATGTGAGTCGCCCTCCTGTTACTTCCACTCTATCAATTATCAGCATGCGCCCGCATAGGCTAATATATCTTGTTCACACATGTACCTGTCAGCAAATGCTGTGACAGCAAAATCTACTCCGTCCTCCTCCAATTCATCATACGGGAAACCTAACCCTGTACTTCCAGCTGAGTGGATATGTGATTCATCTTACAACATTAAGTGAATTTACATAAAATACAGCATTTGACATTACATAATAAATGGTATGCGCCCCTTGGGGTCGATACACAAAAAAAGGAAAAGTAATAACCTCCCAAAATTGAATACATAGAAAATGCAATGTTATTGCTATAATAATACGTTGTGACTTAAATCTAAGATATAAGTATATCTCTGGCTGGTGACAGCTTTCCGTGAAAGTTCTAAGCTGGTGTCTAACTACACAAGTAGGCATATACTAATTCCACACCTAACCACTAGAAGTTTCTCTCCGAAAGTAATATGTGATCACCTCTTATAATTCAAGTGTTATAGCGCACGCACATCACTATCCAGTTTTAAGTGAATAACTTACACCACTGACATTTCTTTAAAGTAATGACGCTTTTAGCTTACTCGTTAACTCGTGATAAGCACTGAACGGACTATGAGGTTCTTCGCCTAGTAAGTATCTGTTAGCTTAAGTTTACCATTAACCCATTGTAAACAATAACACCTAGGAGACACCTAACTGCTTAAGCACCAGTTAACTAAGGCGGTAGACGGCGCTACATTATCACTGAATTTATTTCCGGGGAGAAATCACCTAATATAATTCAAGTCACATTACTATCATTTATATATAAAGCTAACATGAATATATATATATATATATATATATATATATATATATATATATATATATATATATATATATATATATATATATATATATATATATATATATATATATATATATATATATATATATATATATATATATATATATATATATATATATATATTATAAAAGATATCAACTTACTCCGAGATGACGAGAAAAGGCAACACAATCTAGTTGTGTGCCCACATCTGCCTGTCTCATTTGGTCTTCTACGGGCAGGAAAAATTTACGAGTGTGCTTGACTGAGTAAAATTATCTAGATTTATAGTCTACCAGACACGCTAACTACGGCCACCTGGCATCGCAAGTTCCCACAGATGTACGGCGTAAAACGTAATCATGAGTGTTAAGGTCGTGTTTTTGGTCAAGGGGAGTTTATCTGTAAAATACTTGTAAGTACAGGTCGGATCTTTGTTATCTCCCTTGAGTAGCTACTTATAGGATCGGGAATGTTCTCGAACCTTCTAGATGAGTTGAGTTCACGGCTCAGCGGCGTTTTTGCGCGAGCGATGAATTTTTTACTGAGCTGTTTTTTAGGCGGGGAAATTTGTCGTGACATTCGAATGCTGAGATAGCTTAGAGAAGGGACTGACGATTATGGTCAGTGTGTCCCGATATGGAGAATAGTTTTTTGGTGAAAAGGATTATGATATTTCCTAAGATTTCATAAAGCCGTGGATATAAAGGCTGACATATGTATTCTGCAGAATGTACATTGTTAAAGATTTTTTCGGGCCTTGGATTATAGGCCGTTATGGGTTGATATCTCCGATGAGGGAGATTTGTGAAGGTCGACAGATTATTATTATAGGGAAGGTGTTTTTCTCCCATGAGTTATGTTGAGTCTGACGATACAGACATTATTGTACTGCGATATAGGCAGTTCCCTTTGCTGGAGAGATAATTTGGGCCAGGAAGCTTTATCATTATAAACTGCCGTATTTATGCAGCTGTTGTGCCTGGGATTTTTTATGCTATGCACTTAACTACCTATGGATTTGGTGCTTATGAGATGTATCCTATTTTTGCTGTGTACTGTATCTGTGACAATGTACTTAGTGATGTCCTCGTGACTGTGGAGTATTAAACAGTGTAGAACGATTAGGAGTTTCAACCTTTTCCTGACTCCTACATGTACGTTGGTGTGTGTGTGAATATTGTGGACTTACTTTAGAACTGCATGCATTCGCGTTCTCTGATGTCTGTACACCCACACACCTGGTCGGCCACCTGTAAGCCCGACGAATGCTGATGGGCCTTCATCAGCGCACCTATCATAACAGAACATTTACCATCCTTCCTGAACCACCACAGTTCTACTCCATTATTAGCTGTAAGTACCAGGCGTTGCCCGGAAGTCTCTCACCCTTCAACAGACCCAAGAGTTATCAGTGTCAGGAGAGATTTATCAATGAGTAAGACAAATGTTGTTCTAGAGTCTACATCAGAGACAACAACCGCGAGAAAGTTTCGAGATAAGTTAGTTGCTTATCCTTTACAGGACGTGGCAATCAACTCCAGCTTTTATTGGCTGTTTTTGATTTTTCTAGGCAATTTTTTCATTCAGTAGTTTGCCATTGCTTTCTGAACGGTACGAAGCTTATACCATTGTTAAAAATCCACACAAAGCGATCTATTCTATGAGCTATCTGCGGCGATCAAGGGCCACAACTAAAATCTCAGAACGAACGTTAGTTTTGTCCCCCCCCCCCCCTCTTCCCCCTAAATCGGAGATAAAAGTGAGTACTCGGCCCTCAAAGGGTTGACTAACATTTGCTCCCTGTTGCCACTGGTTTTAGTTGATGTGTGGAAGATTATTATGTCGAGCATCGTGCTTATAGATGTTTGTGAATGGTTTGGGGTTGTCAAGAAATTACAGTTCATGCATGGACTCCAACAACTGGTTGATATTTGGGTCCACAAAGTGCAGGCACATTTATTATGCATTAAACAAGTTCATTGAAAGCATGGAATACATTAATGATTTGAAAGCTCCTACAGTCCTCCATAGAACGTCACATATCTGGAATATTTACTAGGAGTGCCATCACGGTTATCACTGAAGTATCGAAAACCAGACATGGAGTTAATATATATTTAAATTGCTCTTGCAATACTTCTCAGTAAAATACTTCCTCGAACTCAATCCTTCTGTTCGGAATCTTTATATATATATATATATAAAGATCTGGTGGTGAGGCCCCCAGGCCAGGCAGATCATATTTAACTGGGGAAGAGATCGTTGGCAGCGTCAGTACAGGTAATCGTGATGACGGCCAAAAGCCTGACTGTGTTACCACGGAAAACCATGTCATCGGTCTTAGAAAAATAATCAAAATAGGAACATGGAACGTCAGAAGCTTATACCAAGGAAAACAGTACATAGTGAAGAACGAGATGGAAAGACTAAACATCGATATCCTGGGCATCTCAGAGCACAGATGGTCGGGCCAGGGACACTTTTCGATTCCATCAGGAGGAACATTCATATACTCAGGCAAAGAGAGAGGAGGTCAGAGCGGCGTAGGCTTCTACCTGTCTAAAAGGACAGCTGCCTCACTATTAGGATATAATCCCATAAATGACCGCATTGTCACAATCAGACTGAAAGGAAAAAGAAAGAACATCACAATTATACAAACATATGCGCCAACAGCAGCTGCTGAAGAACAGGAAATTGAAGATTTTTACAATGAACTGCAAAATGCATTAGAGAAAGCAAATAAGCAAGATATTAGGATAATAATGGGAGATTTTAATGCCAAAGTTGGAAACGAAAGATTAGAACATGAAAAAAGAGTGAAAGGAAGTTATGGATTGGGCCAGAGAAATGAGAGAGGAGAACGCTTGACAACATTCTGCCTAGAAAACAACCTAGTCATCACGAATACTCTTTTTATGCAACACCCTAGAAGACTATATACATGGACGTCACCGGACGGAAAAAGCAAAAACCAAATAGATTATATCTTAATACAACAAAGGTGGCGATCTTGTATCTCATCCATCAAGACGTTCCCAGGAGCAGACTGTGACTCCGACCATGAACTTCTTGCTGCAAACTTCAAGATCAAATTGAAAAAAGTCGTTACAAGCGACAAAGTAATACGTTATGACACAAGCGCCATACCAGAAGAGTACAGTGTCGATATTCAGAACAAATTTGACATTCTTATGGCAGTACAGGAGGAAATGACACCAGATGAACTTGCTAATAACATCAGAGATGTATATATTACAAATGCACAGAGGTTAATTCCTAAAAGAAGCATAAAGAGACGAGAATACATCTCAGACGAAACACTGAAGTTGGTGGTAGAGAGAAGAAAAATGAAGTCCAAAAAAGATACAGAAAATCAGGAGTTGTACAAGGAATACACAAAGCAGATTAAAAAACGAGTCAGACAAGACAACAACAATACAATACATAAACGACACCTGCAGGAAAATAGAGGAAATGCGCGAACAGGGATTGAGTAAGAATATGTTTTCTGAAGTAAGAACATTGAAAAACAGCAACTTTAAATCATCACCTCGAGCAATAAACGACAAGAAAGGCGACACTCTAACAGAACGTAAAGATATTCTGAACAGATGGAAGGAGTACTGTCAAGAAATGTATACGGAAATAAACAAAGCGGCAGATAACAACGTCATGAATGAAGCGGAACGTGAACCAGAACCTACCATAGAGGAAGTCCGGAATGCAATCAAACACTTAAAAAGTGGAAAATCTCCTGGTTGTGATGAAATAACAGCTGAAATGATACAGGCAGGAAGAGAAGGCAGCGCTCGTATATACCATGCATTATGCTGCAAGATCTGGCAAAGCGGAATTTGGCCCAAGGAATGGAAAAGATCAATTTACATACCCTTGCCAAAAAAGGGCAACCTGAAACTGTGCACAAACTACAGAACTATAGCTCTTATAAGCCATGCCAGCAAAATACTTTTACAAATCATAATGAAAAGGATGCAACAAAAGCTAGAAACAGAAATAAATGAAGTACAGGCGGGTTTTCGACCAGGTAGAGGCACTAGGGATCATATATTCAACATGAGGATCATCATAGAAAAGTGTAGAGAATTCAACGTTGACCTACATACTTGTTTCATTGATTACACAAAAGCTTTCGATTGTGTACAACATCAGCAGTTATGGGCTATTATGAAAAATATGGGATTTCCAAACCACCTTATACAACTCATCGCACTGATGTACCAAGAACAACAGGCAGCCGTAAGAATAGAGGGGGAAACATCAGAATGGTTTGAAGTACAGAAAGGAGTAAGACAAGGCTGTACCCTTTCCCCTTACCTGTTTAACATTTATGCCGAGAATATCATGAGAAACGTAAGAGATGACCAAGAACACACAGAGTTTGACTCATTTAACATCGGCGGGTACCAGATCCCGGAAATCAGATATGCTGACGACACAGTCCTCCTATCGACCAACCCAGAAGGACTTGAACAATTACTTCTGTCCACCAAAAAAACACAGCGAGGCCCAGAATCTATACCTAAACACCAAGAAGACCAAAGTATTGACAACAGACAAAGTAAAGACCAAACCAGAAATTGAAATTGATAACGAAGAACTGGAAAGTGTCAATGAATTCGAATACTTAGGATCAATCATTAACAGCTCTGGCGACTGTGCAGTAGAAATTAAAAGAAGACTTGCAATTGCTTCACATAAGCTAATACAGATGAAAAACCTATGGCAAGGCACAAGCAAAGAAACAAAGTTACAACTGATCAGAGCATGTATATTCCCAGTAGCAACATACGGCTGCGAGACTTGGACACTCAATAAAACAGTTGCAAAAAAGATTACATCATTCGAAATGAAATGCTACAGAAGGATGTTGAGAATACCCTGGACAGAAAAAAAGACCAACAGAGAAGTACTGCACTCACTAAATGTACAGGAACATTGGCTCCTAAATACCATCGCAATAAGGAAGCTGAAATTTTTCGGTCATATAAAAAGACATAATAGTCTGGAAAAAACAGTGATGGAAGGCATGGTCCCTGGAAAAAGGGGAAGGGGTCGACCTAGACGACGGTGGACCCAGGACATCACAGAGAGTCTGAACTTGTCTTTGGCTGATGCAGGTCGACTTGCCCAGAATCGTGATGCGTTCAGAGCAGTTGTAATGGAGACAACGTTCTGGAAAGAATACGTCACATGATGATGATGATATATATATATATATATATATATATATGTATGTATATATATATATATATATATATATATATATATATATATATATATATATATATATATATATATATATATATATATATATATATATATATATATGTATGTATATATATATAAGTGGCGACCATCGTAAGTTATACAGTCATGTAGAAGAATAGTAAATCTTTCAATATCCAGGAGCAACAGATTCGACGTCTTCCTTGGACGAAACCTTACAACGAAAGGCTCCGGCTAACGGTCTACACATATTATCGCAGCACCAAAATCTACGTCATCATATCTAAGTGACGTCAGACTAACATCGCGTTCATTTAACATTCATATAAGTGCAAAATACATCATGCTGGCCACGAATAGAACTGTTAGCGGGTAGATTAACTGATAACACAACTAATCGTGGTCAACATGTAAAATACATGATAAATCTTCTTTAACACTCCCGCTAGCGGTTCGCTTCTTCAACGAAACTTTTACTCGCTCGAGATCAACACTGTTACGAGCTACAAGCGTTCCCCTAGTCAGACAAAAACCAGGTGCAGCATAGGTAATATTATCGTAAGCTGACCACTACTGGCCAAGTGGGGAATTTATAATGAAAGCCAGAACGAAATCAAACCACGGGATGGGGTCTGAGAGGGGAATAATGGGCTACGTAGGTAAAATCTGGAAGAAAAATAAACCCAAAAATGCAAAAAAATCGAGGAAACCAAAACATTAAAACAGTAAGAAAAGTGGGACGTGTTGGGAAAATAAAATTATTAGTCACTCTGTGACAGATGTGCATAATCGTTTGAAGCATCCGATAAAAGTTTGTATACGATTTGTGCAATCCTTTTTTTTAGCAGATCTTTATAAGTGTTAATTTACAAAACAAACAAAAAATGTATGACGTAAACTCACAAGAATTTCTAACACCAGTATTTAAGACGAAAGAAAAAGAAGAAAAAACACGAACATTATCAGGGTTGGTGGGAAATGCGTTTCACGAAATCTAACTCTGGAAAGAACCCAAAGAGTTTAAAATAAAAAACACAGGCAGTTAATTCGACATGAAGGATTACATAAATTCTTGACATAGACACTAATGTCAGAGATCAGATACCGAAAGGTGTGCATCCGTAGTATACGAGATGAGACAGGGGTACTAAACGATATGTGTTAGATTAACTTAAGAAAAACAGCGATTATTGAACATGTATCAGTCACGAAAAAACATTCAAGTGAAAAATGCTTAAATTATAAAATAAACATGATAATATATATGTTTAAATTTCTTCTTATGATGTTCTGTCTATACAAAAGTTAGAAATGTTGTCATCGTTTCAGTTTGGGTTAGGATGGGTCCCAAGAATGGCAGAGTAAAATCCAGTCACAAAACTCGAACTTTCATATTTAAAAGGTAAAGGATCCTGTTACACGGTGTTAGGCTCATCACACTAGGGGTGTTGTGGTCAGCATCACGCCCGCCCCCTTAACCTTCCCAGAGTTGCTCTGGTACTCAATGCAAGAGGCTTGTTCGACCCCGGAGCCGTTTGCAGTCTAAAAGATCCAACCTCAACTGGAAATCGAATCATGGAACACTGAACTAGGCCACCAGTGTAGTAACCACTGCACTACTGCATATTTAGCTCACAGATAAAAGAAGATCTAACACAGTTAACTCTGAGTCACTATACTATGTGTACTTTTAGTTCAAAATTAATGAACCATGTGTGTATAGTTAACTCAGAGCTAGAAGCTATGTGTACTTTTAGTTCAAAATTAATGAATCATGTGTGTATAGTTAACTCAGAGCTAGAAGCTATGTGTACTTTTAGTTCAAAATTAATGAACCATGTGTGTATAGTTAACTCAGAGCTAGAAGCTATGTGTACTTTTAATTCAAAATTAATGAACCATGTGTGTATAGTTAACTCAAAGCTAGAAGCTATGTGTACTTTTAGTTCAAAATTAATGAATCATGTGTGTATAGTTAACTCAGAGCTAGAAGCTATGTGTACTTTTAGTTCAAAATTAATGAACCATGTGTCTATAGTTAACTCAGAGCTAGAAGCTATGTGTGTACTGTTAACTCGGAGTAAATAGATTATGTATACATAGTTAGCGTAGAATTAATTGACTGTGTGCCCATAGTTAGCTTATAGTTAATGGACTACCTGTACATAGCTCTGAGTTAATAGATTATGTGTGAATAGTTAACTCAGAGTTAATAAACTATGTGTACATAGTTAACTGAGAGTGAATAGACTATTTGGACATAGTTAACTCAGAGTTAATAAACTAGGTGTACATAGTTAGCTCAGAGTTCATTTATTAGATCTGCAAAGACTGTATACACATAATTAACTCAGAGTTAATAAATTCTTCTTCTTCTCTTCTTCCGTCCTTAGCCAATGACCGGCAAAGCAGTCAGTGGCCATTACGCCTAGTGGCATCTTAAGGGCAACAGCGAATAGATTTTCTCTGCCGTTGTTCCCATCACGCCTAATGGCGTCTTTAGGGCAACGACAAATCAATCCGTTTGTTGTTGTTTCCATAATCAAAGTGACTGGCAAACGGGTGATCAGCCCGTTGGTAGTTAATAAATTAAGTGTACATAATTAGTTCAGAGTTAGCGCATAGTCAATATACGATGTGTATACAGTTAACTCAGAGTTAACGGACTATATGTACATAATTAAATTATAGTTAATAGAATATGTGTAAGTAGTTGACTCAGAGTTAATAGGTAAAGGTAAAGGATACCGTTACACGTCCATTGAGGCATATTGGGAATATGGTGTTAGGCCCATATTTTCTTGACCATCAGCACACTAGGGGTTGATATGGTCAACTTCACGCCGGCAGCTTTTAACCTTCAACAGAGTTGCTCTGGTACCCATAGAGTTAACAGGCTATGTGTATATAGTTAACTCTTGTTTAACAAACTATGTGTACATAGTTAGCTCTGAGTAATTATAAACAATGTTCTTCTTCTTCTTCTTTCGTTCGCTTGAAATATATTGTCTATATCTGCAATGTTGTTTCTTGTATAAACTTCACTGTCTTTTGTAGTTCATACAGAGGTCCATATAGTTTTGCTTCCAGTGTTGTTTCTCTGGGCCAGTGGGTTTGCCTCAATATATCATATTCGGGGCAATCTTGCAGTACGTGCTCCGCTGTCTGGGGTGCCTGTCCACATGTACACATGGCTGAATTGCCAATCTTGAATTTTGTATACATGTGGCTGCGGAGGCGGTTGTGTCCTGTTCTGAGGCGCAGAATGACTATTTGTTCTGATCTGTTCATAGCTTGGTAGTCATCCTGCGTTGATGTTGGTGGCTTTCTGATAGATTTGATCATCTTTTTCTTCTGATGGTATGTAACTGGTACATCCGGTTGTTCGTCTGCAGCACCTTCTTTAGCCAGTCCGTCTGCTCTCTCGTTTCCTGGTATTCCACAATGAGACGGTATCCACTGCATGGCGACCCTGCGCTGGTTGCACAGTTCAGAAAGTAGGGCCTGTATAACTGGCAATTTTCTGGACTGAAGTGCTTGGAGTGCTGATCTTGCATCTGTCAGGAATACTACAGGCTGTGGACCGAGATTGGTGTTCAGTAGTTTCTCAGTTGCCACCTTGATTGCCTGGACTTCTGCATCATAGTTGTTACAGAATTTCCCCGTTGGTACTCTTACCGTATCCCTAGTGTTGTTTGGGTATTCTATGTACACTCCTGCTCCTCCATTCTTTACTGCATTCTGTGCTGACCCATCTGTGTATACTCGGACCCAGAGGTCCTGTGGGTATTCATCATCCAGGAAACTGAGAGTGACTGTCCTACGTTGCACGCTGTTCTGTTCATCCCTGTCGAATATTCCTTTCACTTTTGTGTGGATGTGTACTGGTAGTCCATGCTCCTCTCTCCAAGGGGTTTGTTCTGGCACAGACTTTAGGGGGCTGTTAACTTCAGGCAGGTCTGAGGTTTGTCTACGAAATCGTTTGGCCTGGTGGATAAAGCTGCTTCTTTTCAGTCGCCCCATTGCTAGGTTTTGGAATCTGTCCTTCATTGGATGGCTCGGCATACAGAGGAACTTTTCTGCCTGTGTTAGCACTTTCGTGTCTCTGCGTTCTCTCAGTGCTTGTATCCTCCCCATTTTCTCCATCTCCACTATAGGCGTTGATTTCATTGCCCCCGTGATGACCCTAAGCGCCTGGTTTTGCACCTTATCTAGCTCTTGTAATGTGGTGTTTGATGCTGGACACCACGCAGCTGACCCATATTCCAGGTGTGGTCGTATGCCCTGCTGGTAAACTTTACTAAGTATTTTCCCGCTGGCTCCCCATGTGGTTCCACTTAGTTTTCTCAGGATGGCTAGCTTCCTCCTGGCCTTTGTTGCTGCCTTGTTGATGTGCTGCTTCCATGTCAGCCTATCATCGAATGTAACTCCGAGATAGGTGGGTTGTTTATCTTCTCTCAGGAGCTCTTCGTTTATCTTGATGACACCAGCTTTTTGTTTGGGAGAGAGGGTGAAGAGCGTAGTGCTGCACTTGTCTGTGTTGATGCTGACACACCATCTATTTGCCCATGAGGTTAAGGCATCTATAGCTCTTTGTAGCAGTTTGGTGGCCACTGTTGCATGCTCATCTGTGCACCATATTACCAGGTCATCAGCGTACATTGCCACTTTCATTCCATGTGGTAGTTCAGCAACCAGGTCGTTGATGTAGACTAGGAAAAGTGTGGGGGACAGAACCCCTCCCTGAGGGACGCCATGACGCAGTAGAATTTTCTTACTCTTGAGGCCATCTAGTTGTACTCGGGCTCTTCTGTTATGCAAGTATGCTTTCACCCATTTGTACATCTTACCATTCACTCTACAATTTCTCAGTTTCTTCAGAAGCCCTTCTTTCCAAACCTTGTCAAATGCTTTCCTTAGATCTATCCATGCTGCTAGTACCAGTTTCTTATCTTGGAACGCATCCTCAATCTCTTGGGAAAGGTAAGTTGCCTGATCTTCGGTGGAATAACACTGCCTAAAGCCCGCCTGCTGTGGTACAAGAAGGTTTTCACTTTCAAGGTACCACTGTAGCCTGAGGTTGATGATACGTTCCATTGTTTTGCAGAGGCAGCTTGTAAGGCTGATTGGTCTGTAGCTGGAGGCAGTGGAACTGTCTTTTCCTGGTTTTAGGAGTGGTATCATGATTGCTTCCCTCCAGGTCTGTGGAACTCTGCCTGAGTTCCAACAGATATTGAAGATCTGCAGCAGCTTTGTTTTTGCTGCGGTTCCCAAGTTCTTAATCATTTCATTGGACACTCCATCAACTCCTGGCGACTTTCTCATTTTCAATTTGGATATTGCAAGCTCCAGTTCTCTGAATGTGATTGGTGCCTCCATAACTTCAGGTATGGTTCCATCTCGTCCTGCGTATTGTTGTTTCTCACGAGTCTCCTGTTGCTTCTCTGGGCTAACTTCGATGTTGTTGTCTTTAGCAAAGGAGTCTGCAAAGTGATCAGCTGCCTGTTTTCCCATGAGGATGTTTCCATCTTTGTACAGAGCAATCCTTGAGTTTCTCCCTGTACCTTCATCGTTAAGTTGTTTTACCAGCTTCCACAGTTTCCTCGTATCTCTTTCAAAGTTCAAGGACTCTGTTTTCTCCTTCCAGCTTCTTCGCCTGGCCTGCAACTTGGCCCTTTGAAATTTGGCCTTAGCTTGCTGGTAGTTATTGTGGTGTTCTTGGCATGGACTGGTCTCTGCCTGCTTTCGAGATGTTTCCACGTCGTTGTGCAGCTGCTCTAGTTCACTATTCCAATATGGTTTGTAGTGCTTACGAGCCCCTCTAGGTATTGTTTCACGAGCAGCCTGTAATATGCATCTGCTGAATTCATCGACTAGCTTATTGATGTCTTTGTCTACAGTCAGATCTCTAGCCAGTATACTAGTACGGTGCTGGTACATTGTCCAGTCTGCCTTCTTGTAGTTCCACCTAGAGAGAGTGCTGCTCTCCTTGACAAGTTCATTTTCCACAATTAGGAAGACTGGCCGGTGGTCGCTGCCTCCAAGTTGTTTCCCTACAACGCGTGTGGTGTTCCACTCCAAGCCGGGTGAGTGGAATGCCAGGTCTGGTGTAGAGGTGGTGTGCCATGATCTCGAGTAGAAGGTTGGTGGGTCGATTGGCTGGTTAATCAGGATAAGCCCATTGTCATCCTGCCAGTTTTCAAGCTCCTCACCTCTCCTGTCCATGTGATCATAGCCCCAGCTCTGTGAGTGGCTGTTGAAGTCTCCGCATACAACCAGTCTTTCTTTTGCTGGGATTGTATCTAGTGCCAGTGGGCGGTCACTCGGACAGTAGTAGTTGAGCAGGTGGAATTCTGAACTTTCTGTCCTGAGATGAAGCATCTGGTATTCCGCCCCCTCCATATATGTTTCAAGCTGACATGCACTGATGTTATTCCTCACGAGTGTCAGTATTCCACCTTTTCGCCTGTCTATTCGGTCAGATCGGTAGCACTGGTAGCCTCTGATTTTGAAGGCTATGTCTTTGTTGAGGTGGGTTTCTTGCAAGCAACATACATTTACTTGCTCTTCATTCAAGATATTTTCGAGCTCTAATTTTTTGCTGTGGCCGTCTTTTTTACTATTGACGCCTTCAGCATTCCAGTGCATTATTTTAAATGGTCTTTTCTTTGCTTGGCCAGTAGCTCTATTCTCATGCCTCCTGGCTCCACGGGGCAATTGAGAAGGACCCCCAGTAGTAGGGGTTGGGCCCTTCCGAGGCAGAGGGCCCGGCACTGCGCCTGCCTGGGTGTCCGTCACAGGGCGAGTGCCATAACGTTTTGCAGATATAGGCATACTTCCCATAGCGCATGTGCGTGGCATCCTGATTGCTGTGGTGCGCCTCTTGGCTGGTTGCCTCCGTCTTCAGCACCTTGACTTGCTAGGGCAGACTGTGGTCTTGCTCGAGTCTAGGAGGGCCTGGCCAGTCTTGGTTTTTCAGCCGCTGATGGCTGTACTTGAGCCCCATCTCCACGTCAAGGAGCTGGCCTTGATGGGGTAAACAATGTTTGCATAGTTAGGTCAGAGTTAATAGACTATCTGTACATGGTTAGTTCATAGTTAGTAGACTATGTGTACATAGTTAGCACAGAGTCAATAGACTATGTGCACATAGTTAATTCAGAGTTAATAGGCTTTGTGTAAATGGCTATTTCAAAGTTAATAAACTATATGTACATAGTTATTTCAAAGTTAATAGACTTTGTGTACATAGTTCATAGTTTATAGACTATATGTATATAGTTAACTCAGAGTTTGTAGATTATATGTATATAATTAACTCAGAGTTAATAGACTGTGTAAATGGTTAAATCAGCTTTAATAAAATATGTGTACATAGTTAGCATGCAGTTAATAAACTATGTGTACACTGTTAAATCAAATTCAATAAACTATGTGTACATAGTGTTAATAGACTAGATGTACAAAGTTAGCTCAGAGTCAATAGATTTGGTGTAAATAGCTCATAGTTACTAGACCAGATGTACATAGCTCAGAGTAAATGGACTAGGTGTACACAGCTCATAGTTGCTAGACCAGGTGTACATAGCTCAGAGTAAATGTACTAGGTGTACACAGCTCATAGTTACTAGACCAGGTTTACATAGCTCAGAGTAAATGGACTAGCCCCTCATACACAGCAGCTATAGTGTACACAGTTAGCTCGTAGTGAATAGACTATGCGTGCATAAGTATTAGACAAACATAAAGGTATGTTTTCAGGCACTCGTAAGAAATAAAGAAGCAGAACACTAGACAACAGAAAAACAACAGACGTGAGCGGCTCACCCAGGACTCGAACCCAGGACCCTCCGCGCGACTTTTTAGTCTACTATCATTTACTAGAACAGTATTAAGGTCTTTATCTGGTGTTCTGCTTCTTTATTTCTTACGAGTGCCTGAAAACATAACTTTATGTTTGTCTAATATTTATTTACTGTTTGCTGGCCTCGGGTTTCCCTTCCTTATGTGTTATAAATGTTTATGCGTGCATAGCTTAAAATAAAAGAATATTTGCACTGACACTAGTAAGATTACAATTTTATCATTTCCATTTACGATCCTAACGGAGCATGGAGGTTTCCCTACGGCTTATCTATTCTCTCCCCCCATTTTTCTGCTCTGGTAGCAGAGGTTTCTGTAGCAACTAGTTATACACGATAACGTTTCCATGACCTATAGATGACGTCAAGTTAGTTGCCACCTGCGCCAAATTTAAGACAGAAATGGTACAATTCTTTCCTTGTCTCCTCAGAGACCCATGACGTTACAATAGATAGACAGGTAGATAGACAGAATACAGACGAACACAATGCAGACAGACATAATACAG
This sequence comes from Oreohelix idahoensis, assembly GCA_024509875.1. Taxonomy (NCBI): domain Eukaryota; kingdom Metazoa; phylum Mollusca; class Gastropoda; order Stylommatophora; family Oreohelicidae; genus Oreohelix; species Oreohelix idahoensis. The sequence continues at coordinate 237,697 of JAMPIV010008711.1, forward strand.
ACAGACAAAATACAGACAGACAGAATTCGGACATCCAGATAGACAGATATGCAGATAGACAGACAGACATACATGCAGACAGACAGACAGATAGACAGGCAGATAGATAGATAGATAGATAGATAGATAGATAGATAGATAGATAGATAGATAGATAGATAGATAGATAGATAGATAGATAGATAGATAGATAGATAGATAGATAGATAGATTTCGTTCTAACATTAAGGGGAAACAATCAATTATAAAAAAAATTACTCTCACACCTAAGTTGCTTCCCTATTTAGACTAACAACCAGACCCAAAAGAACCTTATTTGAGTTCCGAAGGCAGCAGAAGGACGCACTGGATAACTATTATAATTGTTATTGTTATCGTCGTTATCATCAACATAGTTATTTTATTCCTTTAGAGCACATACCTGGGAAAATGCTGGTTATCGTCATTCGCATCAATTATTGGTATTTACTGTTCACAATCGACACTATCCCACTTATAGTTGCTCATTTTCCCATTTTGCAAATATCGAAGGGTACACATGCTGATTGTTCCTACAGCGTGATGGTTGCATACATGTTTGATCGTCCTCTCATAGTTCTATCCCTGCTAGTCTTATGCTTGATGCCGAATTCATGGAGTCCATTACTATACCATTTAATTGTCTATCTCTCTATAAATTTGATAATATCCGTTTGACAGAGATGTAAAAGCGATGGCCTTTCGAGGCAAAAGGTGTCGGTTTCGATTCACGTTATCGACACGCTCGAGTCTATCCAGCTGTTACTGAATTTACTATTAGAGTAGGAAAGGAAAAGGCGGCGAGGAAGGGAACTGGTCAACCCACTTCTCAATGCTGGACCTTGCTTATAGAAGTCTATAACACTTCACACCCCTACCGCAGTATCTTCTATGGACCTACCTTTTATGATGCATGATACTGTTCCACTCATTTTTGCTGATGTCATCATTTCTCATTCTGTTTGTAATAACTAGACCACAAGGTCTTTTATATTTGCACATGAGCACTAATATAACCGATGGACCTTGTGTCTAGGCTGCCATGTCAAAGATAGGCAAAACTCTTAATTTTATTTTAAATATTTCTCTACTGGAACCATTATTATTATTAATATTATTATTCTATCAATTAATCAATACCCTTTAGTTCCCTGTGAAAAAACTACTTTCTGCATGTACTTTTGTGCCTCTCTCTCACTCCGTCATCCCCTCCGGCCGTATCACTTCTTTTCTTCATTTTCCTCATCGATCGCTTTTTATTTGGCGTATTTCATGCACCTTCGTCATTTTTGCTGCGACCACTCCCAGAAGTATTTACGTTTCGCCAGTTGAACTGTGGTATTATCGAGGTTAATTACACAGGTCAGGGGTAATACGTTTATCAGTTGAGTCGCGTAGCCACGTTTGTTAGAGACACTCTTTATTGAGACAATATGGTCTCGTACGAGCGATGAATAGAAAGCCACATTGTCTGCCTGAGAGATCCGTCTGGAGGAGGCGCGAAAACACTGGCGATAATGAAATAATAGCTTCCGCCAGGCTATCCATAATTGTTACAGATAACCTGTCTAGGGGGGGGGGGGATATTGGAAGGTAGCATCTGGACATCAAATAAGTTCACAGATTTGTTTGTGAGTTTGCAGAAGTATTACAGCATTATTTTAAAATTGTAAATGTAATATTTCAAAACACGCGGGGGAGGTTAAATTTAACACATCAACCCATATAGTTCAGAGCTAACCATTGGCTTGATTTGAGAAGCCGGAATAGACTTTGACTTTCACTGGAAATTTCGTCGGAAGTACAATCTGGGATTTGAACTGAGAGTTGGAAATATAATCTAGCGAAATCGGAGTCACAGATCAGACTGCATCGCAACGTCAAATTAGCTACTCCAATGAGCCAGAGAAACATAGGACTAAGGATTGTATAATTATAAGTGACAGATCAGAAGTATTTGAGCAACTTTAAAACTTAAAACTAAACCCGCATTTTAAATACGAAGACTAGAAACTTAAAGGGCCAGGATGTAAGTATTTGGGAAACTTTAAACTTAAAAAAAAGCAAACCCGCATTTATAAATACGAAGACTGGAGTCCTAAGGAATCATATCACCCGTCATAAGAGGAATCATAACATTTCCAGACCAAGTGGTTCGAAGCATCTGTCGTAAATTTTATAGATAGCCCTGAGATATTTATTGTCCCGTCCGAGCAGAGGGTGATAGTGAGAGCTAAGTGAGAGGAAGGTGTGAGAAATAGTCTTGTTTCACGAGGAGAACTGGTGTAAGAGAAAAGCACAGTCTTGGATTGAGTAATTACTCTAATCCAGCCTATCTAGTACGACACACTTTAATGGAGACGCACTTTCTCACTTGGTACAGATTCAAATTACACCACCCTCACGTACGCACACACACACAATTTTGTGACATAAATACGTACATACAAAAAAACAGATAAACTGTGGGTCACATATAAATGGCAAGGGGGGGGGGGTTGACCAACACAAATAGCTTAAGGTTTATTAAGTTTATTATATCGCTAGAAAATAGATCACAACATCAAAACATCGTTATCATTACATCCGTGAATTATAGTTACATAAGAAAAAGAAATATATACTCTCATAAACCCTCCCTCTAGTATAGGGAAAACTAGGAATGATCCCAACCGAGATAATTTACCCAAAAGATCAACAAAATGATTAACAATGGGAGTGGGGAGTAGTCAGGACGTGTAAAGAATATGTCCTTAATTTAAACTATCCCGTGGGCCTTCAGATTTAGTGAGAGATAAATAAAAGAGAAGATGTTATATTAGTAGTAACTTAAGAAATAAGTTTTTTCGTTCCGCTTCACTCTCTACACATATACAGTGAGCTCACTTCAGTTATGCTTACCCCTCTGCCGATGCTGCATAAATTCCATGGAATTAATCAAACAATTTGTATTTAAGACTATGATAAGTCCTATTGTTTGTCCAGTTCAGCCCCAGAAACTCCGTCTAGGCAACTGCTATTTTTCTCGGAGATTCGCTGAATTGGTGCGTTGATTATATTTTTGTTCCTGGGTATTCCTCTTCGTACTGCGGGTATTGGTTTGGGATAAGTTTTTCTTGGTGGTTGCACTGTCCTGGAAATTTATAAGTTAATATAGTTTTTCCCAGGAGTGGTCTAGCCTACAGTGGCTATGACTCTCTCTGTCGTAGTGAATGTGAAAAAATAAAAACAGCAGAATGTTACTCCCAGGCTGTTCTCGAAAGGAAATAGCCGGGCATGACCCGTGAATTCTCTCTGTAGAATTTGGTGGTAGGAACATTTTACTGTTATATGGGTTTGTTGAAGGAAAATTAGTGCTGTAAGCTTTGCCTCATCCGGCTAGGCAAATTTATATGAATAAGATGAAAACAATCTTCTGGCATAGTCCCGTTCCATTTTAACATTTAAAACAAATTTAACATTGAAGTGTTCTGGTTATTTAACCGCTATCATGGATGGAGAAGGTGGACCTCGAGGGGTCTCCATCATCAGATTTTTTACCGTCCATGTTTGTATGTTTAGGAACATATAATTGGGATGCCATAAGACATCTGACCATGCATCTCTATAAGAACCGCTGGATCGCAAAGGTATTGTTGCTGTAATCTTTGATGGAGTTTCAAACGTCGATTTATTGGTTGTATGTTTTTCACCCTGGTCAAAGTTAGGGAACTATGTCTTAACTTTGCGGTGTCAGGTTGATTAGGGGTTATCTCCCTTTTTGGTTCATTCATTGTTTTGACCTTTAAGGTCAAAGGTAAACAGTTCTGGGCTTTGTGCCATGCGCAGTGGTAGCGCGAAAAATTAGACTTCCGTCGGGTAGAGTTGCGATCTGGCTTCTGTAGGACGTGAATGTCCGTTGTATTCTGGGGAAGGAAAATCTTCGAAGTGACTGCGTTGGCAGTTTTTCCCAGTGATTTACTGTACGTCAGGAATGACGACAGTGTTGTTTCTTGTGTTCTGAGGATTCGTTTCAAGGTAACACCGACTTTTTCACTACTATGCATTCGGTTGCAGAATTTGTTAAAGGATTACCTAGCAGTGAGAACAGCTCACCGTTCCTGTAATGCAGAATTTATATTTTGTGCTCAAGGTAGCTATTTAAGACTATTCGTCTTCATATGATCAGAAGTCCAGTGACGAAGTTATATATGGTGGAAACCGCAGGTTGGCGGTATATCTATATAAACATTATTATAGCATGGTTTATGCAACCTGCTTAATGAAGAATACACAGCTGACGTCATATCGAGGTCTGTGTAATGGCAACTATTCTACTGCATGAACAGATGTAATTGGCGTGTTATGCCAAGTTGAACGACGGCCCTGGTAATAGGATTACATGAGTTAAGGGCTCGTTTTTTGTATGATGGAGTGATTAAGGTATCTGACGCGTTCAGTCAGGGATACCAAAGAGGCATTATGAACTGTACATTAAAGAACATACCACTATTGACATGCCCACATATTTGAATGTTCACCAGCCTTAGAATGCCTGATATGTACCAAGCGATTTCAATTAACATGATGTACATGATCCTGTTTACATTGACTGTTCCTGTGTGATTCTACTGTTAGTCCTGTCAATAAATGTATGAACTGTCACAAGTAGTTTCAACCATCATTGACTCCAGTACGAGTGTAACTGGGTGTATTGTGCAACTATATATGAGCCTAAACATATTCGCGTCTCTTCACACCCATGTCTCATCATCCTCATCATCGTACAAGAACCATGTATGCTGTCAGCGTGAGTGACCCAGATCTTCTACTACACATCAACATTTGCATCACGCATAAAAAAACCAACTAACATTCCTGGCAGTAACATTATTGGTAGGCCAGTTCCGTGGGCTTTACGGCTTCAATTTTGGTTTACGCTACAGATTGGAACGATCGAGGTTTACATCTGATGATAACACACATCCGTTGTGCTCTACATTTCCAAGTTTTTGCTACACAGGACAGTAGAAATAGGTCATTGACTGTTGACCCACATAAACAGTGTTAGCATCTATGTGATAATGCTACATGAACCACAGTTGGTACAAGTACTGGAGTTGGCATCTAGGCAATATTGCTACGTGGACCACAGCTGCACACAAGTCCAGTATTTTTTGGTTGTTTACACGTTACAGTCAACAGACTCTTCAACGTCTGAACATTCAAGTCACGTAGTTGGAGGTCAAGTATTTTTGTAAACAATACCGTCTACGAACTTTTTCAACATTGGGCCTAAAGTCTCAACTATTCATCGAGAAGGTCATAGTGACTTTATGTTCCTGGAGACCACTACATGTATTTGTGGATCTAACAATCATTGCGCGCTTGACATTGTACTTCCGTGTTGACAAGGACCAAGAAAGTTACTTTAATATCATTTGTAACTGAACTTTGTTTGCAACACATTCCATTGATGATATTTATGTTTCTTGTTTTATTGTTGTGTATTTTTCTGGTGTTTTCAGCGGGTTTTGGTTGGGAAAGGTGACTCCTTTAGATAATAACACGTAACCGAGGTTGTCTATTGAGAGCGTTTTCTGTAGGGACTGCAAATTTCCTTAATTGGGATTTGCTAGCGACAATTGTTGCTATTTACGTTTAGCTGTGACGAGATTTGTTAGTGTTGTTTTCGTTATTTTTTCCATTATTTGATTTACGATTTGTTTTGTTTGTATCTGTTCGTCTCTCCTTCCTTTCATTTATTTCTTTACACCTTTTTTGTTTATAACAGTGTTGCCATTTGTCTTGTTTACTTTTTGCAGTCATCATTACACATTTTTGTATCATTTTCCTTTGTTTCGCTGTATTGTTTATTTGACTTCTGCGAACGTTTTCGGTTGTGGTTCTGTATCTTTGTCCTTGTATTTATTATTGTCATACACAGTCTACATACATATACTTGGTCATGTATTATTTTTATTGTTATTAGTATGATACACTATTCATATTGAGATTATAGATGGAATATTATTATAAAGAAAGAAGGTAACCATACAAGGTCTTTGACTAAGACATGTCTCTCAAAGAGAGTAAAATAAACTGAACTGAGTATACAAGTCTAATATTGAAGACTTGTCTCCCATTGAAGTGGGATAAGATAATTTATTTAATTTTTTCAGGTTACTGATTTCATTAGACAGAATGTCTACACTGGAATACTTCATTGGACAAGGGAAATCCTTTGGCAAGTCTGGTAAAGAATTAGAAGAATTCGCGACTGCTCAATTCGGCATAGCATTGAAGTCAGAAGAAAAGAGACAAAAAGACAAAAATAAATTGAAAGCAGAAGCTGAACAAAAGAAGATAGATGCTGAGAATTTAAGATTGCAGATACAAGCTGAACAAAAGAAGATAGATGCTGAGAATTTAAGGTTGCAAATGCAAGCTGATGAAAGAAAATTCCAGTTGGAAATGGAAAAACAAAAAAATGAAGCTGCTGCAGAGGAAAGAAAACTTCAGGCTGCTGCAGAGGAAAGAAAACTTCAAGCAGAGGAAAGAACACTTCAAGCTGAAGAAAAAAGATTAGACAGAGAAGCCGAGGAAAGGAAAGAGAAACCGAAAATGGAACATGAGGAAAGACTCGCAACTTTGGAATTAGAGAAATTGAAAGTGACAAATATGGGTGCTCATCAAGCAACTTCGGGTACGACAAAGAAGTTTGCTAGTAAGACCAAATTACCTCATTTCAATCCTTTAAAGGACGACATATCGGATTAGCTGGATAGATTTCAATTTTTATGCGATACGCATAAGATAAAACAGGAAAAATATGTTGAACAACTAATGCAATTTTTTACAGGTGAAACAGTGACTACTCTTATGACAATAGAAGAACATAACAGAACTGATTATGATGTTGTCAGAGCAGCATTACTAAAAAAATATCAACTAAAAGAAGAAGATTATCGTCTTCGTTTTAGGACAATGTTGCCAAAAAATGGGGTAGATTTCTCTGATTTTATTACAAAGATACGTCGTACATTTACACGATGGATTGAGTTGTCTCAAACTGAGAAAACATATGAAGGTCTAATGGACTTATTACTTAGAGACAAAGTTTTGTCATCTGTTAATGATTCTTTCCTTGCATTTCTTCATGAGCGTAAGCCCAAAAACTTAAAAGACACGGAGGAATACTGTTGCCAGTATGCCACCGCGCATCCCCATGCTACAGTTAGCAATTCTAAAGTGAAAGAAGGGTTGCCAGTTGCTTCGGCAGCACCATATGGCCCTAATTTCAATAAGAAATTTCAGGGTGCTCAACAAAACTGGAATAGGAAAAGTAATCAGAATTACACTCATAAGCAGAGTAATCCAACATATGAAGGTTCTTCTTCTACGTAATTGAGACGAGATGGTAGTTCTCGCAATTTTGGTGCTAATAATTTTAGACACTTTCGCAAAGGTTATCACAATAAAAACTACCCAAGCTTTTCTTCTCGGGATAACCATTCTCGACGTCAAGAATATGACGATGGTGGATATACAAACCGGGATTCAAACCGGAATGATAATTACAATAGACAATATGATAACAATTACAGGGAAAATGATAATCGCGGTAGACCTAGGTATAACAAAAGAAAAGCTTACCAACAGGCAAACTCTGCACAACAAGAGTTTAATGGAGCCTGTAATCAAGTAAATGATAGTGGGAACTCTAATGCTATCACTGGTTGTGCTTTCGATTTTGGGAGAGCAACTGAATGCCCCCAATGCTCAACATTGTTCGAGCCATCGTCTGTATCTACCTTAATTTGCGGTCACCCTCTTCCCGCTCTTCCTGCTACAGTTGCGCATGATGGGAGAGGATCTCTCATCTTGCATAAAGGTCTAGTGAATGAAAGTCTAGTCTCAGTGCTTTTTTTATTCTGGATGTACTACTGTCGGGATTAGACAGTCTCTAATAGATAAACGCTGTTACACGGGAAAGGTGGTCAAATGTGTTACATTTGGGGGTACCATGGAAAAATATCCTACTGCTGTCATTGGTATTGATACTCCCTTCTTTACAGGAGATGTCCACGCGTGTCTTCTTCCTAATCCTATTTCGGATCTTATAATCGGTCGTATTCATGGGGTTAAGGAATGCACCCCGCAACAAATTTCTATTTGGGAGGAACAAAAAATATCCAAACGGTCAATGCAGTGGTAACAAGAGCCCAAGCTCTTATCCCTCCAACTTCATCTGATGATAGTAATGGAGTTGATAGCCAAGACGATCACTTGGTGATTTCGCATGACACGTTTGTTAAACGACAAGAAGAGGATCCTTCTTTAAAGAAATTCTTCCTTCTCGCAAAGAAAGGTGATCCTAATCAGAATACGAATCACAGATCGTATATCACTATGAAGAATGGTATATTGGTACGAATGGTACAACACTCGGACAAGTCTATGCATTCGCAAATTCTTGTGCCTAAGTGTATGAGACCCTTAATTCTTCAACATGCACACGATTCTCAGTGTGCTGGACATATGGGTTTTTCCAGAACTAAGACTAGAGTCCTTGCGTCCTTCTTTTGGCCATTCGTGAACAAAGACATACGAATTTATTGCCGATCTTGCAAAATTTGTCAAGAGGTCAAGTCTAGAGGTCCAAGACATGCTGCACCTATTCAGGCTGCAGATATTCCTATTCGGCCGTTTCAGAAAATGGCAATAGACATTATTGGCCCGTTTAAGATTAAGTCAGCCAGAGTACATCAATTTATCCTTACTTACGTTGACATGTGCACGCGTTGGCCAGAGGCTATTCCTCTTAAAAGCATATCAACTGTCGATATCGCAGATGCTCTTTGGCTCATATTTTCTCGTCTGGGATTCCCCAGAGAAATACTATCAGATTACGGCACTCAATTAATATCGGACACTATGTCTCAGGTAATGGCTACTCTGGACATTAAAAGGTCTCTCAGTAGTATTTATCATCCAATGTCCAATGGATTGGTTGAACGTCTTAATAGGACATTAAAGAACATACTAGGCAAGATAACGGAGGATCATCCTGATGATTGGGAGAGGGTCCTACCTCCAGCTCTCTTTGCTTATAGAGAGGTTCCCAACGAGCATACGGGATTTTCTTCTTTTGAACTTGTCTTTGGCGCGCAACCGCGTGGTCCTATGTCCTTGCTACACGATCTGATCACTGCCGATAATATTGACGATGATACACAATCGTCATATGAATATGTCATTGCTCTTAGGGAAAAAATTATCGAATCATGCAGGTTAGCTACTTCATCATTAGAATTGGCTAAAGAAAAGGTTAGGCGATTCGCTAATAAGAAAAGACGCCTACGTCAACTTTGTCCTGGAGACAAAGCGTTTGTCTTACTTCCCTCGAGGGAAAACAGACTTCTCATTTCTTGGAAAGGTCCATACACTATAGTCTCTAAAATTTCGGATGTCGACTATATTGTCGATGTTGATGGAAGGCATAAAACCTTTTATATAAATATGCTGACGGAATTTATTGAACGACCAGACTATTTACAGCCTATTTTCCAGGCGACGGACGATTCTCCAGTCCAACATGGTCATATCTCATCCGTGTCCGTTATACAGGATGAGGAAACTACTTTTTCTGATGTTAACTTACCTCTTCCCGTGATTCCACTTGATTCTACGGAATCATGGAAAAACGTTACTGTCTCTTCGAACTTGTCTTTTGAGGAACAGTGTCAAGTATCTTCTACGCTACAATCATTTCAGGATGTCCTTACCGACATTCCTGGACACACACATGTCATTGAACATGACATCATACTTACTGATCGTAATCCGATCAGAGTAAGACCATACCCTATATCTATTCATTTTCAAGCACAAGTCGAGAAAGAATTGGATGAAATGATTCAATTGAAAATAATTGAACCATCCACTTCAGCTTATTCTTCGTCGATGGTTATTGTTCGAAAGAAAGACAATAACATTCGTCTTTGCGTTGATTATCGCAAATTAAATCAAGTTACGAAGTTCGATGCTGAACCTATGCCTTTATTAGATGATCTACTTATTAGACTTTCTAAAGCTAAATTCTTTACTAAATTAGACTTGTCGAAAGGTTACACTGACTAACAAAAAAAAACTTTTTTTTTCTTTCTCTAACATTTCTATGTTTGTCTGGTCAATTTTAATGCGCTGTTTTTAAATCTGCAAACCGTTTTTCTCTATCAGGTCGGGATCTCTAGAAATACGCAATTGAAGTTTTTTAACAAGGCATACAGTATTATAACATCATTCATACAAGAAGTGTAACAGTTATGTAGGCTTGAATTTCTTTGCAGTCGACTTTCGTCGGTGAATGGCATGTGGTACATCGCGATGAAGCATCCAACAATAATCGGCAAGCATGGTCACACTCCACCGTCCTTGATAGCGTGACTCCATTACGGCGATATCTTGATGGAATTGTTCTCCATGTTCATCGCTGACTTCGCCAAGTTTGTCAGGGAAAAAAGTCAAGATGCGAATCAAGCAAATGGATTTTGAGGGACATGTTACAGCCCATAATTCTGTATGCATCTATGCACTGCTTAACAATATGCACATAGTCGACAGATTTATGATTTCCCAGAAAGTTATCGACGATCGATTTGAATGCCATCCATGCGCGAAGTTCACTACCATGTAACAAGTTCTCGAATTGTTTGTCTGCAATAACTTTCCTAATCTGAGGTCCTACAAAGATACCTTCCTTTATCTTTGCATCGCTAACTTGCGGAAACTTTTCTCGAAGATAAGTGAAAGCTTTGCTCGTTTTATCTAACGCTTTTACGAAATTCTTCATGAGCCCCAACTTTTATATGTAACGGGTGGTAAAATGATGCCGTCTTTGTTAACTAATGGCTCATGTATTACATTTTTATGCCCGAGCTGCATACGATCCCTGATAGGCCACACCTTTCTTGCATAATGTTCCTGTCTGTTGCGGCTGTCCCATTCACATAGGAAGCAACAAAATTTAGTATACCCAGTCTGCATGCCCGTGAGAATTGCAATGACCTTTAGGTCTCCACAAATCCGCCATTGGTAGTCATTGTACTTTATTTTTGCCAAAAGTATACCCATATTGTAATAAGTTTCTTTCATATGAACAGAGTAGGCGACTGGAATTGATGAAAATAAATTTCCGTTATGCAATAACACGGCTTTTAGACTAGTCTTGGAAGAGTCGATGAAAAGTCGCCATTCGTTAACTATGTGCTCATGACCAAGGTGCACCATTAGACCGTTTACATCTTTGCAATAGCAAATGCCATCATCCATCTCAAAGTATTGAACAAGTTCTCTGTGTCTATGATGAAATTTAGATATCGGAGTATTGGGCGCTAAAAGATTCCATTCTTTGAGTCGCGAACCGAGTAATTCCGCTTGTCCTTTGGTAAGAGCGAGATCACATATTAGATCTGAAAGTTCTGAATGGTTAATTAAGTGAACACCATCATTCACCGGTATATAATCCGAGTCAGAATTAGTTTCTAAAGCAGGTAAACTATCACTTTCTGATGGTTCATTCACGTCCAACGGATATTGTTATGGTGGAACTGGGATCGGACACGTGATTGGATCATGAGGAACTGTTTTCGATACCGATTCAATATTTGGATAAACCACAGACTTTCTAGTTTTAAAAGTGAAACCATGGATATTTGTCAAGCAGAAGTAACAATCAGTAGCGTGATTTGTCGGTTCACGCCATATTACTGGCACTCCAAAAGGCATCGACTTATGCTTCGGCGATTTTCGTAACCAACCTGCCAATGTATTTGCACAGGTCGAAAAAAACTGCATTTGGCTTCCAAGATTTATTTGCATCATCAACTTTCGAATCGAAATAACGTTCATATGCTTTCTTTAGTAATGGTGTAAAGTTTTTTCTGGTGAACACGATCGGTAAAATATCCGCATACGTAACAGAACAGATCAGCCGAATTTCTACAACTTCTAGAAGCCATATTTCGCTCAGAATTATTTCAAAATACAGTAACTATTTGAAAAATAGCGTAACATATGTCATGCATCTTTAGCAGTATAAAAAGTAGAATTATTTTGCATTTTATTAATTTTTAATAAGTTATATAGTAAAAATGAAACGGAGCAAATAACGGTTTCCCAAAAATATATTTATTCACAAATATCTTAAGAACCTGACGTGATAGAGATAAACGGATTTCAGATTTGAAATCAGCGCAAGAAACTGACCTAAGAACACTTATTCTTATATAAGAAAGAAAAATGTTGTTTGTCAGTGTTATTGGCAAGTCCCTTTGACGGAACACGCCAGACCTCTCACTGCTTTTTCAACACCTAGGGGTTTATTTCAGTGGAATTTTATGCGTTTCGGTCTTATGAACGCCCCAGCAAATTTCGTGCGCATGATGCGACGAATTCTATCGTATCGTACAGATGTCATCGCCTATTTGGACGACATCTGTCTGTTCAGTGATACTTGGGACGAACACTATTTAGGTTTAAATGAATTACTATCTACTCTACGTGAGCATAGTTTGACTGCAAAACCCTCTAAAGCTTTTGTTGGGTTTAGTGAAATTTCTTTCCTAGGTCATCGGGCTGGTCATGGTCTGTTGAAGACAGAGGACCAAAACATTTCTAAGATATTAAATATCTCAGTCCCGAAGACAAAAAAGCAAGTACGTAGTCTCTTGGGATTAATACAATTCTATGGAAGATTCATTGATAATCTATCCTCCATTATGGCACCACTTTCAACGTTATTAAAAAAAGGTTCTCCTAATATGGTGCGTTGGTCCCAAGAATGCCAATCGTCAGTGGATCAGGTTAAGAATTTGTTCTCATCTCATCCTATCTTAAGACTACCAACGATTGATAAGACTTTTGTCCTTCGTAGTGACGCCTCTTTCACTGGGATTGGAGCGGCACTAATGCAGGTGTATTCAGGAACTCTGCATCCTGTAATGTATATTTCTAGGAAGCTGAATGCGGCAGAAAGGAATTACTCGGTTTTAAACCGTGAATTGTTGGCCATGGTTTGGTCCATTCTTAAGCTACAAAGGTTCCTTCTGGGCGGCATTTCATTATGGAAACCGACCAAAAAGCTCTTACAGCTATGCAAAGTAAGGATTTGAAGAGCTCGAGATCTACTCGTTATGCTATTGCTCTTCAACCTTTCCATTATACGGTGCGAGCTATCCGTGGTTCGGATAATGTGATGGCAGACGTATTGTCTAGATGCCCACATGATTCCATTTAAATCTTATATCCTATATTTCCTGATACACTTCCAGACTTATGTCTGTTCTTAATATCATAATATATATTAACACAATTGTTTCACTAGTTGAATGATGTATAATGACTTTAACAAATTTGGTTATGTCCATCTATGATATATATCCATTAGATATGTTGATGGTATAGTATTGTAGTTCATGATATTTGTATATTGCTATAATTATAGTATTTGACAATTTTTGATATCTATGATTGGTATTGCCAGCAACTTAGGTTTCTTTAATGGTACCTCCCGAGTTTGTTTTGCTTAGAGGAAATATTTTTTCTTATGATGAGGGATGATTTTTACTCTCTCCAGACGCTTTATTTATGCGTCTACTGTACCTGATATTAGGTTCATTCTTTCATGGGCACATAATTGATGCTTGGGCTATCTTGCTCATGGATATATTTTTTTTAAAGTGTCATTTTTTTACAAGGGGGGGTGCAGTAATATGTTGCTGTAATCTTTGATGGAGTTTCAAACGTCGATTTATTGGTTGTATGTTTTTCACCCTGGTCAAAGTTAGGGAACTATGTCTTAACTTTGCGGTGTCAGGTTGATTAGGGGTTATCTCCCTTTTTGGTTCATTCATTGTGTTTGACCTTTAGGGTCAAAGTAAACAGTTCTGGGCTTTGTGCCATGCGCAGTGGTAGCGCGCAAAATTAGACTTCCGTCGGGTAGAGTTGCGATCTGGCTTCTGTAGGACGTGAATGTCCGTTGTATTCTGGGGAAGGAAAATCTTCGAAGTGACTGCGTTGGCAGTTTTCCCCAGTGATTTACTGTACGTCAGGAATGACGACAGTGTTATTTCTTGTGTTCTGAGGATTCGTTTCAAGGTAACACCGACTTTTTCACTACTATGCATTCGGTTGCAGAATTTGTTAAAGGATTACCTAGCAGTGAGAACAGCTCACCGTTCCTGTAATGCAGAACTTATATTTTGTGCTCAAGGTAGCTATTTAAGACTATTCGTCTTCATATGATCAGAAGTCCAGTGACGAAGTTATATATGGTGGAAACCGCAGGTTGGCGGTATATCTATATAAACATTATTATAGCATGGTTTATGCAACCTGCTTAATGAAGAATACACAGCTGACGTCATATCGAGGTCTGTGTAATGGCAACTATTCTACCGCATGAACAGATGTAATTGGCGTGTTATGCCAAGTTGAACGATGGCCCTGGTAATAGGATTACATGAGTTAAGGGCTTGTCTTTTGTATGACGGAGTGATTAAGGTATCTGACGCGTTCAGACAGGGATACCAAAGCGGCATTATGAACTGTACATTAAAGAACATACCACTATTGACATGCCCACATATTTGAATGTTCACCAGCCTTAGAATGCCTGATATGTACCAAGCGATTTCAATTAACATGATGTACATGATCCTGTTTACATTGACTGTTCCTGTGTGATTCTACTGTTAGTCCTGTCAATAAATGTATGAACTGTCACAAGTAGTTTCAACCATCATTGACTCCAGTACGAGAGTGACTGGGTGTATTGTGCAACTATATATGAGCCTAAACACATTCCCGTCTCTTCACACCCATGTCTCATCATCCTCATCATCGTACAAGAACCATATATGCTGTCAGCGTGAGTGACCCAGATCTTCAACTACACATCAACATTTGCATCACGCATTAAAAAAAACCAACTAACATTCCTGGCAGTAACAGGTATGATCAGCCTATATAAAAGAGAATAGATAACAGGTAATCATACTATAATTATATTCTAACACCCGCGTTTAGGTAAGACCTGTAAAATCACTCCGGTATTTAATTATTTATATTAAAAAAACACCACGAGTGTCTAGCTAATATATCGCTTTTAACACTAGCTATGAACATTTAATTACTTAAGATTTACACATGATGAAATAGAAATAAATTGTTATTAAACAATTTCGATCGCCTAGCGTCTTATTTAACGCATCTCTTACTCGGGAAACAACGGGTAGTTAAATTTTCGTTTACAACTGGAGAACTTTGCTATATGTTTATTTAATATGTTTAAATTAACACAAAAATCCCAGTGAAATATAATGAACTTAACACGATAAAACACTTAAATGCAAACAATATTTTCCTGCAAATCAAGAAACAAAATAAATCTCCACGTTATTTCTATAGGAAATCCAATAAATAAGACTCCAAAATGCGCGCTAGACCATTCTAGAAATCTTGATAGCAACTGACAACTTGAATTTTAGGAGGTTTCAATATATATTAAAAGGATGGAAATCGTTAGCTACATGTCAGATTTTACACCTCTCGTTCAATTTGGGGAGGTTTGCTGTTCGTTCCGCGAATCAAAGTCTATTTTCACGCCTTTTCCCCGCATGATGGCCGCTTCGCTAGTGGTGGGCGCCTTTAAGGTCCGTTCCCTTGGTGAGTAAATTTCGTCCCTTGGAACGCGATCAAAGGGATTGCGGCCGGTGGGTGGTCAACGCCCCTTGATACTGCAATTAACAAACCGTTCTCTCTCTAGAACTACAAAACCTTTTGCCCCACCCTCCCCGTGTTTTCAGTGACCAGGCGCTTACGTGCTGGCGTAAACTTGACAGCAGGTAACCCCTTTTAAAAGGAAAGACAGTTTATGAATCTACATATCTGAGTTCTTAGTGCTTGAAACATAGACAGGAGGCGTGGCTAAACTAAGAATCGGATCGATGGCGATAGCAAAACCATCCTTCCACGTGTTTAACGTGCATGCTTAATTAGCAAACGAGGGAAATCCACATTGTTGTTTAGATAGAAAAAGAAATGAGGGACGCCGATGAGAATGAAATGGATCGATCAAAGTGCTAAATTGTTCATCCGTCACAGCATCTAATAAAGTGCTGTGTCCATTCTAAACTGTGCGAGGAGATTGTAGTCCCAAAAGTTACTTTAGGGTAAGTGTAAACTTTTATTTTACAAATGTGAATTTTACATTTTTTTCTTGCTAAGTGGTTATACATGAGGCTGGAAACCAAAACATATGAAAATAGTCTATTCATAAACCACTACAGCAAGCGCTGGTGATTGTTTCTTGCTAGTCGTACAGCAAACCGACAGCAGAGGTGACCCCAGACTCTGAATGGAGCAGTGATGAGTGATGATTACATCACATGTGCATCAAGTGTATCATATCATTTTGTGAGATAAATGTACCTTGTTAATTGTAATTCGGGCAAATCATTGATCTCGCGCTGTCCAAGCACATATTTTCCCAGTTTAATACCCAGAAGAATATTGGTGATTTCTAATCATCTTTCTTGAGTTACGCTGTGTATACTCAAAAGAATAGAATTATTCAGAGAGACTAACATTGGTGGATGAACAGCGAGTCAATGCGCCTGTTAATTTGCAGCCCACAAATGTACTTAGCAGAGGAATTTGTTCTTTCTATTTTGTCTAAATGTTCGTGGAACGAAGCTATCAGACTGTTCGTAGAACAAAGCTATCAGACTGTGAAGTATCATCATCACAGAAGAATTGACGAAACCACGGCTGCAGGGCTCACTTAGACGAGCTATGTTTTTTTTTTACAAGGAAACAGCAAAAGGACAGAACTTTGTTAAATTTAAATCCTCAAACCAAGTCTCCGTGAAGACAAATTTGATTTTAATCTAAAATTCACCACCATTCTTTATATTTTAACCTGTTAAAACTAATTGATGGTCTTTGTCTTTTCTTTGTCTTTCGTCCTCGTAAGACGAATCACCTTTTTCCGATTTTTTTTCCATACCCATCCTTAAAACTAATTGATTATTAAATTTGTTACATGTTATTTTAAAACTAAACAATCATTATTGATTCAGTTATTATAGGTATGCAATCAAACGTATGAGCAAGACTCTTTAATATACATCCATCTAAACATATATTTACACATATAGAGCTAATTCTTAGATAAGGAATTTCGTTGGATTTACACCAGCTGGGGGCTTGAACAGGTTAAAACCGTTGCTTAATTCTTCATAAAAGATGGCGGACCGATGTAAAGTTAACAATTGCCCGGCCAAAGCAGCATTGTTCTTGACTTCGGAAATGTCTTTTGAACACTCCCTTGGGGTAGAAGTGTCATTACCCTTCTATTTACAACTCTGCCAAGAGTAATCTTGTGCGACGGTAGACACCTTTGACGACCCATTTTAGATACTCTGCGTTTTGGCCACTGGTGGACCACTACTGCAGAGCTAAGGGGAGGCAACCCGTGACATTCCCCAAGGAGGATAAGCCTTCAACAAACCCATGGCACGTTCTCCTGTCACGTGGCATCAGCTCAAGCTCTTTCCACGTTTTTCTTCATTATTTTCTCATCTCTCTCCAAGTCTCATCTCTCTCCAAGTCTCATCTCTCTCCAAGTCTCATCTCCGTGTGTTTCATAGTCTACCTCTGCCTCTCTTACGAGCAAACATACCCGTCAAAACAATGACGTGAGAAGAATGAAACCAACACTTACTTTCAGTATCTGCAGCACATTTAGGAGACTGGGACATGGGGAATGGGAAACTAGAGTGAAGGCTGACTAATTATTTAATAGTTGTCCATGTTGTTTCCGGGAGTCTCTAGTGATACAACGAAAGAATAGGCTTATTGCACACTCATGCATGTCGTACAAGGCTGACTAATGTAAGGTTGTGCATGGGGGCTGACAACCTCGTCCTGTAAAACAAATTGCGTCAGAAACCAATGCTACAAAAGCATGTGATTGCTCGGTGCAGGCTTCCTGCAAGGGGACCAGCTACAGACATGGAGCCATGTTTTGTAAGGAATGTTAAGGAAAGTGATAAAGATGCACGCCATGCCCGAGGGTGCAATGGTTCAAGTCTTTCTTCGTGTTTTCAAATACCCCGGGGTCATACAAGGCTAACTACTACTGTTTCTTCTTCTTCATCATTCTCGTCTTAAGACTTCTACATTGACTCTAATAAAGGCAGTAGTCGCCTCACGGTTCCTGACATCTCCAAACAGATTTTCGTGAAGTGGAGTAGGTTGTTGTCATAAGCTACTCCGTTCACTGCTCTGTGTGGTGTAGGAATGGAGCAGAGGTTCGGCTGTCATGCGGATAGTGTCACAAGTCAAGAGATCTGTTGTGTCAGTCGTGTACTTGTAATACTCGTAGATGGTACCTCTGTTTGTTGTGTCCAGTACTTGGCCGGAGAATGATGACCTACCTGGTCTCGCCTAGATAGGCATCATTTTTCATATGGCCTTGGTTTTCTCTTTCCCATTTGGACTTGAATATGGCTTTTATAGTTGTGCAACTATCATCATCATCATCATCTCAACCCATAACCCGTCATGGGTCGTAGGGGTGCCATGGTGGAAGCATCAGCAGACAGGGTCCTCCACTGCTCTGTGCAACTATACCTGATTAGAAAAAGTCACTGTTAACCTTACTTACTTAGTCGTTCATCTTCAACCCTGGGGTGTAGAAGTTTGCCAGAGAGAACGCCATACTATCCCATCGGCTATCTTTCTTCTGGCCTAGTTCCAATCTAGTCCTCGATCCTTCAGGGATTGCCAAATGTTGTCCTCCCAGCGAACTCTGTCCACTACTTATCACGACTCAACATTTTCCCACGTCGCTAATGCACACCACAGTATCACACACCAGAGCGCATCACTCCTGAACGTGGCGTAATTTGAGATGACGACGGAATCTTGCTGACGTCTGTGATCACCGGACATGTTCTGACAAGGTTGCCAACACATTCTCGTGGCGGCGTTTCCGTTAAAACTATTGCCAGGTCGGTGGGTTACAAGACATATTTTGTTTGTAAACAGAAAATACGCAGTGTTTCTAAATTATGTATACACACTTTCAATGTTGATAACTCAGTTATTATTTGAGATAGAATTCTGGCATTTTCACATTTAAAGTGACAGACGTTCAAAGTGTCGACGACTTGCATCCAATGCATTGGTCACAGCTATAAACATCGACTACCATGCTATATTGTTACTAAATGAGTTGTGAAACGTAGTTTTAATTTGTTGTATCAGGTCCTTCCATAAGCGCATTTTGAAATTAGCACAGCCGTTTATTTTTTTTAAAAAACAACAACAAACAAACAAACTTCACGAGTAGCCTAATAATCTAATGGCTTTATTCATTCGTATCTAGCATTATTCCACTCTATTTTTGCAACATAGTAACATTCTATTTTATTATATGTTTGAGTTATATGCGTATGCATTCGAAGTGTGTATAGATAATTTTGAAACACCATGTAATTCGTTTTGTCCATGTAAATAAATGTTCTTTTCAAAAATTACTTGAACACACTGGATTTTAGATGTTAGTAATAATTTATCCACCATAGTTTCTGGCGATTTCCGAAAAGACAGAAAATACGATAACTGCTCCTTTAAGCGTGTCGTAAGGGTCACCTAATATGGAGTGTTCATGAGACTGTCAATCTCAGCATGCGAAACTATTTGCTACACAAGCCACTTAAGAAACTACCGCTTCAAGATCACGTGATTGTGTTCGTGCAGACTTCATACAATTAGCGCAGTGGTGGCTGCGTGCTCCAAAAGGAACGAAAAAGCATTTAATTTAATTAATTAATTAAAATTTTTTTTTAACCATGGAGGTTGTTAAAAAAAGGTAAAGGTAAAGCACCCATTAATCAAGGTCAAGGATCCCATTACACGCCCATTGAGGCATATTGTGAATATGGTGTTAGGCCCATATTTTCTTGACCAGCGGCACACTAGGGGGTGATGTGGTCAGCATCACGCTAGCCGCCTTAACCTTCCCAGGGTTGCTCTGGTACCCAATTCATGAGGATGGGTCGACCCCGGAACCGTTTGCGGTCTAATAAATCCCACCTCAACTGGGGCTCGAACCATGGACCACCTTGTTTCGAGTTTTGTCACACAGCTAGCCTTAACCTAACCCCAACCTTGTTTCGAGTTTTGTCAATCATTTAACCTTAATCTAACCCCAACCCTGTTTCAAGCTTTACCAAACAGTTAATCTTAACCTAAAAATAACCCTGATTCGAGTTTTGTTCAAATTAATCACGCGTGACAAACATTAAGGCCGTTTTAAAAATGAAACAATTTTTTTATTTTTTTTAAAATTCAAACTTGAAACGAACCGCCGCGTTTTTTGGCCAACATGGCGGCCTCCAGTCTACAGTCCCCTGCAAGAGCCAACTGTCGCGAGTATGGAAATAGTGAATGTCTGAGTTTAGACAGAATATAAAGGAGTAATGTGAAAGTGGAGAAAAGTTAAAGTCACTAATGAAAATGTGGAGAGAGGTAAGACTTCTGGGAAGAAGAGCAATAAAAATCAGATATCTGATTTCTACTTCCCAACCATACTCGGACTATGTTTAGGTGTCTTAACTAGGGTGGCCATATTGTTCAACACAAAAAGGAGGACAAATGCCGTTTTTGGTCATAAAAAGGAGGACAATGGAGGACAATATTTTTTTAAAGTAGGACACCTTTGTTCAATAACTACAAGACGCTGAAACATATTTTTTTTACATTCAAACAACAAGCTAATAAAATCACATTGATTTTGTGCCTACTTATATTTTTCTGATGATAACATCTTCAACAAAGTTGGGCTACGTTTTAAATATGCATAAAAATCAGAGCATGAAAAATCCTGAAATTGTACTGCACAAGTAGAGTGCCTTTAATGGAATCTTTCCTTCAGTGCTTCCAAAGCTGCTTCAGTAGAATGCTGTGCAATCACAGAAATGATCATAGCAGCTGTTTTGGTCTTGGCACATGAGAATTAGGTGGCAATTTCTGAATCGTGGAAAACATTCTTGAGTAACACTGAAGTACAATCCATTGATCTGAAAGAGTTGTGATGTTTTACAGTATGAAAAGTAAAAGCATCCTCGGCCGCGGCAACTTCTAATCTTTCCTCGCTTATTTCGTTAGTAAACAAATGTCAGTTTTGATTGCAAACATTCAGACGCAAGTGCTGTCTTGTGCTTTTCTGTTTCTATATGTTTAAAAAAAAAATCAGCTCCACCTCTATTTGCTACTGATACAAATGTGCCGCCTCTGCATACAAAACATTCTGCTTCATACTCTTGTAGACCACTGGAAAAGCACTGACATTTTTTTTTCAATTCATCCGTGAACACACACTTCCGTTTTGGCATTTTACGGCGTATACCTGTAAAAAATCCAATATAAGCCATTAATCATGGTACATTCGATGCAAAGGTAAAATTCGAATTTGTAAAATAACTGGACGATGTTTTTAATTGCGTTAACAAACCCATTACCTAGACTACCGTGTTTCTGTTTCTAATATGTTTAAAAAAAAAATAGTACGAACTAAGGTTGCATTACTTTATTTGCTACTATACAACGATGTGCCGCCTCTGCATCTACCCAACATTCATGCGTTCATTGTCTTGTTAGATTTTCCCTTAACAAATGCCAAAAAGCACTAAACATTTTTAGTAATCTATTATAAACTATCGAACAACATGACAACTTACGGTAGTGTTGTTGGCATTTGCGGTATCCTCGATTTTGCGGAATAAAAATTCTTAATGACATAATTTCTGTACCAGAAAAATCAAAGGTTTTTTTCAAACATTCGATGTTCAAGTTAGTAATTATTTGTAAAATGCAACAGACGAGGTTTTCAAATTTTAACAAACATTCCTTTACTAACTACTCGTGTTTTTTTTTCATAATAAAACAAATTTGCCAATGGCCAAACCTCAATCCAAAAAATAGTACGAATAAGGTTAATATTACTTGTAATTTGCATAGACAACGATGTTAACATTGACTGAATCTAGCCCCAAGTTCTTGATTCAAATGCCGTTTTGTCTGTTAAATTTTCCCTTAACAAATGCCAATAAATTCTGAAACAAGCGTTACAAACTAAAATCTATTATTAAAATAAAACGAACAACATGACAACTTACGGTAGTGTTGTTGGCAATTTGCGCTATCCGTCGATTTTGCGGAATAAAAATTCTTAATTCTGACAGAATTTCTGTACTCAGAAATCGGATTCCAGGAAAGGTTTTTTAAATAAAACCAAAGGAGAGTGTCTTTCAAATTAATAAAATTTAGCCAATGACTTAAACCACCGGAGAATGGATTTCAAACTTCAGAAACAATCCGGCCGGACGCTCAGTTTAGTCGCAAAAAGCCGGGCAAATCCGGCCAAATTACAAATAAAATATGTTTATTAAATAAAACCACAAGGAGAGAATGGATTCTGACTTCAAATTACAAATAAAATATGTTTATTAAATAAAACCACAACCCCAAAGAAACTAAGTAATGCCTTCATTATCTCTAAAAAATCTAGTGCAGGGGTCGGGCAACTTTTTTTGGGTATTACCCCAAAATCTATTTGCGTTAAATGATATTATCCCCCAGACTTCAAAGTAAACAAAAACAAGCTAATTGCTCTTAAAATGAAGAATAAACTGTTCTCAAAGTCAAGAATTAATAAAATACTTAAAAAGCCCCCCATGCTATCATAAGAATAGCACATAAGGAAAATTAATAAAAAGGATTGAAGAACTGAACAATTTCATTCAAAACATCTCCACTTCAGGTTTTGGAAAAATGGTGCTCTTTCATGTTTGATAAAACAACATCCATGTTAGTGCTTTTTGGTGTCAGAGCAACTTCGATGCTGTCTTCAGGGTCCAACCGATTTATGTACTTTGTGTTCACGTTCATAAGGGTAAAAAATCATTGTTCACAAAAGTAGGTTGTTGCAAAAGGCAGCAGCATTTTTGTCTCTTCTACATGTGCAATTTTAAAAGCCTTTGCAATTTTTGACATACAAAAAGATGAGAGACCTGTCTTGTTATGAAATTCCATGCATGCTTCACTGTTGGAGCGAAGTTCAAGAAGTGCCTCTGTCAATCCTTCAGGCTTTTCAGGCACATCAGCAAGTTGACAGTTGAAGGGATTTACAACCCAACTAACAGTATGTGAATCAAGCTCTGGAAAGTAGTCAGAGAACCGCTTTTTGAGTTTGATCAGATGCCTTGTAACTGACTCCTTGATGTCACAAAGTATGAGATCTTCACAATCCTCCAAAAACCAGCTAGCTTTGGAAAGGCGGCTATCTTGTTCTGTTCCACTGTCTGGTTCCAGTACAGAAGCTTTGATCCAAATGCTGAAATTTTTTCTCTTGCTAAAAAGATATTGATGTTTTTCCCTTGCAATTCTTTGTTCAATGAATTCACATGCCCAAAGATGTCAGCTAAATATGTGAGATGTGCAAGCCAAGTGGAGGTCCTCAACTTATCTGCAAAGGCATGTTTTTGATCCACCAGAAAGATTTTTAGTTCAGATCTGAGAGTCCACCCTCGATTCAGAACATTTCGACGCGAAAGCCACCTTACTTCTGTATGAAAAAGGAGGCCTGAATATTCAGCTTCCCCATCCTCACATAAATCACGAAATAGCCGCGTGTTTAGTGCATGCCCTTTGACAGCATTGACAATCTTGATTACATCATTCATGACAGCTCCAGTTCAGGTTCCAATTGCTTCACAAGCAATGCCTGGCGATGGATCATACAGTGGGTAACTTCAATTTTTGGATTCTGCTTTTTGACCAAAGCCGAAAAACCACTTATATGACCCAACATGGATAGAGCTCCATTAACAGACACACCAATACAGTCTTCCCACTTTAAATCAACACTTAGTGTTTTGAAGTATACATCAACCTTGTTGAAGACATCAATTCCACGAGCTCTCAACTCAAGAGGAGAACAGAACCATATTTCTTCTTCAATTGCATCAGAACCCCTGTACCGAACATACTCCATCAACTGCGAATTGCTACTGACATCAGCAGTCTCATCAAGTTGAACAGCAAAATGTTTGCTCTCTTTGATTGAAGAAATCACTTGTTCCCTCACGTTTTCTGCTAAGATGGAAATTTGCTCTTTCACAACTCTTGCAGACAAAGGCACCGAACCCAGTCGCGTGGCTTCTTTCTGGCCACACATGATTTCTGCCATTTTCACAGCTGCAGGTTTGACCAATTCTTCACCAATAGTATGTGGCTTCTTATTTCGGGCAATCAACCAGGCCACTTCACAGCTATCTCTTGATGCTGAACGTTCATCAAATGTACCTTTTAAGTTGTTTTCAAATCTCTGCCTTTTGATAGCTCTTTCCAAATTCTCAAAGTATTCCCGCGGTTTGGAAGACAGATTGAGTGCAAATTGTCCAAGTGTTTCTTCAGCTGATTCTTTTTTGAAAGATTCTGCAGTCAGCGCTTTCAAACAGACGACACATTGTGGATTCATTTGTCCTTTGTCTCCTATTTCTGTGAAACCATAATTGAGGAACTCTGCCAGGTATTTCCTTTTCCTATTTGATGCCATCTGAAGGGTAAAAGTGAAAATGATTAACAGCGCAAAAATTTAAGCAAAATATGGTTATACTTTGAGCCGATATCCTTAGGAAACAATAAAGAGTTATAATTAAGTCCTTAACTCTTTTATTAACATGCAATGCAATTTGACAAGACCTGTCAAATGCCACATTCCCATAGACAATATAACTCTGACATTAGCCATAATATGCGTGAAGAGTGTTGCCATAATGCAAACTGAACTTACGATTTGAACAAGGTACCTGATCGAGTCACAATAGATATGGTTTCAATTTTTGTGTGCTTTATATATGAAATATCAATGAAAATCTCACATAAGATTGTTATTGTAGGTTCAATAGCTTGCTGTGATGGCGTTTTGAAAGTGTGGCAATATATATATATATATATATATATATATATATATATATATATATATATATATATATATATATATATATATATATATATATATATATATATTGAAATTAGAAGTTGCCATTTTACTGGAGCGTGTCAGCAAAGAGCCGCCCTTGCAAAATATTGAGATCCGAAATTACCAGGGGTAATGGACAGACTCTATAAGTAAACTGCCACGCCAATCTCAATATTTTGCAAAGGCGGCTCTTTGCTGACACGCTCCAGTAAAATGGCAACTTCTGATTTCACTATTTTGCGCGGGCGGCTAGTTGTAAAATCGTCCGTTATGTGGTAACTTCTGGTCAATATTTTGCTTCTGTAGGTTTTGTGCCTGGATAGCTATATATGTATGTATTCTGTCTATGCGACGACCCTTCTAGGTTGCGTTTGAGAGCGCTGTATTGGCTATGGGTGTCTGCAGTAGGGAGATACGTGTCGTAAAATATCTAATTGGCCCTACTTCTTAGCTCGTCCCAAAACGCCAGCCAGGGAAATAAGACGACAGGCCAAGTTATCTTAAAGCTTCCCGATCTTGTGTTTACCACTGGGATGGATACAATAATAAAGGCCTCATAAGTACCACGACAGTTTATGCTACGCATGTGGTGTGTTATTTATTTTTTTTTTTAGCCTTCATTACCCCCAACATTTTCATTTTTACCCCCTTTGGGGTAATTTACCCCTGGTCTAGTGAATATCAATATCACAACATAGAAAAATAACAACAATGCTATACTAATCACACCAGCACACGTTTCACTCCAAACTACCAACGCCCGTACACTTTCTCACACCAGGATTGTCAACTTAAAAGGGGTAAGGCCCCCAGTTTCCTTAAGGAAAGCGGCCTGTCCTGTAGGTATAAATCCGGGTAGGTAAGGTAATCCACGCTGGGAAGACTAACACAACACTGTTCCTCCTACTTTTTGATATTAACTTAAGGTAGAGATAAGTTCTCTCTCTGGGAACCGTTTCTAATAATCCAAGCGCACCCTCTTTTCTTTCCTGTGGCGGGTGAAGGAGACGATACTAATGCGAATATAACTGCACCCACTGCTAGATCAAAATATCCGAGCAGTAATGATCACTGCTGGCAAAACGAATATATGAGGGCCCCACGGGATGCGCCTCTATTTGTTGGATAAAGGTGACTTAAGCTTCAGGCAGGTGACTATTACTGGCAAGGTGACGATTATCTGCAAAATACGCCAATCTACTCCGGGTTTACTGGCTGTCAACGGGTCTGACAGTGTTGCCGACACGAATGGATGGCAAAGGTGGCAGCCCGTGTGGCTGGAGATGTATGTCCTGTTAAAGGCTGTGGGTATGTAATCCAAGGTTACAGGGCGTAAATGGGTCTGACGATATTGCCCCGAAGACTGGAGGGCAAAGGCAACGACCCGTATGCACGGGAGATATAGATCTGTATACTGCAATAGGTGGTGAGTAAGTAATCCACAATGACCACCTTGTAAGCTGAACTAATGACAGAACGATTAGTCTACCGTGGGATCAATATACACCGTGAGGCTAAGAAAACCATGATCTTTAAATATTTTTAATACTCGGCCGAAAATGACCC
This sequence comes from Oreohelix idahoensis, assembly GCA_024509875.1. Taxonomy (NCBI): domain Eukaryota; kingdom Metazoa; phylum Mollusca; class Gastropoda; order Stylommatophora; family Oreohelicidae; genus Oreohelix; species Oreohelix idahoensis. Next base: position 264,377 of record JAMPIV010008711.1, read on the forward strand.
GATTATTGTGAAATTTGGTACTTCTTCTTCTTTGATCCTTAGCCGCCGACCGTCAAAGCAGTCAGTGGCCATCACGTCTAGTGGCGTCTTGTAGGGCAACAACAAATTGATTCCACTTTGCTCGGTCGGTGGCCATCCTTCGTACAGTGCCCCAACTCTGGTTCATTCTTTGCATCTCAGCCTCCACAGTCCTCCGCCAGGTTGTTTTTGGTCGGCCTCTTTTTCGTTTTCCTTCAGGGGTCCAAAGCATAGCTGTTCTTGTGATGGCATCGGGGTCTCTTCTGAGGACATGACCAACCCAGTTCCAGCGTCTGCCAGCTATGATGGTGTGCATGTCTTCTTGCTTGCTACGAATAAGCAGATCTTGGTTAGTGATGGTATTCGGCCAAAAGATTCGGTGAATTTTTCTTAGGCATGTTGTGTGAAAAGAGGACAATTTCGACATTTCCTTCTCTGTAACTCTCCAGCATTCCGCACCATAGAGAAGCACAGAAAGCACACAGCTCTGATATAATCTTAATTTTGTGCTTGTGCTGTAGAAATTTGGTACAAATGGTAAGAAAATGTTTACCTACATTTTGCTTATTTCAGTTGGTGCTGAAATGTCCGCCGCCAGCTGCAACCCATGCGCGAAGTCGGGTGCTCCACTTTCTCGCTGACGCGTCAATTGTGCGCTGTTCTAGCTCATCCCATGCCTGATTTATCCTCTCTCTTAGCTCATCCACGTTGCCAATTTTCTTTCTTTAGACATTCTCTTGCAAAAACGCCCCAAATCCCATAGTCCACGGGGTTAAGATCTGGACTATTTGGTGGCCAAAAAATAGGTTCGATGAATTAATGTGTCTCGTGAGTGAGCAGCGCAACTGTATCACTAGCACGATGAACAGGCGCGCCGTCTTGTTGGAAGATGAAGAATTCTGACATTTTCCTCCTGTCAGGAAGAAGGCTCTTCATCAACAGTTCGTTGCGGTAGTAATAGCCATCTGTCGTTATACCAGGTTGAACAAAATGAATTTCAGTGCCGCCCAGTGATGAGACACCAACAGAAACCATTACTGATTTGCTGAACTTTGGTTTTGCTCGCAGAAACCGATTAGCAGATATGTTTCTTTTTCCGGTGACAACCGGTGCATACACCCGATTGTTCTGACTATTAGTAGGCCGAGCAACAGTAAAAAGTTTTCATCCGTGAAAAATATAGAACTCACTTTATGCTCTTCTGACATCAATGGTACCTATACCTTGTAGCGGTTTGGCAGCTTTTGTACCCTGACAATCCCCAGAGCTATGCCAGTGGGAGTTTTACTCCTGGTAGGTTCAACCAAGCTGGACTGGTCTGCGTGGGTAGGGGTCAGACAAAAGCTGGTACTCTGGTCCTCCATGTTGGGGGTTTTAGCACAGGGCCGACACCCCTGTCTATGTAAAAAAAATCGCACATGTTACGGAAACGGCAACAAATGGAAAAACTTTGATGCGGGACGGACATCCGGAGTTTCAGGCTCGTATGACTGCCAGTGGTGAAAGCCGAAAGGAAGCCATTGGCATGAAAACTGTTGCCCTGACCGCAAAACACGAAACCAGAATTGATTTTGGAACGTCAGAACTATGAATGAGGCAGGAAAGTTGAGACAAATCACAGCAGAGATGAGGAACTACAAATTACATATCCTGGGAATAAGCGAGAGCAGATGGACAGGGACGGGGAGAATAAAAACAGCTACATGTGAAACTGCTTTATTCTGGTAGAGAGGATAGTCAGCACAACGAAGGTGTAGCCATTATCACGAAGAAAGGAATGGAAAGGTCTTTACTGGAATGGAAACCCATCAACAACAGACTAATAAGAACAAGACTGAGAGGGAGATTCACCAACACCACATTTATACAATGCTATGCACCAACAAACGACAGCGATGAAGAGATCAAGGACGAGTTCTATCAACAGGAACAAAAGGAAATAAAAACTGCACCCAGGTACGATCTTATTATAGTAATGGGAGAACTCAATGTGAAAGTTGGAATACACAATAATTATAACGAAAGAGTAATGGGGAAATGCGGCAGTGAAACAGTAAATGAGAATGGGGACAAATTAATAAGCTTCTGCAGTATTAACTACCTGGTCATTGGAGGAACACTTTTTCCACACAAAGAAGTGCACAAGTTAACATGGGAATCACCAAACGGACAGGACAGAAACAATATAGATCACATAATGATCAATGGCAGATGGAGGACATGTATTACAAGACGTGAAAGTAAGAAGAGACGCAGATGTGGGAAGTGATCATCCCCTAGTAGTAGCAAGACTGAAGGTGAAACTCAGAGCTGCTGGACCAGTTGCAGTCAAACAGAAAAGATATAACATCACGAAACTTAAGGACCCTCTCACCAGAAAAGCTTTGGTGGTCGACGTAAAGAGACGATATCAGATTACCAAAAGCCAGGAAAGAACAGAGACCGATTATGTCAACCAGAAATTCAACACCATCTCAACAATATACAAGGAAAGCAGCAAGTCATGCTTGGGATTCCAGGAAAGAAAGAGCCAAGACTGGATAACACCAGAAACGCTAAACACCATAGCGAAGAGAAAGGAAATGAAAAGAAAGAAAACAGAAGCTAAGTCTCCCAGGTTAAAGGCAATATGTAGTGAACAGTACAGTCAGCTGGACAAGGAAGTAAAAAGTCAAACCCGTGCTAACAAAAGGACATTTCTGGATGACCTTGCAAGACAGGCAGAAGAGGCAGCACTAAGAAATGAACAAAGCACAGTTTATAAAATAACTAAAACTATCAGTGGAAAACGAGGTGCAAACGACATAACGTTAGTAAGAGATCAGCAAGGAAATCTCAACACCACCTCACATGGGCAAGAAACAAGATGGGCAGAGCACCAGAGACACACTGGATAAGGAACCACCAGAGACTCAGCTGAATGTTCCTGAGGCTGAAAGTGACTTAGACGTAAATACAGACATTCCACGAAAAGAAGAAATCATTACAGCTATCAAAGGGTTAAAAAATGGAAAAGCGCCTGGTCACGACAATCTAAATGCTGAGTTAATTCAAGGCAGACCCTGAACTAGCAGCAGAACTATTAGAACCACTGTATGCATAAGTTTGGGAAACTGAGACAACACCAACAGAGTGGAGTAAAGGAATAATTGTCAAATTACCCAAGGAGGGCGACCTTGCAGACTGCAACAACTGGAGAGGAATTACTCTCAGTTCCCAGTTCACCCTCAGGAACATTATAGAGCAGTGCTCAGAATGGCAGAGACAGCTATACATAAACTTTGTTGATTTTGAAAGGCTTTCGACAGCATAGACAGGGACAGCCTGTGGAAAATACTGAGGGCTTATGGAATTCCCAGCCGCATTGTTTTCATTATAAAAAGCCTCTATTCTAACTTTCTATGCAGTGTCGGACTGAGTAATGTAATTTTCGAAGTGAAAACCGGAGTACGGCAGAGATGCCCCTTTTCAACAACATTATTTTTGACAGCCATAGATTTGGTGATGCGCCAGACAACAGAGGGCAGTCCAAGAGGAATTAGATGGACAACGTTTTCTACACTGGAAGACCTGGAATATGCAGATGACATTGCACTACTTGCGCATTCACATCAACACATTCAAGAAAAAAAAACGATAGACTGAATAAGTATGGCCAGCAGGTTGGCCTGAACATCAACCTGAAGAAGACAGAGGTCATTACACTAAATGTGGGCAATCCTGAGCCAATGACAGTAAGGAACCAGACGTTAGAACAGACAGACACATTTACTTACCTAGGATGCATAATAACACCTGACGGCGGAACAAGCAAGGACATTAACAATAGAATGAATAAAGCGAGAACAGCTTTTGCTAGTCTCAAGAACATTTGGGAGTCTTCCCAGTACAGCACAAACACCAAATTAAAACTTATGAGAGCTGTGTACTTTCTGTGCTTCTCTATGGTGCGGAATGCTGGAGAGTAACAGAGAAGGAAATGTCGAAACTGTCCTCCTTCCACACAATCTGCATAAGGAAAATTCTCCTAATCTTTTGGCCAAACACCATCAGCAACCAAGAACTACTTATTCGGAGTAACCAGGAGGACATGCACGCCATCATAGCTGGCAGACGCTGGAGTTGGGTAGGCCACGTCCTCAGAAGGGACCCTGATACCATCAAGAGAACAGGCATGCTATGGACCCCCGAGGGAAAGCGAAAGAGAGGTCGACCAAAAACAACTTGGCGGAGAACTGTGGAAGCTGAGATGCAAAGAATGAACCAGAGTTGGGGCACTGTATGAAGAATGGTCGCCGACCGAGCAAAGTTGAATCAATTTGTTGTTGCCCTACAAGACGCCACGAGGCGCGATGGCCACTGACTTCTTTGCGGTTGGCGGTTATGGATTAAAAAAGAAGAAGAAGACTTTATGTTCCAGGAAGCGACACAAAAGATGTTGGCAACGGGAAAGTCATGACTCTTTGCTGCGTTAAGTCAACTCTGTCGCCCAATGTTTCTTCAAACATTTTAACTTAAGTTCCTATTTGATGATTCTGCCCCCATATCTTTGAGAAGCGCCTATCTGACGAGCAGTTTCATGTTGGGAAAGATGTGTTTGCGAACTTCCTTCTTGACTTTGCACAAGCTCGTTAACAGTATTGATGCTGTCATCGGTGTAGCATGTTTAATTTGCTGGGGAGGTTATGATGTTATACCTAAAAGGAAAGAAATCTGTGTCTGTGTTAACCGTGTGAGGTCAAGCACATGTAGGCCCCTGACTCTAATATATGATGATGATGTATTTGCAGGGAACCTAACGCTACCTCCCTAGATCTCACACGGTCAATATTTTGGCTCTAGTGTCTGGTGTATGATGTACCTAATGTCTAGGAGAGAAATGAAAATGATGGTACATAAACACAAAACACTTTAACTCACTATAAGGAACTGAAGAAAACATTGGTTAAGGTTTTTCTTTAAAATTGAATATTTTCTTTTTACAATTTAATCTGCCTGTCCCACCATCTCTTTTGGACAGGTCTTTGAAAATGAGGAAAAGATAGTTTACATAAAAAGGATTAACTAAAATGTGTGGACACTTTGTCCAATAAGTATAAAGTCACCCTATCTCTCCTGTTGGTGTATTCACAGATTACAACTTTATTATCTAATAGTGTTTGTCACTTGTTAGGAGGGGCTGTAGTTTCATCACGTCCCCTAAACTTCTGGGTATGATTGGAAATACCAAAGTTTATTATAATTGAAGTGTCAGATATACCCAGGTGCTAACACATCACCTGGGATTCTTTGTAGAAGGATAATTCAGTATGTCGTTGCAGAAAATATAGATATCTCAACACGCACAAGCTCCTCCAGCTATCTGCTGACAGCGTAAACGGTTTACCGGAGACTTGTTGGCGTTACACTCACTCATCAGGTTTCCTGTCACCAGCTGGTAACAGGAAATAAAACCTCTGCAATAAAAAGACACCCTGGCCTTTTTATATCTGATCACACTTTATTATTATTATTTACATATGGTGGTATGGGGTCAGCCTCGCGTGCATACAGGTGCACTCGCCCCTAATTTTATATGACTCACACCTTGCTGTGACCACACTTCAGGTCTCTATGGCAGATACGCCACTGTACTTTTACATAGTTTTCCTCAATACAATAACGTGGAGTAACCACATTTCCTTTTGTATGATTTGCTCTTCTTTTTTAAATTATAAACGCTCCAGGCATGTTGAACAGTGTTCATGGAACATGGAGGCTTACTAACATATTCTAATACAATAATATTGTGGTGAAGTGGGATGTTATAAATATTTATAGGGGACTTAGTGTATTGACTGAGATCAGCTGTGAAGGTATCTATATCTATTAAGAGTAGTGTATTATAGATAACCTTACTTGCTACCACATATCTATATATCTCAGTCAGAATTATTCTGGAATAGTGTGATGACTACGTTATGTGTCTAGGGTATGTGTATGATGAAGTGTAAGTCACAACAACAGACAGATAAACAATTTAATTTAATCCACTACTCTTGACAACACTGTGACACTCACATACATATAACACTCTATGAGAATATCTTAAGGAGTCACTGATAACTTTTCAAATAACAATATGTATTCATTTTTGTCATAAAGGTATATGTGTCCTGATTCAAATACAAAGGAACCAGGAATCACAATCAATTTTAATTACAAGTATATGTACAGACTTTATCAGTATGAATATTGTAGTGACATATATTATTAAAAATATCCTATGTGTGTCAGTTGTGTAGTGGTAATATGAGGTAATACTGGTTTTGTTTTGTTCAAGCTCTGTTGGTATTTGTCATCATGACTTCAATAGTTTGTCTTTTGGGACTAGTTTTGGAGATGTTCTCAGTTCCTGATATTAAGACAATTAAATTCCCCTCTGAATGTTATTTTTACAAAATCATTTCAAGATGAGGAGACATAATGTTGAGCTCAGCTGGCCAAATCAGCTTATCTTGCGTGATCAGGCAGGAAGGGACTCCTTGCTCGATAATGTGAGTCCCCTAGGCCTCTGGAGAGACACCTACTGATAGCTAAAAAGACCAAGGAGTATGCTTCCGACTCTGGATTCAGCAAAGCTCTGACCAGGTGCTGCTCAGTACCATCAAGACCACGGTCCACACAAAAAACAATAGGATGTACCTTCTACTTCATAACTAATAAACTGATACTCTAGTTCTACACTGAGCAATTTACAACACACAAAACATTGAGTTCAGAGCGTTAGGCCAACTGTCAGCTTCATCTGAAATAATATTATATACCAGTATTTACCTCCTTAATGGTTACCACGCCTCTGCACTTCCAGCATTATTTCTGTCTAATCAATCATCCAGGAGTCAGTGTACTATTTGGCCATTCCATGCCGTTTTACTTCCCTCCGACACCCTCTGTTCAGGCTGGAGCATTATAGGCTTTATCTCCTGTTTGCCACTGAACTACACATATATATACAGGCATAAATTAACAATTTACATTCAATTTTCATTAAAAGATACTGAATGGTTCCAGCTTACCACAATTTCATGGAAATAAACACAGATACGTTGATTAGCAATGAATTCTGGCACAATTACTGGCACAAATTCCCATCTGCTTATGTTCCAGGCTTTTACTTAACACAAATATGAGCTGGCTTCAACGCACTGTTGCTTTATCAAGATTATTTGCACTAGTGGTCTCGAACTAACGCTCCTAAGTGAGTATATCAGCGAGTCTAGCCAATGAGGCCACGTTTCGACAAGTGTTTGAAAAAATGTTACCTTTTCACGTCTCCCCTAACAACGAAAGATAGTATTTATAGCCCGACCAATCGTGGTTAGTCTTTCATTTGTTGCGCTCCAATCAATTTGGAGTTTACATGGTAGGCTAATTCTGTAACGTAAGATTTTTTTCAAACACGTTATAAAAAAATTTTATGAGCAGAAATGATTCCATGCTGTCAGGCATCCCCACTATTTTATTTTGGGTATAATTTATTAATTCCTGGACTATTTGCGTAACGTTTTACATATTCTTTGTCAGCAAGCCCTAAGGAACCCAAATATCCAAATTTAAAAGAGCTACGTGGCTGCGTTCAAAATATGTATTTTCTACCTCCTGTTTCGAAGATGTGCTGTCTGGGTACTGTTATGTTTTCAACCGTAAACCCATCTATTGTTATCTTTTCTAATAAGCGTTTTTTATGATTTTAAAACCTAACTCTGGGAAGGGTAGTGAATTTATCACTGTCCGTCTGAAAAAAAAGTTAACGCATGTAGCCTTACACGCGTGATAGTAGTAATTGTGTATCGCGCGACGCGTGTTGCATGCGTTCCTGATTTTCAGCCCTCCCTCTCTCTTTATCCTTTAGTCCATCTGTTCGTTCGTTTTGGTAACGCAGTATAATTAATGTTAGGATTAATTTAGGTCATTACGCAGGGTGCCTCTCAATGTTTTTCCAAGAAATACAGCACACGTTTCATTGAAGAAAGCGGGTATAATACAGTAAGCTTTTACTATCAACGTGAAAGCGTTACAATTTGCAGACGAAGCAGAAAACAAGGGGGATTTCGAGTACTGTCATTGTGACAGCACTGTTCTTTACCATTCTTCTTCCTTTATTTATTATATGTATTTATTAGGCTTTATATTTACTTGATAATTTATATATGTGGATTAGAATATTCCACGACAAATATTAAAACAAAATCATGACAATATACAAGATACAGTTCAATGTGAGGACTCAACAATGTCTGCTCCCGGCATGTCCTTCACTTTTCCCAATAGCAGTATCTAACTTTGTCAGTTGTAATAAACATATTAATACATAAAGCATTCTTACCACAATTTTCACAGAAATATGTAACAAATAACGCTGACTTGCAAAGAATGGCCTCAGTTTTTCTCTGCCCTGCCCAGACTGCGAATTAATTCTTTATTTTATAAATTAACACAGCTGATCTCAGCGTATTTGATAGAAAAAGTTTTTGTCAACTGGCGATGAGCATTGAAAGCTTTTTGCTAATATCTATTAGTACTGGCCAATGGAAAACTTGCGACTACCAGAATTCAAATGTAGTTTTTGAAAAACAAAAAAAAATTTCCAAACAAACTCTGTGTCTTGTAGTCGATTGGTCAGTCTGCGTTAGTTATGCCCAATAGAAAAAGATGTTTCGTTTTTAGTTACATTTTTCCTATCTCTCCCCTTTCACTCCTATACCAACTAATAGAATTTGAATTACTACCATGCCTCTTTTTAAGCTGGCGTCCCCACTAACGTTATGAAAAAAAACAAGCAGGAACCACAGTCTGTCCGTCTTAGTGTTACTAGACATATAGTATTTTCTCAATAACTTGGCTAATACTTGGACTACCATATTTTTTAAAACACATTTTTGCTCAGGGGACTCTACGCTATACTACCATATGATTTTTATGGTCAGTTTCAGTATGGTTTAGATTTTCAATTTTGTCACTGTCAATCGTCAAATATAAATTTTACACAAGTCGGCCATCTTCCCCCTCTCATCTCTCTCTCGCATTTTGATTCAAATAACTAACTTGTTTGAGTGACGTCAGAAATACATTACTCGGCGAGAATTTAAACTGTCTGTGTGTATATATCATCGGGCCAATCCCACCGCGTGTCAAGCAAAGCGGGGTTTTGCGCGGCGGGTGTTAGAATTGGCGTTAATTATTACTGTTGTCTCGTGTTACACTACCAAAAAATGTAAGGATCACTACAATTAAAGGCGTTAAAGTTAAAGTATTACGTTAATTCAAACAGTAGTTTGGCAGCACATTTCTGGCAGATCGTTAATTATAAGTCTTGCCGCAGTCTCTATCAGAACGGGCAAAATGTTAAAAATGTTTATTGTACGTCACAAGGAAAGCGAGTATGTTTAAACGGCGGGATCGTTTCTAAGCATTACCATGGCACAAAATTCAGCGCGATGCTGGCGTGTGAGATGCTTATAGTCAGACACAATCGGGCGGGGTTATTTATTATCATAGGACTAAAATCTTACTGAAATGAGCGATTATCTCGCAGATTTTACTACACACTTTCCGTCCTAAAACATGCATTCATTTGCAGGTTATAATCTGCGAGATAACTTAGCTCAAATGAAGTCTTACGCGTTTTTCTGATCTTCATCATAAGGATGTCTACTCAAAAAGTCTGCACCGACGTTCTGAGGGCCGGGAATATATTCAATCAGAAATGAGTATGGCTGTAATAATAATGACCATCTCAATAATCTGGAATTTTCATGCTTGGCTTGTGACAGGAATACGAGAGGTGAATGATCCGTTTGGACCACAAATGTCCTGCCATATAGATAAATCTGGAATTTTTTTATAGCCCATATCAAAGCTAGACATTCATTTTCACTTGTTGAATAATTTTTTTCCGCTTTGTTCAACTTGCGGCTTGCATAAGCGACTGGGTTCAATTCTCCATCTTGTGAGGAGGACCTTTGCAACAATGTAGCGCCCAGGCCCACATTGCTTGCGTCACTTCTCATGATAAATTCTTGATTCAAGTCAGGCAATTGCAATACTGGCCTGCTTGTGAGTTTTTCTTTTAACTCCTGGTAAGCCAATTCACACTGTGCGGACCAATTTATTGTATCAGGTTGACCCTTGCGAGTTAAATCCGTCAGAGGAGCACAAATAGAGTTAAAATGTTTAATGTACTTTTGGTAGAACCCACACAACGACACGATAGATCGCACATCTTTCTTTGTTTGTGGCCTAGGTGCTCTTTTCAATTTTTCCAGATTCTTGGGATCAGGGGTCATGCTACCCTGATGTACAGTATGTCCCAAGAATTCCAACTCTTTACAACCAATACAACATTTTGTTGGTCTAGCGGTCAAGTTAGCCTCTCTGAGTCTATCAAACAGCATATTCAAAGAGGTAACGTGTTCCTCAAATGTTTCCGTAGCAATGAGGATATCATCCATAAAATTCGAAATACATGGATTTTTCAGGGGATCCAACAATTTTCGCATCATCCTAGAAAACACACTCAGGGCATTTTTCAACCCAAACGGTAACATGTTGAACTCATAATGACCTTCCGAGGTGCTAAAGGCTAAATAAGGTCGAACCTCAGGCTTTACTGGAATTTGGTAATAGCCTTTGCTAAGATCCACCTTAGAAAAATATTTTGCCTTGTTCAGCCTGGCAAATAGTTGAGTAGTATCAGGTAATGGATCCACCTGACCTTCTGTGACAGCATTCAGTTTCCTGTAATCTATGTACAGTCTATATTCTCCCGATGGTTTCCGCAACAAAACCCCACAGGAACTATAAGGAGACTCACTGTGAGAAATAATCCCTTCTTGTAACAAATAATCTATCTCCTCTTTCAAAGCTTTTTCCTTAGCGAAAGGAATAGAATAGGGCCTCATACAGACGGGTGCTGGGTCTGGTAGTTTCATATCATATTCCAACAAATTTGTGTGCCCCGGTTTATCCGTTAACACATCTGTATGTTTCTCAAGGACCTGTTGAACCTTCTCCCTCTGTCCTTTTGTAAGGTGATTACTGATCTTCACCTGTGCAAACGTTTCACTGGTTTTCAGTGGATATTCAAATGAGGTGAGAGGGTCATTTTTCATTTCGGTTGCGATAGACAAGGCCATTAGGTGTGTTCCTTCCTGGATTTGTCTGTCCAGATATTTCTTCAAAAGGTTCACATGATAGACTTTTTCCTTTCCCTTTTTGTCTATCTTATAATTTGTTCTGGATACCTTTTCCAAAACTGTATATGGACCTTGCCATCCGATCTAAAGTTTATTGTTGCTGCCGGGCAATAGAAGAAGCACCTTCTCCCCTACAGCAAGCTCCCTATCCTTCGCTTTCTTATTATAATAAGCAGCATGCTTTTTCCTGGCTTGTCTCAAATTATCATTTGCCAGTTTCCAACTAGTTTTTAAACGAGTGGTCAGTTCGTTCACATATTGATATGATGAGGTAACGGCCCCCTCTGCCTTTTCATCTGTCCAAGTCCTTAACAAGGCTTCTAATGGACCTTTTATTGGCCTCCCAAATAACAGGGTTGCGGGTGCCATCCCAGTTGAATTATGTGGAACTTCCCGGTACGCAAACAACGTGGCGGGCAAGTATTGGTCCCACGTATCAGATTTCTCATGTGCCAGCTTTCTCAGGATAGAAATGAGAGTCCCATTGAACCTCTCTACCTGGCCGTTCCCTTGGGGGTGATACGGACTACAATGAAAGTGCTTGGCTTGAAACAACCTAAAACCCTCTTCTGTTAGTTTCCCCTTGAACTGTGAGCCGTTATCAGTCAAGATTTGATTCGGGAATCCTAACCTTGTGAATATAGTAAGTAATATCTCTGCCACATGTTTCGAATCGATTGACGACAGGGCTACCGCCTCTCCCCACATAGAACAAGTGTCTACCAGAGTAAGGATGTAACTGTTTCTCCTCTTGGTCCGAGTGAGAGGTCCCACAATAACCACTGCAACTCTCTCAAAAGGGGTTCCCACTATGGGCATTTCCCCTAGAGTTGCTGGAGCAGTCCAATGCTTTGGAGCTACTCTCTGGCATTCTGGACAGGATTTTACATATCTCTTTATATCTTCCGTTATCCCTGGCCAGAAATAATGACAAGCTATACGCTGTCCTGTTGCGCTAATCCCCATATGACCAATGAAAAGGATAGTATGACCTAACTCCATCACCTTTTCCCTATATGAACTGGGAAGGACCAGCTGTCCGTGACCAGCTGAACCAGTGCCGGCCTTCCTATATAACAATTTATTCTTCATATAAAATGCTCCTTTATTAGGAGGAGTATGGCTCTTTGGGAGTTTCTTATAACACGGCTTCCGTGACCTATCTTGAGCCTGTGCCTTCCTCATCTCCTCTGGATGAGTATTTATAGGTTCATCTTCTTCCTTTCTGGATTGTGATCGGGTCTGGACGGCTGCCAAGATCACAGGTCTCTTGGGATTCCCCAAGTAGACATAAAGACACCCCAATATCAGAGGGTAGATGGGTGCGTCGATCACTGCTGCTCTGATTACGCCTTCCACATAGCGAGTTTTCACATTTATTCTTGCAATGGGAAGTGTCATGAGTGGTATGTCCTTGGTCGCCCCTTGTATCTCCACTGTTTCTGTGGTATACTGATCTGGGTTCACCAAGTGCGAGCTCACGACAGAATCAAAATCTAAACCGGTATCATAGAGGCACCTAATGGTGACATCATTGCATACAACATCCTCACAAACTGGGGGGTGATAAGGTTCCTGCTGTCCAGCAGGTTTGTCCTTTACTTCCTTGTTCCCCATTTTCATAGCAGCAAATTCAGCAGGTTTACTTTTACAAAATTTAATGTCATGTCCATCCCTCTTACAATATCTGCAATATAATCTACCTTGATAAAAAGGTTTTCTTTCATCATTCTTTCTGTCATTGAAATGTGAGGTTTTATTTTTATAATCATGTCGGGGCCTATCAAAGTTTTGCTTACCTCTATTGTCAAATTTATTATAGTTTTGTGGGGCCTTATAATGATCTACTGGTTTCTTTTTGGTGCCAGCTACCTCTGCCTGGGCTGCCCGATACCTCTCAGCAACATTAATTATCTCACCCAGCTTCTCCACGCCCTGTTCCATGAGAAACTTTCTCATGTCTGGAGCCATGGACTCTCTCATCTGTTCTATTAGTATCATCTCTTTGAGATCTTGGGTTTTCCCCAAAGTAGCCCATTTCTCCATATACGTTTCTAACCGGGCGGAGAACTGGTGATAGGTCTCACCCGACAGTAGCCTGGCATTCCTAAATTTCTTTCTATAAAACTTTACACCCCATCTTTCTCTTTCTAACCCATAAGTAGTGGCTAATACTTCATATCTGCTCAAATATGACTCAATGTCATCATCCTTTTCTACAAAATAGTCTAGATGAAACCCCATGGCTGAGTTGGAGGCCCCCTGACTAGCAGTAGCATCAGAGGTAGAGGGGCTGTGACCATTGTCCGGAGCAAGGCCTTGCAACTCTAACTCCCTTAGTCGCAACTCATGCTCCCTCTGTAATCTTTTATCTTGTGCTTCTGCTTCCCTCTCGGCAGTCAATCTCTTTTCTTCTTTTTCTGCTTCCCTTTGCAGTCGTTTTTCTTCTGCTTCCCTTTCGGCAGTCAATCTCTTTTCTTCTGCTTCCCTTTGCAGTCGTTTTTCTTCTTTTTCTGCCTCCAATTTTCTCTCCTCAAATTGGAGCCTCTTGATCTCAGCCTCTCTATCAGCCTCTAAGGCCCTGGCCTCCTTGTCAGCCTCAATTTGTAACCTTTTAATTTCAGCCTCTCTATCTAACTCTAATTTCTTAATCTCCCTAGCCTCTTCTACCTGTATTTTCCTTTCCTCAGCTAACCTATGTTCTTCCCTAGCAATAAATTTATCACATTCTGAGGTGAAATAGTCAGTCAAGACTTGACCCTCCATATTCATTTCCCTGGCAGTCTGCACAGCCGCAGAGCGAAACTTGGCCAAATCTGCCATCTGATAAATACAAAATGTTCTAACTAAATTTCTAAATAAATGCAAATTTACTTAATTAATTCCAGGTTCTGACACTTCATTAAATTCCCAAATCTTGGGCAATAGTAATTATGGGGATTCCCTGAGAAAATAGAATTGATGTTAATGCTAAAACCCAGACCCCAATGTATGTAGTACTAGGAGAAATTCAATTCCCAGACAAGCCTACCAATATATGTAGCATGTTTAATTTGCTGGGGAGGTTATGATGTTATACCTAAAAGGAAAGAAATCTGTGTCTGTGTTAACCTTGTGAGGTCAAGCACATGTAGGCCCCTGACTCTAATATGTGATGATGATGTATTTGCAGGGAACCTAACGCTACCTCCCTAGATCTCACACGGTCACTATTTTGGCTCTAGTGTCTGGTGTATGATGTACCTAATGTCTAGGGGAGAAATGAAAATGATGGTACATAAACACAAAACACTTTAACTCACTATAAGGAACTGAAGAAAACAGTGGTTAAGGTTTTTCTTTAAAATTGAATATTTTCTTTTTACAATTTAATCTGCCTGTCCCGCCATCTCTTTTGGACAGGTCTTTAAAAATGAGGAAAAGATAGTTTACATAAAAAGGATTAACTAGAATGTGTGGACACTTTGTCCAATAAGTATAAAGTCACCCTATCTCTCCTGTTGGTGTATTCACAGATTACAACTTTATTATATAATAGTGTTTGCCACTTGTTAGGAGGGGCTGTAGTTTCATCACGTCCCCTAAACTTCTGGGTATGATTGGAAATACCAAAGTTTATTATAATTGAAGTGTCAGATATACCCAGGTGCTAACACATCACCTGGGATTCTTTGTAGAAGGATAATTCAGTATGTCGTTGCAGAAAATATAGATATCTCAACACGCACAAGCTCCTCCAGCTATCTGCTGACAGCGTAAACGGTTTACCGGAGACTTGTTGGCGTTACACTCACTCATCAGGTTTCCTGTCACCAGCTGGTAACAGGAAATAAAACCTCTGCAATAAAAAGACACCCTGGCCTTTTTATATCTGATCACACTTTATTATTATTATTTACATATGGTGGTATGGGGTCAGCCTCGCGTGCATACACGTGCACTCGCCCCTAATTTTATATGACTCACACCTTGCTGTGACCATACCTCAGGTCTCTATGGCAGATACGCCACTGTACTTTTACATAGTTTTCCTCAATACAATAACGTGGAGTAACCACATTTCCTTTTGTATGATTTGCTCTTCTTTTTTAAATTATAAACGCTCCAGGCATGTTGAACAGTGTTCATGGAACACGGAGGCTTACTAACATATTCTAATACAATAATATTAAAACAAAATCATGACAATATACAACAGTTAGATACAGTTCAATGTGAGGACTCAACAATGTCTGCTCCCGGCATGTCCTTCACTTTTCCCAATAGCAGTATCTAACTTTTTCAGTTGTAATAAACATATTAATACATAAAGCATTCTTACCACAATTTTCACAGAAATATGTAACAAATAACGCTGTCTTGCAAAGAATGGCCTCAGTTTTTCTCTGCCCTGCCCAGACTGCGAATTAATTCTTTATTTTATAAATTAACACAGCTGATCTCAGCGTATTTGATAGAAAAAGTTTTTGTCAACTGGCGATGAGCATTGAAAGCTTTTTGCTAAAATCTATTAGTACTGGCCAATGGAAAACTTGCGACTACCAGAATTCAAATGTAGTTTTTGAAAAACAAAAAAAAATTTCCAAACAAACTCTGTGTCTGGTAGTCGATTGGTCAGTCTGCGTTAGTTATGCCCAATAGAAAAAGATGTTTCGTTTTTAGTTACATTTTTTCTATCTCTCCCCTTTCACTCCTATACCAACTAATAGAATTTGAATTACTACCATGCCTCTTTCTAGGCTGGCGTCCCCACTAACGTTATGAAAAAAACAAGCAGGAACCACAGTCTGTCCGTCTTAGTGTTACTAGACATTTAGTATTTTCTCAATAACTTGGCTAATACTTGGGCTACCATATTTTTTAAAACACATTTTGCTCAGGGGACTCTACGCTATACTACCATATGACTTTTATGGTCAGTTTCAGTATGGTTTAGATTTTCAATTTTGTCACTGTCAATCGTCAAATATAAATTTTACACAAGTCGGCCATCTTCCCCCTCTCATCTCTCTCTCTCGCATTTTGATTCAAATAACTAACTTGTTTGAGTGACGTCAGAAATACATTACTCGGCGAGAATTTAAACTGCCTGTGTGTATATATCATCGGGCCAATCCCACCGCGTGTCAAGCAAAGCGGGGTTTTGCGCGGCGGGTGTTAGAATTGGCGTTAATTATTACTGTTGTCTCGTGTTACACTACCAAAAAATGTAAGGATCACTACAATTAAAGGCGTTAAAGTTAAAGTATTACGTTAATTCAAACAGTAGTTTGGCAGCACATTTCTGGCAGATCGTTAATTATAAGTCTTGCCGCAGTCTCTATCAGATCGGGCAAAATGTTAAAAATGTTTATTGTACGTCACAAGGAAAGCGAGTAGGTTTAAACGGCGGGATCGTTTCTAAGCATTACCATGGCACAAAATTCAGCGCGATGCTGGCGTGTGAGATGCTTATAGTCAGACACAATCGGGCGGGGTTATTTATTATCATAGGACTAAAATCTTACTGAAATGAGCGATTATCTCGCAGATTTTACTACAATCGGTGAGCGCAGTGTATGTTCGGCCAGTACCTTTACGACGTTCAACATTGCCGGTTTGGTCTATCTTTTGCTAAAGATATGTCAGTCCGCCTAAAGTCCATCCTTTGTTTGGAAGCTCCTTAAGAAGTCGTTTCGTACCATAATTTTTGTTTTGTCGAAGAAATTTGATTGCCGTTTTTCTTCTTCGGAGAACGCCATTTTGCAGCAGGCGAATTACAGTTGTATGCAGCGCCACCAGCAAGGCGTAAAATTCGTTGCGCAACATTTGAAATTTGAGACTCGAAATTGGAAAAGGGATATTGTTATCATAATTGTCACCAACTTCTATAATAATCGGGTCATTTTCGGCCGAGTTTTTAAAAATATTTAAAGGTCATGGATTTCTTTTCCTCGCGGTGTATATGTGTGGCGATAAGTATAGCAGTAGATATACTTTGTGAGGTGACAAATATCAAACAAATGCAGGATATATTTCTTGACGATGCAAGGTGCCAAATATAAGAGAGCACAATACCAGGCTGCGAAACGCTCTGCAAAAATACAAACAAGTCAAAAATCTCATTTACGACTGTACAGCCCTATCCTTAATGTTTACAAACAAATTACACGTTTATTTCTTTCACTAGGTCAATACACAACCCACCTTCTCTCACCCGTTCTCAATTGATGTACTTAGCCTAACCATCCACACAGGTAAACCCAGCACTGCGTGAAAGCTTTCAAAGCCGCGCGAAGATTGCCCACGCGGCGTCTAAAGTCTAAAATATTCCCACCCACTCCTGGTCCTACCCACTGTGGTAAAATGCGAAACAATCATTAAGTATTCAACAAGTTAAATCTAACTAGGAATAATACCGAATGAGAAGTGAGTGATGGTCCAAGTGATATTTACCCAAAATTAGGATTAACATTGAATGAGTTTACAAAATTAGCGTTTCGCTGATCCTCATTTTTTTATCCGATAGAAAAAAAACTCTTTACAGAAAATATAATACACCTGACCAAGTGGAAATCTTAGATCAAATAAAATATATCTCAGTTCACACTTACGTCTCACGAAAAATACAATCTAGGCGTCACTCTTAGCGAATTTAAAATGGTAGCGCGCATAATAACAAATCAGAAAATCCCAGTCACACAAAAAGACTTTACTTTAAGAAATATATATATTAAAGACTAAATAACGTAACACAGGATCCCGACTCTAAATGATTAAGCTAAAAAGGAATAACACCAATGAAATAATTAAAAAATGGTGTGCTTACCAAGCAAAGAATCAAAGTCCCCACTACAACTGTTATTAGCTTTCAACTAACGGGACTAACGACGGAATTAGAGCTATTAGAGCTATAAGTCAGAAAAATGGGCGTAGACAATAAATAGAAACCAAAACAGGGCAGACCACTCAGACCAAAGTGTCAGACAATTCAATCAAATCATGACCAACATTTCTCTTAAAATCTACCTTGGTAAAATCTACCTTGACGCTGCTTTTTTTGGGTTACATGTAATCAATTATTCGCTATACTTTTCTTTTCCTTTTTTCGGTTGAAAAAATAAATTACTAGACACACATCGCCATGTTGCACAGGTGGCTATCGATACGGCCTCAATGTTTGTCGAACTTTATTACTTTTTGGAAAACTTGAAACCGGCGTTGAATTAGGGTTAAGGTTAGCGATACCGGCTGCTAATAATTAATCAAAACTACACTGTGAACGTATTAATATCTACTTCGGCAAAATGATGGAACATGTCCACTTCTGTTAACTTCTAATTTTGTCTCTATATATCAAATGCTTAGACGTTATTTGTCGCTAATTTAATTTAGTCTTGTTATTTTCGTCATTATGAAGCTCAATCATCCGCTTCTTTCTTATTGGCACAGATAATGGTTCCCGGATCTAAATATGGTAGCGTCACGCTCCAGTCTACCCAGATGTAAATGGAAGCCTGACTCTGCTCTTGAGTTAGGGAGGACAAAGGCAGCGAGGAAGGGAACTAGTCACTCTACTTTATAAAGCTGAACCTCGTATCGTGAAGTCTCTAACACTTGATTCACCTACGGCAGTATCAGTTATGGGACTACCTTTACCTTACAACTTTCCTAGATACATGTAGGTAACTGAGACTGTGGAACATGTAAAACACAATGGCCACTTTTGTCTTCTATCTTTCCTGTTGTCACGATATTTTCAAGTTTTCTTCTATCTTTCCAGTTGTCACGATATTTTCAAGTTTTCTTCGTTTCATAACATGCCGAAAGACGGTGGATTGCTTCCTTCTAACATGATGAAAATGCTTCTTTTGCGCATTGGCCTCTTTCGGGACCTCCTCTGTCACGGAATTGCCTACCTTGCTTTGCAGAAGTGGTCCAATAGTGGCCAAAACTCAAGAGTATCTAATATGGGCCTTCAAATGTGTCTACCTTCGCACAAGATTACTCTTGGCAGAGTTGCAGATAGAAGGATAGTGATGTTTCTATCTCAGGGTAGTTTTCATAAGATATTTCAGAAGTCAAGAACAATGCTGCGTTGGGCAGGGCAATTGTTAACTTATATCTGATACGCCGCCTTTTATGAAGAATTAAGCAGTTATTAATTTTAGCTCGTTCAAGCCCCCACCCTGATTTACTCAGTGGAATTCTTATTATTCTGGAATAGCTCTGTTTAGAGTGTAATTAGTAAATTGACTCAGACAAACAGGCAGTACATTCAAAATGATTAAATCGACGTTAAATTTGTATATTTACAAACAGCAGATTTAATAATCACTTAGTTTTTAACAAAGTTTTAAAAACATGAATAATTATTTATAAGAAAGTTATCATCACTATGTGATGTGATAGTAGGTTGTAAAGGAGGTCACTTGGCAGCTTTTGTGTTACTTAGCTGTCAGTGACGGTTCTGCTCCTTCTGATGTTTTGGTTCTTGGTATACTGGATAGCCGATCACGCTCGTCACTGGTCAAGGTTGTAGGGCGCAGCACGTTCCCAGGAGTGTCAGGGAGTGTCTACAAAGTTGGTCACTTGTTTTTAAGCCCTGTCTGATGATGGTATCTAGCTTCGAGTTTAGGCTACGTGTTGCCTTCTTGTTCCAGAGATAGTACCCTCAACTGGTACCACCAAGCCAATCTTGGCTCACAGACTGTTTGTTCAGAGAAGTAGGTTAAGGTACTTGAACAGGCCTCTTACGCGTGTTCTTGGGGATCGGTACTTAGCAATAATTCCCAATTTGACTCCGTGTTTCAGATTCTTCAGATCCCGGTTTTCTTTGTTTAAAATGATAGAGTTTTCCTGGGCTGTTTAAGTCCTTCAGAATGCTCCAACAAAGTCCGGTTTGAAAAATGGAATTCTGATTCAAACTCCTGCAGTCTGGTTGTAGTCTTGGCAAGCGATTCTCACAGTGAACTAGACTTGTAAAAAAGTCAGATTATATTGCCTCTCTTTCCCCGCATTTGTTTGTTCCGATGCTAAGCAGAGCGCAAATCGTTTCAAACATGCGTGTTTTGTGAGGTAATTCAAAGTATCTCCACGTAGGAAAAATTATGCGCGTGATGCAAAAGGTCACGTCTCCCATATATGAAATGAAAACATTCGATCCTCTCTCGGGAATGTTTACAAATAACTTCTTACATCTGCCCGGTTTATTACAACATTTCCGTTCAGGTGTGTCCAACTGATAAGTGCGTTTCTGTAATCTGTCCACAGACGGGTAATTTATCGCCCGGCACGCCTTATCAATGCTTAACCAAAGTCGCTGGGTCGATTTTAGTATTAATCTGTAGTCTGATGTCGGCCACACCCGAGATTAACCAATATGATTGTCGGCTTTCCCACGAACGGAGGAACAGGTAACCAAACAGACATGACAACTTAACACTGAGAGGAGTTTAAGAATGTTAGAAAAAAATATATCTGCTACATAGCAGGGAAAGAAAGCGGTGCCGACCATTGAAAAGCACGTAATCAGTCCTCACTTCAATTGAAAATGAGTACTGCCGTAGTGGAGAAAAAATCGAACTCCAAAATTATGTGACATCCTCATTACGCTTTTTAGCTGTCCTTGACATTGTTAACATTCTTCTGTAAAATAAGATTATCATTTTGAAAGCTAAATATCATTCATTCATTCATTCATCACCCTTCAGCTCCCCAAGGAGCATAGGCCTTCAACAAACGTATTCCAAGTGCTCATGTCAAGTGCCGTCAGCTCAAAGTCTGTCTGTGTCTTCTTCATGCCCTTCACGTCTGTCTCCAGTTATCTTCTCCATGTGTGCCTGCTTCAACCTCTACCTCTATTACCACGGGCTATTCCAGGACAAGGACTGCCTTGTAATGCTATCAACATGTTTCCTCATTGTGTGTCCTATACCTCTCCAACGTTTTCCTCTCATCTCTTGTTCCACTGGCACTTGTCTGGTTCTTGTCATCAGTTCCACATTCGTGATCTTATCGTACCATTTCAATCCTTCTATTCTACACAAGCATACCATTTATGAAAGCATGTAGCTTTTTACTGTTGTTTTTGTTGTTCTCCATGTTTCAGAGCCATACAATAAGACTGACTTGACAATTTAACTAAATATTCCGATAGCTAATACTCATCCTTTATTTGAACAGTTTTACAATTTCCCAAACTAACAGATCCCATATCTTACACATACTGTATATGATTTAACAGTTTTACAGGCATGTCACTGAATGGTTTTTTTAAGAAAGCTAAGTTTATTAAATTAAATATTTGTGAATTCGATTAAATAAATGAGTATTACAATTGACCCCGTCTTGTTGTCCGGGGTTTTGATGTGATGGCAGCCGGTCATGTAAAACAGATGACCCCGTCTTGTTGTCCGGGGTTTTGATGTGATGGCAGCCGGTCATGTAAAACAGATGACCCCGTCTTGTCGGGAGTTTTGATTTACTGGCAGCCGGTCACGTAATACAATTGCTACAGAAACAACAGCTGTATGTAGCATGCTTCCCATAGTCAGTTGTGTTAATGTTATTGTTAATCAGAATCGACCTCACCGCACTCCGGGCATACCCATAGGTGCTCAGTGTCCCTCAGCAAATGTCGAAAAGTATGAATGCTAATTGTACCTTAGCACGCTGGTTGTACATACGACGGCTGCTTCCTCTCTCACGTCCATTTCTGCTAGTCCCACGTTTGATGCCAAACTCAAACAGCCGCAGCCTTGTTGATTCATCCATCGCTGTGTCATTATCCAGCAGGCGATCATTAATAGCTCTTGGTATCTCTCCCTTATCCATGTCCAGTGTCCCCACTATGTGTGCTCTTGAGGTCAGTCTGTCAGCACTCTCATTGCCACGTACCCCTGCATGACCAGGACAATAGATCCACACCAGTTCTTGAAGACTTGAGGATTCTATTGATGTTTTCCATTCCTGCTGCAGCCATCCGTTCTGAACTTTCCGAAGCATGGCATGCGAGTCTGACAATATACCTGCCTTGGTTGATGGAGTTTTAGACAGCCACCTCAGTGCTGCAGTAACTGCCTCTACCTCCATTCTCATGCTGGAGGTTGTTGTCATGTAGGCTCCACTCTGTTCAGCGACGACCCTGCCCTTTATTCTTGCAGAGAAGCCCCATCCTGATTTCTCACCACGCACTACAGACCCATCAGTGTACACAATGGCGTCATCATCCCCAGCATGATCACTTATCGGCTGATTAATGTCCAACTTTGCTTTGCCATTGCCCCAAGATCTGCACTCTCTGCCAAGGCTAATGATGACCTGCTGGTAGTTTATCCAGTTCTCCCTTGACTTAATCCACTCTTCTCCTTTGGATACATTTTCAACCCTGGTCATCTCTCGGTCAATTACGATAGCCACCGTTTCTCTTTTACCCTGAAATCCCTCATACACATTGTACGCAAACGCTCCAGTGTTACCCCATGCTGTTTTCATATGCCTATAGCTTCCCAGGATATCAGGAAGGATGTGTGTATTTTCGAGGTGACTCATTACTTGTCTTGCAAATATCTTTTCAAGTAATTTACCATAGACATTCTGTAGTGTGATAATTCGATAGCTGTTGAGCAGTGTGGGGTCTTTGCCAGGTTTAGGAAGTGGCCGAAAGTAACTGTGCAGCCAGTCTTCCGGAACCTCAGCATTTTGTATGCTGGTATTGAAATCGCTCACCATATTTATAATGGCTGTGCCGTCAAGCTGTTTAATGTAATGGTATTGTACACCATAAGGACCTGGAGCAGTGTTTCTGCTGGTTTTCAGCGTACCTTACAAAGACTCAAAAAGAATGTACTTATTTCTTTTTTTTTCACTTACTTGACCAGTGTGTTGAGAGACATGTAACAATTACCGGTTGCAACTCAACTGCGAAAGTTTCACTTGAAATACCTGCTGCGCGCATGCGCACTTTTTTGAGTCTTTGTAAAGGTATGCTTAAAAACTTGCAGAGATTATCTTACTTTTGTGATAGAAAGCATCCTCGTACCACATCATGGGGCCGAGAATACATTGTTTGAAAAGGGTACAATCTTTTATGGACACCCTGAATAAGTTTGTATTAATCCTGTTCCATGAGATGCGCCCCGTTTTTCTACATATGCACATTTCAAGGCCTTAATTCTTTCTTCTAACAATTCATTCGTCGCCCACGTTTCTTAGCCATTACGGTAATGAAGTGAAAAATGTTTTTTTTTAACTTGATGATTCTCACTTTTAATTTATTAGTTATTTGTCTTCATGTCTCACCTGTCTCATTTTTATATTTCTCAGGAAATAAAAACGATTTTCAAATTGTATGAAGAATAGCCACGCAGCTCTTTCATCGGATTTTGTATTGACAAGAAATGAAAAGAGAAATTAAACGTTCGTTCTGAGATCTGAACATGAATCAAAGAATGCATGGAATACAACAAGTTAGACATTAAACGCGCACATGTGTTCATAACAACAAGTATACTTTAATAAACTTGGGACAAATCCAAGTTAACGAGAAGTTTATGAAGTGAAATAAAAGTTAAGTGAGACATTGACCGTTGAGTCGGCTTTGCGGTGGTAAATTTTTAATATATGCGCAAGCAATCGTCAAAGATTCCAAGAAAAGTGAAAACTTTAGGACAAAACTTTGGTTAACATGAACGCTAGTACGCAAGCAAGAAAAAGCATCAGTGGTAATTACGCTCAGTTTTATGAATTCCATCTTCTGCATGAAAGTATAACTGAGTATTCGGCAGGATGTCATGGGAGCAACAACGGAAGAAACGTGAAGTGCGGGCTATTTTATTTTATTTATGATGTTCCCGCAGACTCTTTCAGCATTTTTGAAGACAGGTCAGTTGCCTTGACAATGACAAGATTAAGATATTTCTGGCAAGTAATCATACTTGTAGTCGTGGTCCAAATCATGCCACTTAGAGTATTGCTAACACAGAATAGCAATGACGATGTGGCGAAATGTGTGAAGTCGCAAATTCGCCACAATACTAGAAGGAACTTGAATGATGTCAGAAAGCGCATTCAAAAATGTACTGGACCATGCACAAATCTTAAAAATCGAAAGCAATTTGAGCAAGTCACGTCTAAATTTCAGAATCGTCGTTGGAAAACAGTCATTACTAAATGGTGGACAATGAAGACACGCAGTAACAAGTCTGATAACTATCAAAAAGTGGAAGAAAGAAACCTGTTCCGTACGGGAGATAACCCAGCTACTATTTACTTAATTATTTTTCACGCCACAATGCTTGACAAATACTTTACGTGGTTTGTACTTGATGTGTCCAGAGTATCAAAGAATAAATCTGAGTTACGTCCAACGAAAAATGAAAGAATAATAAAATATACAAACAAAGAAACAAGAAACAAGATGAATCACGGAACATGCATTCCGTGTTATGGGTTCAGAGGTTATCAACAGAAGGTAACAGAATATCGTGGATCATGGGATAAGGCGGGCGAGCTCTTTGCGGTACAAGAGATTCAGAATGCTTCAAAATGTGCTCATTGTTTACTTACAACAACGCCTGCTAATTGTTCTCCTAACGGCTACGTAAATTTCTCCACAGACATAACAGGTGAGAGAGTTAAAATGGCTTCTAGAATATGCTTAAAATTATGTAACAGGCTTATTCGTGAACTAGGTTTTCTTATTGACCAAATGGAAAGGCTGGTGATAGATGGAAGGCAGGTATCATTGCAAATTCAAGCCACAGAAACTGACGTAGAAAAGTTGCATTACGATCGTAGCAAGACTGAAACTAAAGTTGTCAACATCTCAGATATGTCTGGATTTGTCCACTACAATACTTCAAATAACAGCGCAGTAGAAAGAACAACAGAACAGTACACAGCAGTTTACAAAGTTCGCTTTCAAAGCCATTTGGTTAAGCAGAGTGCATCAAACCATGGAATAGTTTCTATTTGCATTCAGAAGGATGAGTCAAAATCCAGAGGTCGAAGAATGTTGCAGTCTGACAAGGAATACGAGAATAAAACTTTAGCTCAAATTTTCAAGATCATTTTCGCGTATTCTTGCCAAGATGAAAACTATTATTTGTCACTAGGGCTTCGTTTGACACTCAATGAATTATTGGCAAATTTGGCTATTTTTGATAGTAACTTTGGAAACAGGAGTTATAACTCCGTGGAAGAGAAACGTTTCTGTAAACTAACAAAAACAGCTCATAGACGTGCATTACGTAGAAGCAGCTGTAGCAAAAATTTAACAGCTAGCTCAGTGTCTTCCGCAGGTGGTATACAGTTGAAGGTGAACGAAAAAAACATGGGTCAAATTTTCTTGTTGCATTTCGGCCTTTGGATTAAACCGGACATCAAATGTCAGCTGCCGAGGATTATTGTAGCAGGTAGCACTGCTTCATCGACTGGAACATTGCTAAAAAGTGACCTACAGGATAACACAGTAAAAGAGATACTTGTTTGCTCGGGAAAAACAATATATAACTCGAGAATGGCTAATCATCCTAAAGGAATAGTCCTTAAATCCAACAGTAAGGAAATTAAATGCCTTTGCAGTCCTCTAAATTACACAAAGTTTTTTACCCATTATAGGCACAGATTCAGAAGTGAGAAGGCAAATTTGAAGGAAACAATTGTAAACATAACCAGAACTACAAGATGTAATCATTCTTCTATGCCGATTCGATTCATAACAGGAAAGTCAAGGTCACACATGACTGCAAGCAAGGAGAATCTTAAAATGAAACTTTGTGAAAGTGATGGAATTCTGACATGGCTGTTGAGACCACTAGACCGTGGAGCTCAACTTAATCGTAACAACTCAAACGGCGAAGATGAAAGCCCGAGAAACTGCAACAGCTTCAGCTCCCGAAAAGTGCAGAATTCCACATCAGCTGGCAAACGTCCAGTAGAAACCATCGAGTGTGACATATCAAGCCTTCCTACAGTTCTGAACGCCACTGATCGTGTATATAATCTCAATAATAAAACATTCATAAATCAGCAAAGATATGAAAATGTGTTCCACCACTCTACCACAGACGCTTCTCAGGAAAACGTAGACACGGATCCTGGCAACAGTCTTATCGATATTGACCCTAGAGGCAGTACAGACAGTGCGTCTGAAATTCTGGGCATCTCATTTGCTGACCTTCTGTCAAATGTCATGGCACATGCGGGGGTTACAGATAAAGACATCGATGAGTTTCTCAGTTCAGATGCCACAATAGAATCTTTCCTGTTGAAAAATGTGGTCTCCAAAGACAGTTCTTCAGAGACAAGGGAAGACGACGACTTTCTGAATTCTATATTTGGTATTCTTGATGAGAATCTTGCCGCGGATGATAATGACATGGAAGTTACCAACTCAAGCTGCTGTGTTCATCCAACAACACAACCCGAGTTGCAGAAGAATCAATCGTTGACAGCATCAGAATGTACTCTGAATGGCAATGATAAGCTGCTGGACGATGAATCCAAACATACAACATCGTTGACGGTAGAATGTTGCGACAACTGTAGTTCTTTTGACTGTGGCACACGTAACAGATGCGTGTCGCGTAACAGATGGAGACAGTCTACTTCCACAACATCAACTGCAAATTCGATGAGTTATCTTAACGCACGATCACAAGGTCAATATTTTGAATTTGACAATGATCACATTTCTGAGCACATGCCTTGGGTTTGTACATCACAGTTTTCCCAGGATCTCGTCAAAGCCGACAACTTTGACGTATTCACAAATCCATCTCATTCAGAGTTCACCGCATCAGACTTGGAGCGAAATCCATTTGAAGAAAACTCACAACCTGCTGACAACCTGAACCAGTTCATCTTCGGTGAAAACTTTAAGAACATATTTGAGGTTCTGGACATTTTCTCAACCACTGACGAAGATTTGAATCGGAATGTGCTGATGCCGATGGACTCTGATACGGACATGCAAACAGAAACATCGTATGAGAATCATTCGTGCCCTACGCCAGATAGCAAGGCACTGCTAGATCCCCATACAGAAATCTCTAGTAGGAGAAAGCTTTCCTCAAAAGAAGTAGTAGTAGCAAAAGGAAGATCTGACAAAATTCACATTCAACCTCACGTCTGCTTGGAAACAAACTTTAGCCTATGCACTAAAAGGGAGAGCAAACGTAAAAATCCTACAGACAGCACCAACTCTGACCATTTTTCTCTGAGTGCAAAGAAGTCGAGAACAAGCTATCACGATACCCAAGCTGCTAGTTCAGAACAGAAAGCTGAACCGAAACCACGTGAAAGAAAACCAATGACATCTTCGTATAATCTTCGCAGCAGGACAGCTTCATGGCAAAGTGATTCTCAGCAACAGGCAATCCGGAATAATCCTAGTAGCAGCAGCACCACCTCACGGCGAAGTGATTCTCGGCCACTTACAACCCCGATTAATCTTTGTAGCAATGCAGCATCAAGGCAAAGCATGACACAGCCGTGGACAACATCGTTTAATCTTCGTGTCAGCACAGCCTCCGTGCTAAGCAATTCTCAGCCACGGATATTCCCGTATAATCTTCGTAGCCGTACAGCCTCACAAGGTTGAACGGGACGCGCCTCGCCAAAACGAGGCAAATGTTTTACATTAAAAAAAAAGCCTCACTGCAAAGTAGTTATAAGCTATAACAATTAGAACAACACAATAACTGAATTAATTTAATTCAAGCATAATTACTCTTAAATAATAAGAGAACATGCTTGTTCTTATCAGAAAAGTCGTAAATATATTAGATCTGAAATCAAATTTGTTAAAAATAAAAACAAAACAAATAAAGATATAAAAAAACGATTGAAAAATTCTATATCCAGGTAAATTGATGTAAGTCCCAGTCGTGCTGCTGTGTATCATGAGAACGATGAACGGATGAATCATCAAAGGTTACTGAGTTTTAGTGTGAAAAAAATAGACATGTTTGAAGAACTTTCGCAGACAATCAGTTCCAGCCTACGATCTTGTAAGAGATGGCGTTAATCTGAGGGCTTTGAGTTGTAATGGCAGGTTACAATTAATTATATATTATTTCTGAGACCATCGTAAGAGCGGTAAATGCTGGCCGGTAATGTTACTAGGGAAACTAGGATTCCGTACTATACGACCAAAAATCTCAAGGACGTCATCATCTACACAAAAATTCTGAGCTTTGAATAATGAACCTAAGCAGATGTATGACTTATCAATCACAAATGTTAATGATATAGGATTTAGTTTTTTGTTTTATTTCAACAATATAGGAATACATTTTTTAATTAACGAATGTTAACCATATCTGCATATTTAAAGTTTATGAAAACGGAAAACCATAGGTAGAAGAAAACTGGGGACAACAATGAAAGACATAAAGAAGTCGTGGAAAGATCTTGAACAGATGGCACCAGACAAGAAAGTTGGATATGAATTTTTTGAAGGCGTATACTCCTTAGAGAGCTAACGGGTCATGAAGGTAATAATAATAATAATAATATTAATAATAATAATCATGCATCAATCTTTTAGGTCTCAGAGCTTAGGAACTCTGTCGCCTCTCAACTTTGTCATGCCATTACCCTGTGCATTTAAGCCAAGATTTGAACAGCGTTACTCGCACGTGTTTTCACTTTTTTTTTCATAGGACGGCCATTGCGAATGACACCGTTGATGGGGGGGGGGGGGGGGGGGGGGGGGGGGGGCGGGGGGGGGGGCAAGATACTTAAGTCAAAAAAACGTTGATGTGCTCGTTCAGTTGTGGTTTCTATAGACATATCTTTTACATGCGGAGGTTGCCAGCCCTCATACACCAGCTCATATTACTTGCCTCTATACTCATATCCTTATTTCTTTTGTTCTCTCCACTGTAGCTGGAACCACCACTGCCACAGATTCTCTTACATGAAACCTGCACCACATCATTAATGTGAGCTTCCAGTTGTAGCTTCTGTGAGCATCCAGTGGTGGCTTCTGTGAGCTTCCAGTGGTGGCTTCTATGAGCTTCCAGTGGTGGCTTCTGTGAGCTTCCAGTGGTGGCTTCTGTGATCTTCCAGTTGTGGCTTCTGTGAGCTTCCAGTGGTGGCTTCTGTGAGCTTCCAGTGGTGGCTTCTGTGATCTTCCAGTTGTGGCTTCTGTGATCTTCCAGTTATGGCTTCTGTGAGCTTCCAGTGGTGGCTTCTGTGATCTTCCAGTGGTGGCTTCTGTGAGCTTCCAGTGGTGGCTTCTGTGATCTTCCAGTGGTGGCTTATGTGATCTTACAGTTGTGGTATCTGTAGCTGTATCTTTTACATGATGAGGTTGCCAGTTAACTAGCTAAATGGACATAGTGTCATAATTTAGAGAACTGGATGACACGTTGTTCTTTCTCGAATTGGAAGTAAAGGTTTCTGGATCTTGAACCAACTTTTAAAACAAAGCGATATCAATAATTTTTTTTTTTAATGCGGTTACTGAACTTCACATTTTGAGTGTTTTTCCTTTAAAAAAACATAATGTTTCATTTTTGAGTCGTTAAAGGCGAAAAAATCAACCCGGAAGTAAACAAAGACAAATGTTAATGCTGTTTGGTGATTCTTAAGAATGCAAATTTCTAATAACGGTGAAAACATTGTTAGAGTTGCTCGTGAATGAATAGGTTTTGTTTTTTCAAAACATAATACAGTGTAAATAAAACAATTGTGAGCTGGATTTGAATTCTTTAACCTAACCATGTAACTAGAAGCAAATATTTTTACATACTTCCAAAAATGCTTGATCTGATTTAGTGATCAAAACCAAGTTTAGTTAGTATCTATGTAGTAACACGCAAAACAAGGGATAAATTTATTGTTGGTAAAGAATAGCGAAGTTAGAAAAACAACAAAATGAATTACTGAAAATTATCAATGTATTACAAACATTTATATGTTTTTTTTACATATTTCTATATGTGTTTACTATTTTCTTTGCAACTTATTACAAAAAGTGTATTTACGTCTCAATAAATATAATATATTATACCGGTGGTATTATGTTGCTTGTAACTGGAAATTGTGTTCCATCAATAACGTTTACTTTCTGGTTTTGGTTGACAGGCAAGGGAGTAATGGATATATTTGTTTGTGTTCGATATTTAAATTGTACGACATGTAAGTTTAAGCAGAGACATCAGTAACAGAATTAATAAAGCCAGAACAGCCTTTGCAAATCTAAACAACGTTTGGAAAATTTCTCTGTACAGCACAGACACAAAATTAAGATTATACGAAAGTTGCGTACTTTCGCGTATGGCGCGAAATGCTGGAGAGTAACGGAAAAGGAAATTTCAAAATTATCCTCTTTCACCACAACCTCCTAAAGTCTCTGAATGTTTTGGCCGATTACCAGCTCCAACCAGGAACTGCTTACACAGTGCAGCCAAAACGACATGCACACCATCATTGCGGGCAGATGCTTGAACTGGGTTGGCTATGTCCTCAGAAGGGACCCTAACACCATCATGTGGGCAGATGCTTGAACTGGGTTGGCTATGTCCTCAGAAGAGACCCTAACACCATCATGTGGGCAGATGCTTGAACTGGGTTGGCCATATCCTCAGAAGGGACCCTAACACCATCATTGTGGGCAGATGCTTGAACTGGGTTGGCCATGTCCTCAGAAGGGACCCTAACACCGTCATGTGGGCAGATGCTTGAACTGGGTTGGCTATATCCTCAGAAGGGACCCTAACACCATCATGTGGGCAGATGCTTGAACTGGGTTGCCCATATCCTCAGAAGGGACCCTATTACCATCATGTGGGCAGATGCTTGAACTGGGTTGGCCATATCCTCAGAAGGGACCCTAACACCATCATGTGGGCAGATGCTTGAACTGGGTTGGCTATGTCCTCAGAAGGGATCCTAACACCATCACCAGAACTGCTATGCTATGGACCCCAGAAGGACGGCGAAAGAGAGGCAAACCAAAGACAACCTGGCGGAGAATAGTGGAGTCTCAAATATAAAGCATGAACCAGAGTTAGGGCACGGCACGAATGATGCCACCAACCGAGTAAAATAGGTAGAGTTTGTTGCTGCCCTACAAGACGACACTAGGCGTGATGGCCACTGACTGTTTTGTCAGACGGGGGTTAAGAACCCAAGAAGAAATAGACATGTAACTTTGTTATGGTGTTTTGAAAAGAAAAACAAAGGTGCGATTGATATTGCATCCGCTAAATGATGTTCTGAGTTTTCCTCATGGTAGATATTTCGCGGGTGTAAGTGTGATGGAAGATGTTTGTCGTGGAATATTCTAATCCACATATATAAATTATCAAGTAAATATAAAGCCTAATAAATACATATAATAAATAAAGGAAGAAGAATGGTAAAGAACAGTGCTGTCACAATGACTGTACTCGAAATCCCCTTGTTTTCTACTGCGTATGCAAATTGTAACGTTTCACGTTGATATTAAAGGCCTTCTGCAACATACACGCGTTTCCCAAACACACAATAAAATGTGCTGCCTTTCTAAGAAAAACCTTGAAATATGCAAGTTGACCTAAATTTTAAATTCCATTCATGTCTTTTTCTACACTATGTTACCAAGATCAAAAGACAGATGGACTAAAGGATAGCGAGAAGGGAGAGGCAGAAAGCCGAACACTAAACACGCTTCGCGCGATACACAAATGCTGCCATCACGCGTGTAAGACTACATGCACTAACTTTTTTTTCAGACGGACAGTGATAAAATACATTACCCATCCCAGAGTTAGGTTTTAAAATCATAAAAAACGCTTATTAGGAAAGATAACAATAGATGGGTTTACGGTTGAAAACATAACAGTACCCAGACAGCACATCTTCGAAACAGGAGGTAGAAAATACATATTTTGAACGCAGCCACGTAGCTCTTTTAAATTTGGATATTTGGGTTCCTTAGGGCTTGCTGACAAAGAATATGTAAAACGTTACGCAAATAGTCCAGGAATTAATAAATTATAACCAAAATAAAATAGTGGGGATGCCTGACAACATAAAATCATTTCTGCTCATAAAATTTTTTTATAACGTGTTTGAACAAAACCTTACGTTACAGAATTAGCCTACCATGTAAACTCCAAATTGATTGGAGCGCAACAAATGAAAGACTAACCACGATTGGTCGGGCTATAAATACTATCTTTCGTTGTTAGGGAGACGTGGAAAGGTAACATTTTTTCAAACACTTGTCGAAACGTGGCCTCATTGGCTAGACTCGCTGATATACTCACTTAGGAGCGTTAGTTCGAGACCACTAGTGCAAATAATCTTGATAAAGCAACAGTGCGTTGAAGCCAGCTCATATTTGTGTTAAATAAAAGCCTGGAACATAAGCAGATGGGAATTTGTGCCAGTAATTGTGCCAGAATTCATTGCTAATCAACGTATCTGTGTTTATTTCCATGAAATTGTGGTAAGCTTGAACCATTCAGTATCTTTTAATGAAAATTGAATGTAAATTGTTAATTTATGCCTGTATATATATGTGTAGTTCAGTGGCAAACAGGAGATAAAGCCTATAATGCTCCAGCCTGAACAGAGGGTGTCGGAGGGAAGTAAAACGGCATGGAATGGCCAAATAGTACACTGACACCTGGATGATTGATTAGACAGAAATAATGCTGGAAGTGCAGAGGCGTAGTGACCATTAAGGAGGGTAATGCTGGTATAAAGTATTTCAGATGAAGCTGACAGTTGGCCTAACGCTCTGAACTCAATGTTTGTGTTGTATTGTGCTCAGTGTAGAACTAGAGTATCAATTAGTTATGAAGTAGAAGGTACATCCTTCTTGTTTTCAGGGACCGTGGTCTTGATGGTACTGAGCAGCACCTGGTCAGAGCTTTGCTGAATCCAGAGTCGGACAGCATACTCCTTGGTCTTTTTAGCTATCAGTGAGGTGTCTCCAGAGCCCAGGGGAGAATTCGAGCAGAGGAGTCCTTTCCTGCCGCCATCACGCAAGATAAGCTGATTTGGCCAGCTGAGCTCAACATTATGCCCCCTCATCTTGAAATGACTTTGTAAAAATAACATTCAGAGGGGAATTTAATTGTCTTAATATCAGGAACTGAGAACATCTCCAATACTAGTCCCAAAAGACAAACTATTGAAGTCATGATGACAAATACCAACAGAGCTTGAACAAAACAAAACCAGTATTAACTCATATTACCACTACACAACTGACACACATAGGATATTTTTAATAATATATGTCACTACAATATTCACATTGATAAAGTCTGTACATATACTTGTAATTAAAATTGATTGTGATTCCTGGTTCCTTTGTATTTGAATCAGGACACATATACCTTTATGATGACAATGAATACATATTGTTATTTGAAAAGTTATCAGTGACTCCTTAAGATATTCTCATAGAGTGTTATATGTATGTGAGTGTCACAGTGTTGTCAAGAGTAGTGGATTAAATTAAATTGTTTATCTGTCTGTTGTTGTGACTTACACTTCATCATACACATACCCTAGACACATAACGTAGTCATCACACTATTCCAGAATAATTCTGACTGAGATATATAGATATGTGGTAGCAAGTAAGGTTATCTATAATACACTAATCTTAATAGATATAGATACCTTCACAGCTGATCTCAGTCAGTACACTAAGTCCCCTATAAATATTTATAACATCCCACTTCACCACATATATTGGGGTCTCGCTCTTGGGATTTTGAATCTTTCCCTCTTAAAAATATTGGGGGTAATTCACTTCAGGGAATATAAGAATTAAAAGGTATCCTTGGGTGGAATTAAATAAGGTTGAGCTCACGGTGCCTGTGTTGTCCATTAGATATATTTAGAGAATAAATTGTTGGTTAGACATTGTAGAAATTTACCTGATAGACAATGGCGGACCTGGCCAAGTTTCGATCTGCTGCTGTACAGACTGCAAAAGAGTTAGGATTAGATGGGCAAGTTATGGTTGCCTATGTCACTACGGAATGTGATAAATTTATTGAACGCGAAGAAAGAAGATTAGAAAAAGAGGCCGAAAGAAAGTTAGAGGCTGAGACTAAGAGGTTGCAAGCTGAGGCTGAGACTAAGAGGTTGCAGATTGAGGCTGAGGCTAAGAAATTGGAGGCAGAAAGAGAAGACAAAAGATTAGCTGCAGAAAGGGAAGAGAAGAAATTAGCTGCAGAAAGGGAAGAGAGGAAATTAGCTGCAGAAAGGGAAGCAGAAGATAAAAGATTACAAAGGGAACATGAGTTACGACTAAGGGAGTTTGAGTTTCAGGGCCATGCTCCTGAAAATGGTGCCAGTCCCTTTGCCTCTGATGCCACTGCTAGTCAGGGAGCCTCAACCTCAGCTATGAATTTTCATTTAGATCATTTTGTTGAGAAAGACGATGATATAGAGAGCTACCTAAATAGGTATGAGCTATTAGCTATCACGTATGGGTTAGAGAGAGAAAGGTGGAGCTTAAAGTTATCTCAGGGACTTCGTGGGGCAGCTTATGAAGTTTTTTGCAAAAATGAGCAGAGGTGATCAGGAAAATTATGACATGCTAAAGCAGGCTCTTTTGTTAAGATATGAAAAGAATGCAGAATTCTATAGGAAAAAAATTTAGGAATGCTAAACTACTGTCAGGTGAAACCTATCACCAGTTCTCTGCACGAATAGAGACATACTTGGAGAAATGGACTTCTCTGGGGAAAACCCAAGATCTTAAGGAAATGGTCCTTATAGAGCAATTAAGAGAGTCCATGGCTCCAGACCTGAGAAAGTTTCTCATGGAACAAGGTGCAGAGAGGCTGGGTGAGTTGCTAAATGTTGCTGAAAGGTATCAAGCAGCTCAAGCAGAGGTAACAGGTAATAAAAAGAAACAAGTGGATAACTTTAGGGCACCACAGAACTTTAATAAATTTGATCCTAGGGATCAAAATAAAGGTAAGCACCAATTTGATAGGCCACGGTATGACAATAAAAATAAATTCCCACAATTCGATGAAAGGAAATATAATGAAAGAAAATCTTTCAACCAAGGAAAAAGGTGGTGTAAGAATTGTCAGATGGACAATCATGACACTGACCGTTGCAGAAGGAAACCTGTGTATATGGCCACCCTTCAGGTCAGGTCGACCTCAAGACAGGAGGAGGATATTATGTTAGATACCACTCCAGAAGAGATGAGGAAGGCACAGGCTGGGGATAAAACACTCAAGCCTTGTTTCAGAAAATTGTCAACTTGTCATACAACTCCAGGCAAGGGAGATTTTTACATGAAAAACAAGTTGTTGTATAGGAAGACTGGAGCTAGATCCAAAGGTCAGGGACAACTGGTACTTCCTAAAAGATATAGGGCAGACTTAATAAGGAGCCTACATGTGAAACCAGATGGGGACCATGAGAAAATAGGTACCATCATTCAAAAGGTGGCTCACAATTATTATTGGCCCAAAGCAAGATGGGACATTGAGAATTTTGTAGAAAGGTGTAGCATAGCACATGAGGGAACACCCACAAGTGGGAACATGGATCAGGACCTGGACACGCCACGGGGCAAAATTAGGCCTGATAATAAAAAGAAATATATAGATTTGATAAAGTGGACCAAATGGAATGGAAGCCCCTTTTCACGGACAAGCTTCACTTAACTGTTTTACAATGGCCACTATGCGGAGAGTGCAAAAAGATGTCTTACCCCAGGATAAGCCGACAATCCCTCAATCGGACTTAAACAAACTGGAGGAAGAGGATGTAGAGAGGAAATCTCTCATCAAGTATTTTAAGTGGGGAGAAAGCCCCAAGAGAAAAATTGGTAGCGGTCGTTTTGTGAATGATAATTCTGGGAGGAAAAATCATCACTATAAAGCTTCGAGTGGAAGAGACCATACCGGTGCATGGACAAATAGGTCCACACAATTAAAGGTCCATATGTAGCTATGTTAAGAACGTGGACTGATGAAAAGGCAGAGGAAAACATTACATCTTCTACCAATATGTGAATGAGCTGACCACTCGTTTAAAAACTGGCTGGAAACTTGCCAATGAAAATTTGAAACAAGCCAGGAAGAAACATGCTGCCTATTATAACAGGAAGGCGAAAGACAGAAATTTGGCTGTGGGAGAGAAGTACTGCTTCTTTTGCCCGGGAGTCAGAATAAGTTACAAATTGGATGGCAGGGTCCATATACAGTTCTAGAGAAGGTGTCTAGAACAAATTATAAGATAGATAAGAAGGGGAAAGAAAAAATCTATCATGTGAATCTCCTGAAGAAATATTTGGAAAGAGAACATCAGGAAGAGACACACTTGATGACCTTGTCCATCGCCATGGAGATGAAAAAGGAACCACTTTCATCATTTGAATATCCATTACACCCCTGTGAGACAGCAGCACAGGTGAAAATCAGTACACATTTAACGAAAACTCAGAAAGAGGAGTGCAACAGGTTCTAAATAATCATGCAGAGGTGTTAACAGACCGACCAGGGCATACAAACCTATTGGAATATGATATGAAACTAATAGACTCCACACCTGTCTGTATGAAACCATATTCGATTCCGTTTGCTAAAGAGAAAGCTTTGAAGGAAGAGATAGACTATCTATTGAAGGAAGGAATTATTTCGCACAGTGAGTCTTCGTATAGTTCCGGTGTGGTACTCTTAAGGAAGCCCTCTGGAGAACATAGACTCTGTATAGATTACAGGAGACTGAATGCTATTACAGAAGGACAGGTGGATCCATTGCCGGATACAAATCAGCTGTTTGCCAGACTAAATAAAGCTAAATATTTCTCAAAAGTGGATCTGAGTAAAGGTTACTATCAGATTCCAGTAAAGCCTGAGGTTAGACCATACCTAGCTTTTAGTACCTCAGAAGGACACTATGAGTTTAATAGATTGCCATTTGGATTGAAGAATGCGCCTAGTGTCTTCTCTAGAATGATGAGAAAATTATTGGATCCTCTGAATAATCCCTGTATAACAAATTTTATGGATGATATCCTTATAGCAACAGAAACATTTGAGGAACACATTGACTCTCTGAACATGCTGTTTAATCGACTTAGGGAGGCAAATTTAACAGCCCGACAAACCAAATGTTGCGTTGGATGTAAAGAATTGGAATTTTTGGGACACACAGTTTATCAGGGAAACATGACCCCTGACCCAAAGAATTTAGAGAAACTACAGAAAGCCCCGAGACCACAAACCAAGAAGGACGTGAGATCCTTTGTCTCATTATGTGGTTTCTACCAGAAGTATATCAAAAACTTTAATTCCATATGTGCACCGTTAACTGAATTGACACGTAAAGGACATCCAGATCGCATTACATGGACACCACAATGTGAAATGACTTACCAAGAATTGAAGGAAAAGCTCACAAGTAAACCCATTTTAAAATTACCTGACTTAAGTCAAGAATTCATAGTAAGGACGGATGCAAGTAATATTGGGTTAGGTGCAACTCTACTACAGAAATCAGATGCATTGGATGGGGAATTAAGCCCAGTGGCATATGCTAGCAGAAAGTTGAATAAAGCTGAAATCAACTACTCAAGTAGCGAAAAAGAATGTCTTGCAGTAATATGGGCGATAAAGAAATTCAATATTTATCTATATGGGAAGGCATTTAAGTTGCAAACAGACCACAAACCTTTATCGTTTCTAGCACAGGCTAAGCATGAGAACTCCAGGTTACTCCGATGGTCTTTACTTTTGGCTCCATATAATTTTAGCATTGAGTATATATCTGGAAAAACCAATTTGGTAGCGGATTTTTTAAGCCGCCATCCGTGTGATGAGAATCACCGTAAACCCCAGAAATAATAATAAATTTCTCTATGTGAATATAGAATAAAGGACTGACATATAATGTCTGTTTTAAGAGGGGAGGTGTCGTGGAATATTCTAATCCACATATATAAATTATCAAGTAAATATAAAGCCTAATAAATACATATAATAAATAAAGGAAGAAGAATGGTAAAGAAAAGTGCTGTCACAATGACTGTACTCGAAATCCCCTTGTTTTCTACTGCGTATGCAAATTGTAACGTTTCACGTTGATATTAAAGGCCTTCTGCAACATACACGCGTTTCCCAAACACACAATAAAATGTGCTGCCTTTCTAAGAAAAACCTTGAAATATGCAAGTTGACCTAAATTTTAAATTCCATTCATGTCTTTTTCTACACTATGTTACCAAGATCAAAAGACAGATGGACTAAAGGATAGCGAGAAGGGAGAGGCAGAAAGCCGAACACTAAACACGCTTCGCGCGATACACAAATGCTGCCATCACGCGTGTAAGACTACATGCACTAACTTTTTTTTTTCAGACGGACAGTGATAAAATACATTACCCATCCCAGAGTTAGGTTTTTAAAATCGAGCGCAACAAATGAAAGACTAACCACGATTGGTCGGGCTATAAATACTATCTTTCGTTGTTAGGGGAGACGTGAAAAGGTAACATTTTTTCAAACACTTGTCGAAACGTGGCCTCATTGGCTAGACTCGCTGATATACTCACTTAGGAGCGTTAGTTCGAGACCACTAGTGCAAATAATCTTGATAAAGCAACAGTGCGTTGAAGCCAGCTCATATTTGTGTTAAATAAAAGCCTGGAACATAAGCAGATGGGAATTTGTGCCAGTAATTGTGCCAGAATTCATTGCTAATCAACGTATCTGTGTTTATTTCCATGAAATTGTGGTAAGCTTGAACCATTCAGTATCTTTTAATGAAAATTGAATGTAAATTGTTAATTTATGCCTGTATATATATGTGTAGTTCAGTGGCAAACAGGAGATAAAGCCTATAATGCTCCAGCCTGAACAGAGGGTGTCGGAGGGAAGTAAAACGGCATGGAATGGCCAAATAGTACACTGACACCTGGATGATTGATTAGACAGAAATAATGCTGGAAGTGCAGAGGCGTGGTAACCATTAAGGAGGTAAATACTGGTATAAAGTATTTCAGATGAAGCTGACAGTTGGCCTAACGCTCTGAACTCAATGTTTGTGTTGTATTGTGCTCAGTGTAGAACTAGAGTATCAATTAGTTATGAAGTAGAAGGTACATCCTTCTTGTTTTCAGGGACCGTGGTCTTGATGGTACTGAGCAGCACCTGGTCAGAGCTTTGCTGAATCCAGAGTCGGACAGCATACTCCTTGGTCTTTTTAGCTATCAGTGAGGTGTCTCCAGAGCCCAGGGGAGAATTCGAGCAGAGGAGTCCTTTCCTGCCGCCATCACGCAAGATAAGCTGATTTGGCCAGCTGAGCTCAACATTATGCCCCCTCATCTTGAAATGACTTTGTAAAAATAACATTCAGAGGGGAATTTAATTGTCTTAATATCAGGAACTGAGAACATCTCCAATACTAGTCCGTCCTGCATATTCAACGGACCTCGCACCGAGTGATTATCATGTGTTTGGACCCGTCACGGAGGCACTCGGTGGCAAGAAATTCAGAACGGACGATGAGGGGAAAGAGGCGGTGCATACGTGGCTAAGCAGTCAGTTAGAAGAGTTTTTTTTCTCGCGGAATTCAGGCATTAGTGAAGCGCTGACACACCTGCACTGAACGTGGTGGGGACTATGTTGAAAAGTGATTAAGTGCTTTCATTCCTATTTGTGCATATTTTGTTAATAAAAAAATATTAAGGTTACTTTTTTACTACCTCTCGTATATCACCTAGCTGCGGTACATGAGAGCCACCATTATTATAGGAGAAACCATTACCAACACTCCACGGTTAATTCTTGGGTTAACCCAATGTCAATTATACAGCATATCTTCTCCAATCATCTTCTCCGTTGTACCTCTCACGACCACATCTAATTCCATCATGTCCTCAACCATACCTCTCACCTCCAGCACATCTACTCCAAACATGTCCTCCACCGGACCTCTCACCTTCCGCACAGACGCTACAGATGCATGGAACATACAGTGGGGAAACATGTTGATAGCATTACAAGGCAGTCTTTGTTCTGGTATCCCCGGACTAAGAGAGGTAGAGGAAGACCAAAGAACTCACGGAAAAGAGAACTGGAGGCAGAGATGAAGAAGGCATGGGTAGACATTGAGCAGATGGCACAGGACAGGAAAGTTTGGCATAAGTTTGTTGAAGGCCTATGCTCCTTGGGCACTTAAAATGTCATGAATCTAATTAATTAATATATATTATAGTAATAGGAAACTCTAAACAGATCATTAGTGCACGAGGGCATCTGATCGTCAGAGGTAGTCTTACCGTCAGAAAACTATTTTTCACGTGTTATATTCTTCACGCTCTAGGGAGGGAGCCCCCTTGGGTCATGATTCCGACGTGTCATCCTCCTATGTGTGTGTGTGGTTTTTTTCAATAAGAAGTGAACCCACTACGTCTTGTTTGCAGTTACAGAACCGGCTCTTTACACCTGGTTTTTTTTATATAATGTTCTGTATGAAACTCCATGAACCAGTCCTTCTATTCTACAAAAGTTACTGGGTTTAGAGATCGATACTTAGTAGCGTCACGCTCCAGACTACCCAACTGTAAATCGATATGTGACTGTGCTCTTGAGTTAGGTAAGGAAAAGGGCAGCGAGGAAGGGAACTGGTCGCCACGTCTCATTACAAAAAAGCTAGACAAAGTACAGTGAAGTCTCTAACATTTCACTATCCTACGGCAGTAACTGCTATTGGCCTATCTTTACCTTTGTTCTATGCGATCACCTACAAGGTATTTATGAAAGTATGTATTTTTTTCTCTTTATTTTACATCAATAAAATAGACACACCTTAACGCTTAAGATAAACATTTTGTTTTTGATGTGTTGGACTTGATTTCTATTGATTTCCAAATGCAATGACAGCTATTCTAGCCGTTTGTATCCTTATTTTGATAAAACTGTCTGTCCCTCCAACACTGTAGGCTACATATTGTTGCCAAAATAGGTGCACGAGTTCACATCTTGTAGGGATCTAGCTTCGCTTGCAATCAGTCGATCATATCTAGCTTCAAGTGCCATCTGTCTATCATTTCCCACATATGTTTCAATAATTTTTGCCGCTTCGCTGCGTGTAGTGAGACACAATAACCAGGGCCGTTGATAGGACTTAATTAAAAAAGGGGGGGGGGTGTTTAATGCACTATTTTCGTACCGGAACAGTATAATTTGAACCCCCCCCCCCCGTATCTACGCCCTGCCAATAACTATCACTTCTCTTTAAGTATCCTCTTCTGTCTCATAACTGTAACCACGTACAAGTCGAAATGAGAATACTTTATGAACTTGATAACTTATTGTCTTATTAAACAGCCAACTTTCTCTCCCCCCCCCTTTTCGGCAGTGTTTACCCCCATAACAAACACTGACAACCCAGCTTAAACAGTGTTTCTGTCTCTTACAGTTTCTATCTAGTCCAGGGGTCCCCAAAGTGGTCGATATCCACCCCAAAAGGTCGGTATTGACAACAACGAAGTCGATAAACACTAGAGCATAGGTCGACAACCTAGAAGCATTTAGTAACACTGGCCCCACTAGAGATCTACCATAACACACACACACACACACACACACACACACATATATATATATATATATAATTTGAAGCGGGATGGGTAGGGGTATGATGAACCTTTTAAAGAAAATATAGCTTTCATTCTCATGAAGTTAATGAATATATCTTACAGTAGCTAGCTCGAGAGTTTTCATTGGGGATGTGGAAAAAGTACCTTTGATCCCGGGGTTTAATAAGTCTGTCTTCATTCCCAGCAGTCGCCTAAAGATCTACCAAATCATCGACTGAGAGATACCGGTAGAACGGGACCGACTTGTTGCTTATGTGTTTGATCTTTTTCTGTAGATATTTTATTGGGTTCTATGACGGTAGGTTTTGTTTATACTCGCACCAGTTTTCTTTTCTTTATAGTTAATTGTGATCACGAGGGTTTTTCTTTGTTAAATTATCGCGATCACATAATCCCAGTTTCTTTGTTAAGAACTAACGCGATCAGCGTAACAAGACGTAAGTGGGAAACGCGCGTGGTCGGAATAAACGGGTCTCGACGTACTTTCAAATCTATTGGCGTAAACCCCGTTATTAATTTTGGGAGGATTTCCATTGGATTAGTAAGAGGCTTTAGCTATGACGTAGGCTGAAAGTTGAGCGGGGATTTCCTTGTATATAAACCCGCACCGGCTTGTAAAGGACCCCTTTGTCAGATGAAAGTCACTACCGTGAGTCCAGCATTTATCGTTCTGCTGCAAGCGGAAGAAAATTGGTGTCGTAAATTTATTTTGAGAGAAAGAGTCTTAGAAATAGTGGTCCTGTTTAGAGTGAAGAATGATGGTGATAAGCTCAGTGATAGAAATTGTAGAGAGTAAAATAGTTGCTCCACAGAGTGCTGGAGGAGAGTAAAGACAGACTTATTTACGACAAATCGTTTCTCTCAATCTTCTCTTCAGACTCTCCTGGTCAAACAATTATTTGCCAGTTTCCAGACACACATATGCGCTCACACCGATTTGGTGCTTCAAACACACAGACGCATGTGAATACAAACTATATTAAACAAATAGGGGAAAGTTTGGGCTTTGGGTATTCCAACACAGTCAAATATAAGTTTATGATGTTTATTATCCTTTAAAAAACAATCACAACAACTATCAATTGTTACAGAAAAATATCATAAGTACAGAAAATCCCACAACAACAAGGTGAGGGAGGGGGGGGTGAAGAAGATTGGTATCGACTAAGCCCTTCCTGCTTGTATTAGACAAAGATAAACCCAGTCCAAAGATAGATAGTTATCAGGAACATAGGTAATGTAACCAAACAGTGAAGTTAATTACTCTGAAAGAGGTGTCACAATATTAGGTATGGGTGGTAGAAAAAATCCTGTTCTTCCACAATTGTTCTTCCCTTTACTAAGCAAGTGATAAAAAGGGGGGAGGGGGT
This sequence comes from Oreohelix idahoensis, assembly GCA_024509875.1. Lineage (NCBI taxonomy): Eukaryota > Metazoa > Mollusca > Gastropoda > Stylommatophora > Oreohelicidae > Oreohelix > Oreohelix idahoensis. The sequence goes on from JAMPIV010008711.1 coordinate 307,576, forward strand.
TTAAACAGAGTTAACCAATTATCCCACTTACAGTAACAAAGCAGGGTATACAAAAAAATGTATTACCCGGTAAGCAAGTTAACAAATGGTTTGCAAAAAGATTAAATTTCCTGTCATTCATGCACGCGCGTGAGGATCCACACTCATATACTCACACACTTACCGATTGCAGCAACAGACAATCCATAGAATTATATAAATAGCAATTATACTCTTGACATGTGAAAATGTCTAGTACTTCGATGTCCCGCCCCAGATGTAGCGAGGTTTGCTGATAGCAACTATTCCCACTTATCGCCGGACTTAAAGCCTAAGAGTTCTTGTGTTTTTATTATATATAAAGGAGTCTATGGGATGGCACTGACACAATTCGACACAGGGGTGAAAATGAAGTGGTCTCTTTAATCCTCCGCTAGTGGTAAAATTCCTTCAATGCGTGATGATAGCAACTGACCGGTAAGTTTTATTAATCCAGTGATGAAAAAACTAAGCCGTCACAGTTCAGGAAAATATGTACTCTCTCACAGTAGGGCAGTAAATAAAATATCGCTACTGGCGCTGATCAACTTCCAGTTTATCTTACAGATTTGTAATTTTAATTTGATGATTGTTCTTTTAAATAGTCTTGGGTAGGCTTTCTTTCATGTAATTATGATAGCTAGGTCGCATCGGACCGCCACAAGATTAAATTTAAAAAAATGTTTCATCAATATGTCTGGAAGTTTTTTTAAGATGATTTCTTTATTGCTGGGATCGCAAAGGTTACGATCACTCTGTATGAAAGAAAAAGACATGTAATATACCGAAAAATCAAATAACATTCTAAAGGGCGATGAATTTCCCGTTAAGACTATTTATATATATATAATCGCATATTTAATTATGTATTTAATAAAACACTGCGCGAGTTCTAATGGTTAAAATACACATCTATAAATATAGGACTTAACTAGATTTATTAATTATAAATTCCTTCGCGACTTTAAAAGTTAATTTAAGCATTTAAGCATCTATTATCTTTTGAAATAATATAGCAGATATATCATTACATTTACAACTGGAACTATTGAGACGGTTTAATTTAATAGCTTTAAATTAACACAAAATCCAGTGAAATAGAATGAATGAACTAGAGCACTGATCACTTTACACAATTATATTTTACCGTTTTGCACAGAATAGAATTCACTGCAAATATATATGAAAATCCAGGGGAAAATTTATAACAAGATTTCAAATATAGCTAGTGCTTCTGTCAAGGTCTGGCCAACGAGTGATAACAAGCATTTCTTCATGGTGTGTATATATCTAACTCGAATGCAAGATGAGTGGGACGTGAGAAAATTTGACACCTTTTTAGATCTCAGGAGACTTTTGGGGATCTGACCGCCAGAATAAAGAGAGAAGCCGCCCCTGGTCTTCGTATCTCCGCTCGCTGCTGCGATCGGTTCTGTGTTTAACACCGAGATGCGAAATACCGGCAGGAAACTTGCGTCGCTCGTTCCAGGGACCACTACTGCCCTTTGATAGCGCCGATAGTCTTTCCTGAGATCCCCCAGTGTCTTTGATCGTGGTCGCTACTATCGTTTGATGCTGGCAACGCCCCCACTGGGCAGGCATTCTGGCCAAGTTAATGAAAATACCTGCATATGATTGCTCAAGAGATGTCCCTGGGCGTGATTTAGCCTCTCCTTAAATCAATGCGATGACCAGAATGTACGGTAGATAAACTGTCCACATATTAACCAGCAAACGTGTTGACCATCTGTGTGGAACGGTTGCATAGCTAATGAGTCCAGGTGAAAAGAAAAATCCCGTTTGACGAAAAGTTACAATATTCGGGGGCACTGATGTTATCCAAAGGGGTCGTTACGAAGGGTCGTACCATATCATCCAACACTTCAGGGTCACTTCAGGGTCAATGAGTTCGTCTGTCACAATTGGTATGTTCTTAGAGTCGTAGTCTGATTTAGTAAAGTTTTCCTCGGGAAGTTAACTTAAAGTTATAAACGTGAGTGCCATCCATTACTATCTTTGAAGAATGATGTAAAAGTAAAGCGTGCATTATTCTTTCTAGGATAATTGGCAGTATATAGGAGTGTGTGTGAAGTCTTGAGATATTCACTGTGTGAGGGTTAGCTATTAAATACATGGGCGTTCTGTAATATGTAGAGTGTTGGGTAAACCACCATTGATTTTCTGTATATTTACAAGTGTAATTTTATTGGGCATCTAATGGTGCGTATGTTATTTTATTACGCCTTAAATTTTTGGAAATGCAGTAAGAGACGTAATGTATACGTGAACTGTATTGCTTAGAGGAGTAAAGTATTCCTAGCGAGAGGAGTAATTAAAATTTTGGGTTAAGTCTGGTAACCTCATGTGTAATGTTAAAAAGTAGACCAAGGAATTTCGGACAGGAGATTTCCCTAATTGAATGTTTGACACGAGATTAGATTCACGTAACAAAAGATTAAGGTCAGACAATGTCGGGAGTTTTGCTTACTTACCGGAAGATTTAAGGTGAAGGGAAGGGAGGAGTAGAAAGAGCGTGAGATAGAGAGACATGTGGATATAAATATTTTATGTATCTTTGTGCATAGCGGGTGAAAGGGAAATATAGGTTAAAGATGAGTTATGGTTGAAGCTGTTGTACATTTGATGCATTTCTTTTGTCTACAGCGGTTCACGATACAGTAGGACAGTGTAGTTTGTACCATACAAATTACCAACGGCAAAGTTGGCATCGCAGGAGCCGAGAGCTCGATCATTTTACCACTCCAACAACGGCACGTGTCCGGGAGATTGGTACCATTTTATACAACCAGAAATAACGGATGTGGTCCTCTAAACCTCGAGCGGGTTATCGGGGAAAGTCAGAGAAGCTATTCAGCAGAAGAGGAGCTTCTCTATTTTAGTCAAGTACCTCGTGTTTGAAAATCAAGTCATCACTTCAGTCGTCAGAAACAGGGAGACAGGGTGATCATTCCTTGTTCTGATAAAGTCAACGAGAGAAGGCGTAACAGAGACGCCACCTCAGCAGATATCGAGTGTGTCAGAGAGACACTGAAGCAAAGAGAGAGAGAGAGAGAGAGGGAGATGAGATAGCCGGGACCAGTAGGGTCTGATGATATCCTCAGAGAATAGCCTTTGGGTAATAGATGTTGAATAAAAATATTAGAAAGAAAATGAAACAGGCCAAAGAAAAATGGGTAGCTGATCAATGTGAGTCCATTAATACGGGGCTAATAAAAGGTAACAGCAAGGCAGTTTTTGACACAGTAAGAAGACTAAAGGGTTAACTGTCATAGAAGATATCAAATGGGCTCGCTCAATGAAAACAATTGCAGTTGAGAAGGTGGACAGAATATTGTAAAGAATTATATTACTGTAAACTTGACACTGACTTAGGCATATTAAACAACATTACGTGCGAAAACAGAGAACTCGGAAATGCAGCAATACTACGGGAAGAAGAGTAAAAGTTAAGGCTATATGTTTTCGAGGAATAGTATTGGGAAGTTATAGGGTGTGTGATAATGACCAGCAGAGCTTTTGAAATAATGGAGGGACCAGTAATAAATCATGGTTGCCAAAGATAAGTACATATGGACAATTAGTAAGCTTCCAAAGAAAGTGTGCAAGAACTACATACAATTATATTTACCAATTTATTGGATACTTTTGCAGAAAAGAAAACAGAATGGAAGAAATCGCAGGAACAGCCTTTAGACCAAAAAGAAGTACCTCAGAACAAATCTTCAATATTAGTTACTGATCGAAAAACATCTCCAGCGAGAGGATCAACATTGATTTTAACATAAACTTCATCGATTTCACAGCCTTCGATCGAGTCTGGCATGAAGGTTTATGGCAAATAATGAGAAAATTCAATTTTGATACCAACATCATAGATATCATTGAAGCACTATACAAGGACGCAAGCAGTGCTGTTTTTGCAAGCAATGACATTGGAGAATTGTTCAAAACAACTGTAGGAGTTCGCCAGGGATGTATCCTGTCACCAGTGCTCTTTAACATTTATCTAGAACATATTATGCAGGAGGCTCTCTACGATTATAAATCAACCATATCGATTGGAGGCCGACCTCTGTGTAATCTACGTTTTGCTGATGATATTGATCTGATAGCTGGAACAGCATCAGAACTTCAAGACCTTACCTCTAGACTGGAGAAAGTAACAAGAACATATGGGATGGAAATTAATATAGAAAAAAGCAAGATATTGGTGAATAGCCATAAGAAACATGTTCCGACCAACATTACGTTAAATGGGCAAACGTTAGAAAAAGTTAACACCTTTAAATATCTCGGGTCCACTATATGTAGTGATGGAAGATCAAATAAAGAAATCAAGACAAGACTTGAGATGGCCTCAGCTGCCATGACAAGGTTGAATGTGATCTGGAAAAGTAACATCAGTTTTCCTGTGAAGATCAAATTATACAAATCACTTGTATTATCTATTCTCTTGTATGGGTGTGAGGGCTGGACACTCACTGCAGATACGGAGCGAAGGATTCAGGCTTTCGAGCATAAATGTTATAGAAGAATTTTGCGCATTTGCTATAAAGAGCACAAAACAAATGTCTATGTTAGAGAGAAGATAAACACCTATGCAGGCCATCACGAACCACTTTTGTCAATAGTGAAACGTCGAAAGCTTGCCTGGTTTGGGCATGTAACTCGTCATGACTCCCTTTCGAAAACGATCCTCCAGGGAACAGTCGAAGGTAAACGGAGAAGAGGAAGGCAAAGAAAATCCTGGGCTGATAACATCAAAGAATGGGCAGGACACGGTTTCTCCACACTTGTACGCATTGCTGAGAATAGAGAGCAGTGGAGGACCCTGTCTGCTGATGCTTCCACCATGCATATACCCATGAATAGCCTTTTGATGAATAGATGTTACAAAAGTCTACTAGTGTAACAGTCCAGTGTGTTAGTTTGCGGCGCTTATCGCCTAACGAGTTGGAAGCTGTGTAGACCTTTTGTTTCGGCTGAGTCAGCAGGACAAAGACATTAGCTAATCTTATAGTAGTAGACAGAGGAGGCTAAAGTGGATGCCCCACCAGTTAGAGTGTGGTTTCAATCACTAATCATTATATTTTTCCCCAGCAGGGTGACTGACAGAGTGAATGTGATTGTGGGTTTATGTGGCTATCTATTTAATTGGTTCTTTGTTTTTCAGGTCCGTGCAACAGTGCATGATATTTATTTCGTTGCTGTATGATGACATTTTAATGTTTTATTGTGTAAATTATATATATAATATTTTGGCATACGTGTGCTTTCATACATATAACTGAATCAACTATTATTGTTTAGTTTTAAAACAACAAGTAACAAATTTAATAGTGAATTAGTCTTTAACAGGTTAAAATAAATATGGAAAGATTAGTGGAATTTTGATGGATATAAAGTTCTCGTCATTGAGACGTAGGTGGGAATTTAACTTTATACTTAAAGTTTAACTGAAATGTCCTTTTTGCTGGTGCCTTTTAGTTAGCACTTAGCTTGTATAAGTGGGTCCTGCAGCTGTGGTTCATCAATTATGTGATGACGAAAGCCTTCTCATCACTCTCTTCCACTGTAGCCGGTTATAGTGGATGCTTTTTTCTCACACTAGCAGCGTTAGTACCCCAAATCGTCAGATGACTTGTAACCACGAACTTTAGACAAATAGAAAGAAACAATACCGAGCTATTGAACCGGTCAATGGTAATACGCTTATCAGCTGAGTTTATTGGCCAGCTTTTGGTAAGCGACAATCCTCTATTGACACAACAGTGTCTGTTTGAGAGAGCCGATTGAGGTGTGCGACAACACCTGTGATATGAGATAATCGTTTCTGGGACCATCCCTGTATCAAAGATTACTACAGATAATTTGTCTGGGTAAACAATCTTGACGGAAGGCATTTAGACAGGAAATATGTTCACACATTTGTTTTTGAGAGTGCACAAGATGTCACCGGAAGGATTACGTCGTAACTGAAAGAGGGCACGTGATTTGATTTTAAATGTAATATTTAAAACACGCGGGGGATGAGTAGTGATTTAACACATCGGCCCCTATAGGCTAAGAAATAGGATTGGCTGATTTGAGAGGCTGGAATATACAATGAATTCCATTGGAAAATTGGTCGGAAGTACAATTTGTGATTTGAACTGGAAACTAAAAATATAATCTAGCGAAATCAGAGACACAGCACAGACAGACTGCATCGCATCGTCATATGAACAACTCCCAGAAGCCAGTGAGACATCGGACTTAGCATTCCTATATTACAAGTGACAGATCGAAGTATTCGGGGAACTTTGAAAACTAAGAAGTAAACCCGCATTTTATAAATACAGAGACTGAGAACTTAAGGGACCAGGACTTTAAATATTAGGACTGGATACCTAGGAATTGGATCACCCGTTATAAGACAGACTTTGCCAGACCAAGTGTTTCGCAGATTCACCCGTCATAAGAAGGGATTCAAAATTTCCAGACCAAGTGATTCGAGAGCATTTGTACCTAAATTGCTCACGTCTATTCTGAATCTGTGCAAGGAGATTGTGTATAACTCAAATTTTGGGTTCGTGGTTACAAGCTATCAGACAGCTGAAATACTGAAGTTCCTACGCCACTAGTGTGAGAAAGAAGCATCAACCTAACCACCTAAATTAAACGAAGTGTGTGAAGAGCCCTCATCACCAAGGAACTGAGGAACCACGGCTGCAGGACTCATCTAGATCAGTTAAGTCCTGATTGCAAGGCATCAGCAAAAGGAACAGTAATTAAAAGGCGACAGACCAGATATAATGCGTTAACAATTGTTCAGCCCAATGCAACATTGTTCGTGACTTCTGGAAATATCTTGTGATTACTCCCACAAGGTATAAGCGTCATTACTCTTCTATCTGCATCTCTGCAAAGAGTAATCTAGCGCGCAGGTAGATACCTTGGAAGCCAATATTAGATACTCTTGAGTTTTGGTCACTGTTGGACCACTACCGCAAAGCAGGGGAGGCCATCCGTGACACTTGCGGTAAAGGTGCTGGGTTCAGATTCACGGTATCGTCACACTCTAATCTGCCCATCTGTAAATGAGTACCTTGCTGATCTTGAGGTAGAGAAGGAAACGGCAGCAGGGAAAGCAACTGGTCACTCCCACCTGTCAATGCTGGACCTAGCACAGTTTGATGAAGTATCTAACATTTCACTACCCTACAGCAGTATCTGCTTTGGGACTCCCTTTACCTTTTTTTTTTAAATATCAAAGTGTATTATACATAAGCATATCAGAAATGTAGTTCCTGGTGGCCTCTGTAGAGACAGATAAGGAATAGAGCTTACTGCACCCACAGACAAGTCGTTCAAGGCGACTGATATGAGGTTGCGTATGAGGCTGGCAACCTCATCAGATAAACTAATTGCCACAGAAACCATTGCTGCTTCATGCCGGTTTCTTGGTAAGGGACCAGCTACTGTGGTGTGGCTCCATGCTACGAACGGGGCGCAAAAGAAAATGGATGATAATATCAAAAATAAAAATAAAATTATGTATCTGATGTAGAGATAAAGTTATGTTTTTATTTAACATCGCCACTTCTATTTTCGCTCCCTCTGGAGCATTCAGTCATCATAGCAGTTGGCCCTCTTGCAGACAGCCTGAAACAAAGTATATATTTGCTCTTGCTACGTTTTGTTTTAAATGAAGAGGTTGACAGCCTCATGAACAACCTCATATTAGTCTTTGTTTTTTAAACGATCCGGCATAAAAGAGCACTCGGTCTATTTTTCTTTCTTTGCATTCTCAGACCTCCGGCAACTACATGGAGCTTCCTTTACCAAATCTACTACTAAAAGGTAAAAGTGGCCCCATACTACCCGTACGAAAGTGAAGTACATGTTTTCTAAGTGCGTACTTACGCAGAATAGTAGGGTTATAACAACAAGGCAAGGTCACCAAGCTGGAACTGATGGAAAGAACAGGGCAAATACCAGTGTAACATTAGATGAGAAAACGAGACTGGAATTGGATGGGACACACACCGAGGACACTGACTGAAAGCATGACATACTTCTTTAATCCCCATGGTAAGAGAAACAGAGGACGAGAGAAAAAAGATACATTGAGAAGGAAATTTAAGAGAAACGTGAAAGAAGTTTGGTTTTGGTTTGGTTTGGTTTGGTTTGATTTGGTTTGGTTTTCAGGGACTATCTTCATTGCACACGGACAACTCCATCAGTGCTCCGATCTCTTCCCTTAGATCACACAAGGAGGATCTCAGCACAGTGCACGAACTCCATAGCACCGGCGAGAATCCCAATGTGTGTATATAATGAATAGGAATCACACAATCTATAAATATTTTTGTGGTTGGTAGGTTTCCTAATTTTTAAATTTTTTTCCAGGGCAACGGCCTGATAAGCCTACTCTACGATTTCCAACTGCCGTGGGATTTTTAACGTGCGCAACTTGCACACGGGACCTCCTATTTTTTCGCCCTTATTCGAAAAGGCTAGACATCCGATCTCACTATCCATGAGACCAGGGAGAATATGACGTAATTAAGACCACTGGCTCTGAAAAAAAAAATTCAATAAATTATAATCCATCAACTGATGATTCGAACCTGGTTCCTCTTGAATACAAGGCGGACGCCATACCTCTGAGCCACTCTGACCCCGTGAAAGAAGTTATGAGACGACAAGATCGGCAATGTAGAACTGATGGCCAGAGTCAGACAAGTGCTAGTGGACCACGAGATAAGAAGAAGCTGGCCATGAACAGGGTGCAGAATGAGGAAACTGTTTGCAAACTTACAAGGCAGTCCTTGTTCTGGAATCCACACGGTAAGACAGGTAGAGGAAACGCGAAAAATACATGGAGACGAAAACTAGAGACGTATGAACAGGATGAGTAAAACTTGGAGGGTCTTTAGTTGATGTCACAGGACGGGAAGATTTATTTCAAGTTTGATGAAAGTCCATGTTCCTTGGAAGGATGAAGGGAGATAACAATGTTAATTGTGATGATTCAGCCAGTCTGCATGTCTATCTAGTTGTCTCTCAGTTTACTTCTCTCTCTCTCTCTCTCTCTCTCTCTCTCTCTCTCTCTCTCTCTTTTTTCTCTCTGCATGTATGTGTAAGTGAATGTCCGTGTGTGTATTTGATTACTGAATTCGATGATAATAGTGATTACTTGTGATTGAAGTTAAGAAAGTTTTAATTAATTAGACAACTCGTGAAGAATTATCTTATTACATGGTAGAAATGTAAAAAAAAATAATAATGCATTTTTCTTTACCCTGGTCAAGTACAGAATTAATTCGTTCGTTCTTTCTTTACTTCTAGTTTGTTTTTCATTCTTTCTTTCAATCTGTCAATTCTTGTGTCTGTATGTGTCTCTGTCTGTTGTCTGTCTCGCTATGTGTCTGTCTCTCTGTCGATATATATGTCTGTCAGCTATTTTTTATTGGCCTAGCACACTGTTATGTCACAATGAATTAACAATTCTTTCACCTTTCAACTTTCACCTTTCACCTTTCAACTTTCACCTTTCCCAGAAGCACAGGATTTCAACAAAACTTTGCCAGGTTGTCATGTCACGTGCCATCAGCTCAGGTTTTTCCGTGTCTTCTTCATCCTTTTCATTTCTGTTTCCTACTTTGTTTGTTTGTTTGTTTTCCTCTGTGTGTTTTTTTAACAACCTCCGCTTCTTTTACCTTGGAAAATCCAGAACAAGCACCGTCTGGTAATGTTATCAACAGGTCAAATGCAAGAACAATGGTGTCATTTTAACTTATTAACGATTATGGGAAGTTTAAGAACAACAAATTTAATCTCGTTTTGTTAGCAGCAAACTGTGAATCCACGGGCCGTCACTTGGGTTAAAGACAGGCAACTAGGAGCTTCGGGGATCTACTTTAGAGACACTGAGCTATCTAATGATCTACCTTGATAAAATGAGGTATTGTTTTCTGGTTTCACCGTATGTGGAATTTGGAATAAGTACAACTTTTATGTAACTTGTGTACCTGCCGGGCGATCTTCTGCGATTCTATCAACAGAGTGATGGAAGATTGAAACTAAATTATATTTTACCGTATTTTAACTTCACAGAACAGAGCTCGTTCTTTTTTCATGCGGTTTATAATTAAAGTGAATTTTTGTAAGCTAGTTCGTGAGTTTTTCCTGTGAATGAGGGTGTTCCCGGGAACACTGCGCTTTTAAATGCTGGGGGGAGGGTCATCCCAAAATTTCACTAGCTTCAGATTTCTTTCTCTTTCTCCCTCCGTCACCTGCAGATTTACCACATCATCCCCGTGTGATCAACCTAATGCCAACCACTGACTTAGATCAGTCCAGACCCTTCTGTCTTGCGCCAAGTCGTTGTATTTACATGTTACCTGCTTCCTTCTTACGCCTGTTTGTAATGTTGTGACTTTGCTCCATTATGGATGGCTGATTGTAATCACTCGCTTACGGCCAGCTTCAAAATTAAAAATAAATAAAACATTTACATACATTTCTACAAGCCCAATCATTATCCCTCCACCCCTCATTTGTCTTCTTTTACGACATGCCAGGTATACTACATATGAAACTGTACAGAGCATTGCAACAGCATAAAGTCTGATCAGCAGATTTAATTCAACCATCAAATAAACGTCTAAGCCCGTGTCACATCCTTGGCCCCTAAGTGTCATCATCTTGTTGTTATTTTAATTTATTTCTTAAAAACATGAATCTTATTTTTGGTTGCTTGGTTAGTTTTCTGTCCTTTCACTATTCACTCTTTCTTAGAGCCGATCACACTATTCAGATGATCCTAGGTTCGATTCCCGTGGTAGGAGTATGGATTCTGTGGTAGGAGTATGGATTCTGTGGTAGGAGTATGGATTCTGTGGTAGGAGTATGGATTCTGTGACTTTTCTGCTTTCTGGTTTCCTACTCTTTTCTTTCTTTCTTACGTTCGTTCTTTCTTTATTTTTCTTTATTTTTTTTCTTTATTTACCTTCTTTCTTTCTTTCTTCCTTTCTTACGTACGTTCTTTCCGTCATTCTATCATTCTTTTTTTTTTTTTTTTTATCTAATCTATATTTTAGAACGTCTGTCTGTTTGTGCCCTACAGAAACAGAGGAAGGACAATGTTTTTGGTAATGAAAGTTAGACATTAATTGTATTGTTTCCCTTGACATTAATCTTGGGTCACTACATCAACGGATTTCCCACTAAAAAGAAAAGGATTCAACAAGACCAGGGGTCGCAATTTTGTTGTTTAAACCCCCTCGCGGCGCCCCCCCCCCCCCCCCCCCCCCCCCAAAAGGACATGACTGGAGCGGATGTGCTAGATGTGAGATGTATAGTGGTACAATAGAGGACATGACTGGAGTAAATGTGCTGAATGTGCTGATGTTAAGAGGAACAATGGGGACATTATTGGAGCGAATGTGCTAGGAGTGAGAGATTTGGTAGAGGACATGATTGGAGTAGATGAGCTGGAGGTAAGAGGTACGATGGAGGACATGATTGGAGTAGATGTACTGGAGATGAGAGGAATGGTTGAGGGCATGATGGTATTAGATGTGGTCGTGAGAGGTACAATGCAGAACATGTTTGGAGTAGATGTGCTGGAGGTGAGATGTATGGTTGTCATTGGGTTAACCCAAGAATTAACCGTGGAGGGTTGGTCATGGTTGCTCATATAATAATGGGATGGTTGGCTCTGATGTACTACAACCAGGTGATACATAAAAAGTTCAGTTTTTTTTTTTTTTTGGTTTACTCGGGCAGCGCCGGGTATATATGCTAGTATCTTATAAACGTCTACTTTGTACCCATTTCGGTTTTTGATTTATATTGACAAGTTTATCACTTGTGCCCATCTGCCTGCCTCTTCAATTATTATCTTATCTCTTTGTCTACAGGTGGTGACTATCAACGTATAAGAACAGATCCGCCCTCAAAAAAAAAAAACATGTCATGTGTGGTAACGTTTTTCATCACATAAAAATGACAATCTGAAAAAAGTACACATACATCTATGACGCAATCGATCACAATATTAAATGTGTGTAGTTTTTCTCTCGCAGTCACGAATTTTCACTTAGAATTATAATCAGTGATGTCCCTAACATCCAAACGCGATGTGTGTTTGGCTTACTCTCTTCAGTAGCGTACGGTCCTAAAGCTAATCTGCTGCTGTTTCCGCGCGCCCTCACATTGACAAGGCAGAATATAATTTCAGCTGTAGCTGTTAATAGTTACTTTCAAAGTTGTCTTCTTCCTTTTCATTCAATCATGCAGGGCCTCCTTGCACAAGATGGTGAAAGTTAAAAACAGGTCAGTGTACAGAAATTGTATTGTTATAACAAATGTGATTTGTAATGGCTGTGTTAGGTGTCAGCGGTAAAGACAAACGTTCGACTTGTTTAAATATATTCTTTGAAAACATTCAGTCTGAGAGTGTACGAAGAAGAAGAAGCAATATCACGTCTCTTTTTGTATGCCAAACAGATTTATTCCTCTTCTTCTTCTTTTTCTTCTTCTTCTTCTCCTAGTGCTACTGCTGATGGCATAGTTGATGATGTCTCTCCACAGCTTCCTTGTCTCCGATTGCTGTTTATCAGTTTTGTTGTTGACGTCGTTGCATGCAGTGATGTAAATTGCAAAGTCCTTTCCCTCTTGGTTATCCTCTCTCTTTTTTTCCTTCAATCCTTCTTATTGTCACAATGTCATCCGGTTATCTTCTCCTCAGAACACGCCGAAAGCACGTGAATTGCTACCTTCTACTGTAAGTATTAAGCTTACTTCAAGCGCTGGTTTATTTTTGGACATCTAAATTACTCTTCATATATTCTAGAATAATAATAATAATAATAATAATAGCCCCTTCAGTCATAACTGACTATGGGAATGCGCCCCTGAGCTGACAATGATGATAGGAAACTCTTTACAGAGCGATACAACAGGAAGCAATCTGATCATCAGAAGAAGTCCCCCCATCTGACAAGTGTTTCGGCCCGATTACTCCTTTACACTCTAAGGGGGGCGGGCCCACTTGGGTCATGACTCCCAAGCGTCTCAGCTTCCTGTTGTCTTGTATCGAAAATGAACCCATTTCACTTACGGTAGCAACTTTAATCCACAACGCCAGCCGTGGGGGCAATTGTGAAAGTAACAAAGAAAAGACAAATTATTCCGTTCGTTCCGTCGCCCTTCGCAACTAAGGACACACACTGAGACACGAGCGCGCAGCCGACGAACCTTAGCCACTGCGCGCCGCACGCCACTGAAATTCTGTACCTGACACACTCCCTATAGTATACATCGCCTGTTGCCCCAGAGTCGCAGCCCCCTCACTAGCCCTCACAGCCCTCAGCTGCTTATTTTCCTGGTGCTCCTTTCGACGTTTTCTCCCCTCCTCTGCATGCTGTGTGAGCCTATCTTCGCCCAATCTGAGTTGGCGCCGTAAATAGCATCGCCACTTAGTGCGATCGGCAGCTTCATCCTCCCATGTTGCTGGATCCATGTCCAGTGCCCTCATATCTCTCTTGCACACATCTTTGAACCTCAGCCGTGGTCGCCCAACTGTTCTCCTGCCATCTGCTAATTGTCCGTAGAAGATATCTTTTGGGATGCGACCATCTAGAATAAGAACTGCCTGGTAATGCTGTTGACAAGTTTCATAAGTGTGAGCCCTTATCCATATCCATCTTCTTCTCATCTCGTGTTCAACTGACACTTGTCTAGTTCTCGTCATCTCGTGTTCCACTGACACTTGTCTAGTTCTTGTCATCTCGTGTTCCACTGACACTTGTCTAGTTCTCGTCATCTTGTGTTCCACTGACACTTGTCTAGTTCTCGTCATCTCGTGTTCCACTGACACTTGTCTAGTTCTCGTCATCTCGTGTTCCACTGACACTTGTCTAGTTCTCGTCATCTCGTGTTCCACTGACACTTGTCTAGTTCTCGTCATCTCGTGTTCCACTGACACTTGTCTAGTTCTCGTCATCTCGTGTTCCACTGACACTTGTCTAGTTCTCGTCATCTCGTGTTCCACTGACACTTGTCTAGTTCTTGTCATCTCGTGTTCCACTGACACTTGTCTAGTTCTTGTCATCTCGTGTTCCACTGACACTTGTCTAGTTCTTGTCATTAGCTCCTAATTAATGATCTTGTCATACCATTTCAATTCTTCTGTTCTACGCAAACATCCAATTTTAAAAATCTGTAGCTTTTTGGTTGTGTGTGTGTGTGTGTGTGTGTGTGTATTTTTTAAAAAAATTGTTCTCCATGTTTCAGAGCCACACACTCGGACTTGATTTTTGAATTGAAAATGTTATATGTATTATACCTTAAATATTATATCTCCATACATTTCCCAATGCACTGAAAGCTCCTCAAACCTTTTGCATTCCTATTTTGATATGATTGCCCCTCCAAAAGTGTCTGTATTCCTGCCAAGATATGTGTTTGATTCTACATCTTGTAGTTGTGTTTCTTCAAGTCCGACCTTGGTATCGTTTCCTGCATTGATTCTCATTATCTTTATTTTCTCTGTGTATAATTTCCAAACCCATTTGCTGTGAAAAGTATTTCATTTTGTCTTTCATTCATGTCCTCTATGGATCTCGTTATATTTTCATTTTACGGATTGAACAAATTAGGTGACAGCGCACATCCCTGCCTAACACTCTTTTATTAACTTGCTGAAACATTCCTATTTGTCTGCTAATTTCTTTTGTTGCTATTTGTTGCAGTACATGTTCTTTAATGTTCTCATGTCTTTACAGTTGACGTTTATAGGTAACTATTTTGATAACTTCTTCACGCTTCAGCTTCTCAAATTACTTAGTGTAGTCTATAAAGCACAAGTATAGAGTTGTTTTCTACTTCTAAAAGAAATATAACAACGAACAAAGAACTATCCCACGTGTGACGTATAATGGAAAAAGAGCCTACAGTAATCTGACAGTCTTTTAACCTCGTAGCGCTCTATGATTTGCTAAGCTAAAACCATGCATTTACTGCCTAACTTTACTCACACAAGCTTACTTTTTCATCCCCGCCTCTTCTCTTGGAACTCAAGCAAACGAAGTGTTTACAAGAACACTTCCAGTCAGAAACAATTTAGGTTAATATTAACAGACACAGCTGTTGTTTTAAATTACTTTGCTGTAAATAAATTGCCTTATATTTTGAGTTTAAACAGTCCTGTATCCCAGCAATTGAGATACAGGAAAATAAAATTGTAAAAAAATATTATCATTCAAAATTTACCCAGTGACTTGTTTAATTACTTGTTCATTAAGTTATAGGTGTAGTTGTTGTCATTTTATTAACATTACATTGCATATTACCCTAGACACCTAGCCAGATAACATCCAGACACCATAACATATA
Source organism: Oreohelix idahoensis (assembly GCA_024509875.1). Taxonomy (NCBI): domain Eukaryota; kingdom Metazoa; phylum Mollusca; class Gastropoda; order Stylommatophora; family Oreohelicidae; genus Oreohelix; species Oreohelix idahoensis. The sequence goes on from JAMPIV010008711.1 coordinate 323,002, forward strand.
ATTAGGCTCAAAATATATAGCAGATTGAGGTCGTAGGGTGGTAGCAGACAGGTACCCTGAGAACAACTTCATCAACAATTAGACTCAGGGACTTGCATAGCTGACCTCACATCTGTAGACAATTAATACTTAACCTTTTAACATTTAAACCCACCACATATATTGGGACGCTCGCCCCGGCATTTCAAAATTGTAAAAGTAAATAAGTGTGGAGAGTTAGGTGAACTATCACTGCCCATTGTTATTGTGTTAATTAGAGAGATTGTTGGATATTTTGGTTTAGTTTAATAACATTTGGTATTAACAACAAGATGGCAGACTTGGCCAAATTCAGATCTGCTGCTGTGCAGTCTGCGAAGGAGATGGGAATGGAGGGGCAAGGTCTGATTGCATACGTAATAGCAGAGTGTGATAAATTTATTGAACGAGAAGATAGAAGATTAGCAGAGGAAAAAAGAATTTTATTAGAAGATGCTAGGGAAGCTAAGAAATTAGAGGCTGATAGATTGGCAGAGAAAAAAAGAATTTTATTAGAAGATGCTAGGGAAGCTAAGAAATTAGAGGCTGAGAGGGAGGCTGAAATAAAAAGGTTGCAGTTGGAGGAAAAGAGATTAGAGGCTGAAAGAGAAGACAAAAGATTACAGAGGGAACATGAGCTACGACTAAGGGAGTTAGAGTTGCAAGGCCATGCTCCAGAAAATGGTAACAGCCCATCCACCTCCGACTCTGCTGCAAGCCAGGTGGCCTCCAGCTCAGCCATGAGTTTTCATTTAGACCCTTTTGTCGAAAAAGATGATGACATAGAGTCATTTTTAAGTAGATTTGAGACACTAGCTACAACATATGGGTTGGAAAAAGAAAAGTGGAGTCTGAAAGTATCCCAGGGGCTTAGGGGAACCTCGTATGAGGTATATTCAAAGTTGAGTAAGGAAAATCAGGAAGATTATGACATTCTAAAACAGGCTCTCCTGATTAAGTATGAAAAGAATAGTGAATTTAACCGAAAAAATTAGAAATGCTAGACTACTCACTGGGGAGACTTACCACCAGTTCTCTGCACGCCTAGATACATACTTGGAGAAATGGACTGCTCTGGTGAAAACCCAGGATTTAAAGGAAATGATTATGATGGAGCAGTTGAGAGAGTCCATGGCTCCAGTCCTGAGAAAATTTCTCATGGAACAGGGTGCTGAGAGACTGGGTGAGATTCTTAATGTGGCTGAACGATATCAGGCAGCCCAGTCTGAGATAGCAGGCATGAAGAAGAAGCAATTAGATCATAATAAAGGCCCCCAAAACCAAACCCTAAAGAAATTTGAAAATAAGGACAAATATAACAAAGGTAAACCCAACTATGATAGGCCAAGGTATGACTAACGTGATAGGAACCCGCAATTCAATGAAAGAAAACATTTCAACCAAGAAAGGAAATGGTGAAAGAGGGACAATCATGAAACCAAAGACTGTAAAAAGAAACCTCCTCACTTCGCTGCTATGAAAACGGGGAACAATGGATTAAAGGACAAACCTACTGGACAGCAGGAACCCTATCACCCCCCAGTTTGTGAAGATGTTGTATGCAATGGGGCCACCATTAGGTGCCTTTATGATACAAGGATTGGATTTTGACTCAGTCATGAGCTCTCACCTGGTGCACCCAGATCAATACACCACGGAAACAGTGGAGATCCAAGGTGCAACCAAGGACGTAGCAACCATGACACTTTCCATTGCCAGAATAAGTGTAAAAATCGCTATGTGGAAGGAGTGATTAGAGCAGCAGTGATAAACGAACCAATCTACCCTCTGATATTGGGGTGTAGGTACGTCTTCTTGGGAAATCCCAAAAGACCTGTGATCATGGCAACAGTACAGACCAGGTCACAGTCGAGGAAAGAGGAAGAAAATCCAATAAATACTCATCCAGAGGAAATGAGGAAGGCACAGGCGGAGGATAGGTCACTCAAGCCGTGTTTCAAGAAATTGCCTAAATGCCATACACCTCCAAACAAAGGAGATTACTATATGAAGAATAAATTGATCTATAGGAAGGCTGGAACTAGTTCCAATGGTCACGGACAGCTGGTACTTCCCACTTCATATAGGGAGAAAGTGATGGAGTTAGGACATGCGATTCCCTTCAGTGGTCATATGGGGATCAGCGCCACAGGACAGCGTATAGCTTGTCATTACTTCTGGCCAGGAATAACGGAAGATATAAAAAGATATGTCAAATTCTGTCCAGAATGCCAAAGGGTAGCTCCAAAACATTGGACGGCTCCTGCAACCTTAGGGGAGATGCCCATAGTGGGGACCCCTTTCGAAAGGGTTGCCGTGGATATTGTGGGACCTCTCACACGTACCAAGAGGAGGAACAGTTACATTCTTACTCTGGTGGACACTTGTTCTATGTGGGGAGAGGCGGTAGCCTTTTCATCAATCGACTCGAAGCATGTGGCAGACGCATTACTCACGATATTCACAAGGTTAGGATTTCCCCACCAAATCTTGACTGATAAAGGCTCTCAGTTCAAGGGGAGGCTAACTGAAGAAGTTTTCAGGATATTCCAAGCCAAGCACTTTCACTATAGTCCGTATCACCCCCAAGGGAACGGCAAGGTAGAAAGGTTCAACGGGACACTCATTTCTATCCTGCGAAAGCTGGCCCATGAAAAACCTGATACGTGAGATCAATACTTACCCGCTGCGTTGTTTGCTTATCGGGAAGTTCCCCATAATTCGACCGGAATGGCACCGGCAACATTGCGATTTGGCAGACCCATCAAGGGTTCATTGGAAGCCTTATTGAGGACGTGGACACATGAGAAGGCAGAAGAGACTGTTACCTTATCATATCAGTATGTGAACGAGCTGACCACTCGTCTGAAAACTGGCTGGAAACTCGCAAATGATAATCTAAAACAAGCCAGGAAGAAACATGCTGCATAATATAATAAGAAAGCGAAGGTTATGGAGCTAGCTGTGGGGGAGAAGGTGCTTCTTCTACTACCCGGCAGCAGCAACAAATTGCAAATCGGATGGCAAGGTCCATACACGGTTCTAGAAAAGGTGTCTAGAACTAATTATAAGATAGATAAGAAAGGGAAAGTGAAAATCTATCATGTGAACCTCATAAAGAAGTATCTAGATAGACAAAACCAGGAAGGGACACATTTAATGACCTTGGCTATCGCAACGGAGATGAAAAACGAACCACTCGCCTCTCACGAATACCCCTTAAAACCCTGTGAAACACCTGCACAGGTCAAAGTCAGTAAACACTTGACGAAAAATCAGAGGGAGCGGATTCAAAAGGTTCTGGAAGATCATACGGACGTGTTAACGGACAAACCGGGGCACACCAACTTGTTGGAATATGATATGAAACTAGTAGACCCAACATCCATCTGTATAAGAGCCTATACTATACCATTCGCAAAAGAAAAAGCTTTGAAAGAGGAGATAGATTACCTGTTAAAAGAAGGGATTATTTCTCACAGTGAATCTCCTTATAGCTCTAGTGTGGTTTTGTTGAGGAAACCATCTGGAGAACATAGACTGTGCATAGATTACAGGAAACTGAATGCTGTCACAGAAAGTCAGATGGATCCATTACCGGATACAAATCAATTATTTGCCAGGCTGAACAAGGCAAAATATTTTTCTAAGGTGGATCTAAGCAAAAGCTATTATCAGATTCCAGTAAAGCCTGAGGTTCGACCTAATCTAGCTTTTAGCACCTCGGAAGGTCATTATGAGTTCAACATGTTGCCGTTTGGGTTGAAAAATGCCCCGAGTGTGTTTTCTAGGATGATGCGAAACTTGTTGGATCCACTGAAAAATCCATGCATTACGAATTTCATGGATGATATCCTCATCGCTACTGAAACATTTGAAGAACACGTTAACTCTCTGAATATGCTATTCGATAGACTCAGAGAGGCAAACTTGACTGCTAGACCCACAAAATTTTGTATTGGATGCAAAGAGTTGGAACTCTTGGGACATACGATACATCAGGGTAGCATGACTCCTGACCCCAAGAACCTGGAGAAATTGCAGAGAGCACCGAGACCCCAGACTAAGAAGGATGTGCGATCCTTTGTGTCATTGTGTGGGTTTTACCAAAAGTATGTTAACAATTTTAACTCTATAAGTGCTCCTCTGACGGATTTAACGCGTAAGGGACAACCTGATAAAATTAATTGGTCGGCACAGTGCGAATTGGCATACAATGATTTGAAGGAAAAACTCACCAGCAAGCCTATATTGAAATTACCTGATTTGAGTCAGGAATTTGTGGTAAGAACGGACGCAAGTAACGTGGGATTAGGGGCCACATTGTTACAAAGGTCCACTTCACCCGATGGGGAATTGAACCCAGTTGCTTACGTCAGCCGCAAATTAAACAAAGCGGAACAAAACTATTCAACAAATGAAAAAGAATGTCTAGCTTTAGTCTGGGCTATAAAGAAGTTCCAGATCTATCTTTATGGTAGAACATTCGTGGTACAAACAGACCACCAGCCTTTAGTATTTTTGGCACAGGCCAAACATGGAAATGCTCGTTTATTAAGGTGGTCGTTGCTCATCCAACCTTATTCGTTTACTATTGAATACATTCCTGGTTCGCAAAATGTGGGGGCAGATTTCTTGAGTAGGCACCCGTTTGACGAAAATCAGGATATTCAAAAAGCCTAGTGAGCAAATTTGATCTATGTGTATCACGGATTATAAACTTGCATCAGAAAGCATGTTCTAAAGTGGGGAGATATGTAGTAAGATCCCTGATACCCCGATCAAATAGATAAAATATTACTGCTTATAAATACAAATACTATAGAGATAAAATAGGGAGTTGTGTTCAACATCGTCACCATCTCCCGCCGTCATGTTGGTTCTAACAAGCAGAAACGCCATAGTAAACGATACACAAAACTTAGCTTTTCCCCTCTCCGCAATACCAATTTCCACTAAAATAAAAGCCTTTTGACAGACCGAAATGCATAGTTAGTTTCAAACGGAGTGAGAGAATAAAGAAATGAGGAGTGAAATGAGAGCGGAAAATTGCAACCTTGACAAGCGTTGGTTTTTGAATCTCGAACTAGAACGACAGGCGACAGCTGACGTCACAGACTTGCTTAGTCTAACACTAAACGGGAATGAATGATTGGGAGTTTGAATAAAACTACTTGGCGTTAGTTACGTTGTTGCTATGGCATATTTTTTTCCCCAAAAAGTATCTGCTATTGAATGAGAGGAAACCCCACCGCTTTGGCTCCTACCCGTAGTGACAATTTAAATCTAACGAAACTTTTTTGCGTTAGGCAAAACGCGTACAAGCAAGAGAGAGAGAGAGAGAAATGTAAGTGGGGGATTTGCAAGGAGGCATATTTGAAAAGATAGCTTATGCAGTGTGATACTGAAATTGAAAAGGGTAGAGAAAGGGTGGCCAAGAAACCTCGATGAATTATAAAATAAAAGCAAGGACAGTTGACAAATAAAATGATAATATTTGTTTATTAGAAGACAATACTACCCATAATGTTATAATATCTTACAGTAAAAAACGTTTAGATAATAACAGAAATATTGTAAAGAAAAGACAGAGAGACAGACGCATTGATGTCCTCACTCAACTTTGCCAGTCTTGGGAAAGGGGAAACGTTACTTTATTTTTGAAAGTGTAATTTATTTTTGAAAAAAAAGAGGCTAGTGGGCATAACATAATTCGATTGGCTGTGGTAGAATAGACTAATAGGAGTAATAAAAACGATTTGAAACCAGCGTTAGTTGCCACTCGAAGATAAAAATCTCACGAGTAGTGTTAGCAACAGATGCAAGAAATACATGACCAGTGCCTTCGCTATTCTGCATCAGTGGCGATCTAAATATGACCAGTAATCGCCGGTTAACCTACAAATTGTGTATTATTTCATTGATACGGTAAGATAAACATTTATGTACACCTTATTATTGATATGTATTTGTATTATTGAATGTGTATGCATTATTGATGGGTAGAGGCAACACCAGAAAGGCGCCAAAGTAAACACTTTGTGTTATGCCACAAGTGATATTAGGGAAGATTACCATTTCTTGTAAAAGCCAGGCAGGCTTACTTAAACTTTGGGAGAGAATGAAAAGACATAGTTGGGAATAAAATATGACATTATTATAATTGGTAGGCCAGAAAACCACTGGCCGTCTTCAACAAGTCACAGTGTTTGCACATGACTTTATATAATTAACTATAATTTTTTCTATGACAAGGAATGTATCAAACGGATGTTTGAAGATTACCTGATGATGAATAGGGCACCAAATCAGATAGGAACGATAGCTATTTATGTAGCAACTCCACTGATTTTGAAACTGTTGATAATGTTTAATTGTTTAGAGATGGAGATAGGTGTATGATGTTCTGAGAAGGCCTTAATCCTCTGATTTCAGGGTTCCATCGTGAAACAATCAGTGAGCTACATACCAAAAAATACGTACTCCTGAAGCTGCAAGCTCGAGGCAATAATTACCTGTTTGCCTTAAATCCAAAGAGTTCTGAAGCAGAGTTCAGACGTTGCAGTCGTGAAGAAGGTGGTTGTGAGAAGGACATCACAGGGGTGCAGGAAATAAAGTTAAGCCCAATTGTCCACGGGCGTGTGTTAGTTCATTTAACCATACTCTCCATCATTATTATATCAATCAGTATTCTTGACATGATGATACAAGTCGTTCCTCAGAAGCGTGTCCCTTCATAGGAGTTACTGCTTCATCAGAACACTTCCAGTCAGAAACAATTTAGATTAATATTAACAGACACAGTTGTTGTTTTAAATTACTTTGCTGTAAATAAATTGCCTTATATTTTGAGTTTAAACAGTCATGTATCCCAGCAATTGAGATACAGGAAAATAAAATTGTAAAACATATTATCATTCAAAATTTACCCAGTGACTTGTTTAATTACTTGTTCATTAAGTTATAGGTGTAGTTGTTGTCATTTTATTAACATTACATTGCATATTACCCTAGACACCTAGCCAGATAACATCCAGACACCATAACATATAATTAGGCTCAAAATATATAGCAGATTGAGGTCGTAGGGTGGTAGCAGACAGGTACTCTAAGAACAACTTCATCAACAATTAGACTCAGGGACTTGCATAGCTGACCTCACATCTGTAGACAATTAATACTTAACCTTTTAACATCTAAACCCACCACAATGATGATGAGGATAATGATGATGATGTTAATGATGATGATAAGGATAATGATGATGAGGATAATGATGATGATGATAATGATGATGATGATAATTATGATAATTATAATGATGGTGATGCTGATGATGATTACGATTATGACGACGATGATGATGATGATGGGGAGGATGATGATAAAGATAATGTAATGATACAACTATAATTCCTGTATATTATTATTTACCTTTTATGTAACGATAATTAAACACACAATATTGTTTGTTTCGTAAGCATATATTATATTTTGTTTTTTTAAACAGCTCCACAATGAATCTGTCAACATTTGGTCTCACACTATTGGTTTCTTCGTTGTGTTGCTTCGGCTTATTCTCTTCTTCAGCGACGTTGACGTCCTTCAGGACAAGGTCGCCTGGCCGGTCCTGGGATTCGGACTGTGCTGTTTGCTCAGCTTGACTCTGAGTGCTGCGGGTTTGTGGATTAGACTAGGATGTCGCGTGTGGATTATGTGGGGATGTTGATGATGGCTGGTACGTGGGTGCGGTTCGATGAGGTGGACTGTTGCTATGTTCTTGTGACATTGTGTGGATGGAAACGCACTATTTGTGAGTGTATGAGTAGAATAGGCGTATGATGAAAGGTGAGCGTGTGGGTAGAAGATGTTTGTGGTTGAAGATGAGTGGGTAGGTAGGAGATGGTTACGATTAAAGTTGTGTGTGTTGAAGATGCGTAGAATTAAAGGTATAGGCGTGCGTAGACGATGCTTAGACTTAAAGGTGAGTTTGTGGGTGGAAGATCTTCAGGATTAAAGGTGAGCGTTTAGGTATATGATGCTTATGATTAAAGGTGAGAGTCTTGGCTGAAGATGTTTCGGAGTAAAGGGGAGTTTTCAGACAAAAAGTTGCATAAATGCAAATGGCGAGTCTAAACTGAAAACTTTGTGTGAAACACTAGTGGTATAGGAAATGAACAAAAGACGTTAATGATGAGGGGTTACAGCGGTTGGGCCGGAAAATACGCAGAGATTATGAGAATAAATTCAGGAAACGATAACAAGATTGTACTTCAAGAAATAGCAGCACAGGATATTCATATGATAATAAACTCTATATAGAGCGATACTTCTTCTTTCTTCTTCTTCTTCGATCATCCTGAAAAGGACGTTGGTTGCGTTGTGTCCGTTTACAGCAAAGCTGCGATATTTGCGCCTTTCGGCCCGATACATCCGGTTTCAGCACGGCATTTTTTGGGACCGGGTTAGCCATCCCTCTTCGATCCCTACTCACTCAGCCAGACTGCAGTGATGCAGCCTGTTTTCAGGACCACCACGTGGAGGTGGAGTAGGGTCTTGGTCAGCTCTGGTTCGCTGACCCTGACGCAAGCAGTCTAGCTATGAGTCGCTAACTGCATTCCTCACTGTTGACGCGTCTTAGCGATACAACAGGAGGCAATCTGATCATCAAAAACATCCCCTGTCGATCAAGTGTTTCGGCCCCTTAATCTCCTTTATTTATCTATCTTCGTAGCAATATAGATAATATAGATAAAGTTGAAGGGACAGACAGTGATATCAAAGTAAGAATGCACAAGGCAAAAGTAGATTTCATTAAAGTGGGAATTACACTGAAATTAAATAAATCAAGACCAACACAAAAATAAGAATCTTCAACTCAAACGTCAAGCCAGTCCTATTGTATGGCTCTGAAACATGGAGAACAACAAAAACAACAGTCAAGAAGTTACAGAATGTCATAAATGTGTGTGCGTAGAATAGAAGGATTGAAATCGTACGTCAACAATACTAATTTGAAACGTATGACAAGAACTAGAGTTTAGCTACCCAAAGAGCAGCAACTGGGAGACTTTTCAAGGATTCCTCAGCAAAAGAGAAGTTAGCAAGAAGACGAAGATGGCTGTGTAACGCTCCACCTAAATTCCAGTCTTGACATATGGATGGGCAATGACTACAACCCATAATAGCCAGCTTCAAACCTCAGAAATGAGGTATCGGAGGAAGATGATTGAAGTAACAAGAGGAGATATGGTCCGCAACCAGACGATAAGGCAAGGCCTCAAAACCCAGTCACTGCAGACTCAAGTAGAACAGTCCCAACTACGATGGTTATGCCATGTCTGCAGAATGGAAGAAGATCGGCCACCACGACAAGTATGAGAAACTAAGAGCCAGGGATCCAAACCTCCAGTACGACTCAGAGTCCGCTTGAAGGACAACATTAAGCAATCCTTGAAGGACTGAGGACTAGATTGGAACCAGGCCAGAAAAAAAGACAGCCGATGGGATAGTATGGCTCTGGCTCCTCCAAACCTCTACACCTCACGGTAGAAGAGTGATGACTAAGTTAGTAAGATAAGAACTAGACAAGTGGCAGAAGAACAAATGTTGAGAAGAAGGCGTTGGCGATGGATACGACACGAAATGAGAAATCTGTTGATAGCATAACTTGGCACGACTTGTTCTGGAATTCTCAAGGTAAGCGATGTAGACCGAGAAGGACATGAAGACGAGAACTGGAGACAGATATAACAATTATGAGGAAAACTTGGAGATACCTTTAGCTGATGGCACGTGACACGAAGACTTGACATGTGTCTTAGATAATGAGCAGAAACGTAATGAATGAATACACCACACAAACACAACCAGAAATCTAGGGTTATAGAACAAGAAGACAGAAATAATGGCCATGTCAAGAAACGAAAAGAGCCGCGTTAGCGCAGTGGTTAGGGCACTGACTTCACGGTTTGGTGCTCCGTGGTTCGATCTCCATTTGTGGTGGGATTGTTTAGTCCGCAAACATCGCGGGGGTCCACCCAGCCTCATGAATTGAGTACCAGAGCAACTCTGGGAGGGTCAAAAGCGACCGGTGTTACGCTGACCACTTCATCCCTAGTGTTCATTACGGTCTAGAAAATGTGGTTCTAACACCAAATTCCCAATATGCGTCAATGCGCATATAATGTGATCATTTACCTTTACCAAGAAACAAAATAATCTCAAAAGGTAAAATATTGAAAGGAGTAAACAGAATTAAACAAGTGAAACAGGTTGGCAACAATGAAATCAACCACAAAACTACATTCCATGAATGACAGGAGGTACTATAAAGAGCAAAAACAGGCAGAAAACTTTAAATGTAATAAAGAAAGTAAACTCAATTAAAATGGAATAATAATAACAACATGATTAAACAAAACCCTGTGTAGTCCCCTCTGGTCTCTTTGTCAACTAAGGAATAAACAAGTCTATAGCTCCCACAGGCATGTCGGTTGACTTGACTAATAAGCTGTTGTGCCTGTGACTGGCAACCTCATCATGTGAAACGATTCGGTACAGAAACCATCAATGGTTCAGGCTTCCTGCAAAAGGAGGGGGCGGCAGCTGAAACTGTGGCTCCATGCTCCAAACGGCAGATGATGATAATCAATATATACAAAATCCCAGCTTTTTCTGTCAGTAACTCTAAGGGATGCAACTGTGGTTGAAAGTTAGGCATTAATTGTATTGTTTCCCTTATATGTACTCTCCCGAAGATAGTAACACTCGACAAAGAAAAGTGCGCACAGGTTGGTGTGTATGAACAGTTTGATTATACTGTATGGACAGACGTCAACAACACAACTGATAAACAGTATATGAGCTGAAGACAGGAAGATGCGGAGATCCTTGATTTAAGTTGTACCAGATATAAATCAAGAATCAAAACTAAAATCGCACTGTTGTAACAGTGCTATAACTGTTACACATATGTTCAGTAATAATAATAATAGCCCCTTCAGTCATAACTGACTATGGGAATGCGCCCCTGAGGTGACAGCCCTCAGCTGCTTATTTTCCTGGTCTGAGGTGGCGCCGTAAATAGCATCACCACTTAGTGTGATCGGCAGCTTCATCCTCCCATGTTGCTGGATCTATGTCCAGTGCCCTCATATCTCTCTTGCACACATCTTTGAACCTCAGCTGTGGTCGCCCAACTGTTCTCTTGCCATCTGCTAATTGTCCGTAGAAGATATCTTTTGGGATGCGACCATCTTCCATGCGGCGAACATGGCCAAGCCAGCGAAGTCTGCGCTGTCTAAGCAGTGTATACATACTTTGAAGGCCAGCACGTGACAACACCTCGACATTTGTCACTTTATCTTTCCACGAAATGCCGAGGATGCGGCGTAGACACCGTAAATGGAAGGTATTGAGCCTTCTTTCTTGCTTAGCATAGGTCGTCCAGGTCTCGCTGCCATATAGGAGTGTGCTGGTGACGCAGGCATTATATACCGCAGCTTTGGTCTTCATTGTGAGTTTGGAGTTTCCCCAAACACGCGATGTGAGGCGGGCAAAGGTAGCTGCAGTTTTGCCAATGCGGCTGTCGATTTCTGTATCCAGTGAGAGTTTGTCATTGTTGGTAGACCCTAGGTATGTGAAGTGGTGCACCACTGCCAATTCATAGTTATCGATAGTGATAACTGGTGCAGCACCCGCATCCTGACTCAGCACATTTGTTTTCTTTAGACTTATTGTGAGGCCAAAGTCCTTGCATGCTTTAGTGAAGCGATTCATCAAGTTCTGAAGCTCCTGTTGGCTTTGAGTGACGACTGCAGCATCATCAGCGAACAAAAAGTCTCTTATAGTGACCCTTCTGCTTTTTGTTTTTGCCTTCAGCCTTGAAAGATTAAACAGACGGCCATCTGACCTAGTGTGAAGGCATATTCCTTCAGTTGCATCTCTGAATGCATGTTTCAAGAGTAAGGCAAAGAAGATCCCGAAGAGGGTCGGAGTCAGAACACAGCCTTGTTTAACGCCGCTTCATATATCAAAGGGCTGTGACGTGCTTCCAGCATATTGGACTGTTCCCTTTATCATTTCCAGCATTTTAGAAGGGCAGCCTATTTTCAGGAGGATTTTGAAGAGTCCATCCCTACTAACCAGGTCAAATGCTTTTGTAAGGTCTATAAAGGCGATATATACCTTATCCTAATCAGTACCTTATCATAATCAATATTGAACAGGGCAAAATAATCCTTAAAATCTACATATGATATTACATAATGATTTGAGAACATGACTAAATTAGGGCGGCATATAATCTGCACTCATGATATATTTGAAAAGTCTGTGATTGTATGAATGTGGACTAAGCGTGCTTTTTAGGTCGTGTGGAAGACTGTTCCACAGATGAGCACAGAAGACGCTAAACGTTTCTTGAATGTCAAGTCTTGGGAGAGAGAAGAGAGAGAGAGAGAGAGAGAGAGAGAGAGAGAGAGAGAGAGAGAGAGAGAGAGAGAGAGAGAGAGAGAGCAGAACTACCTTTTAATTAACTTTTATGCACTCCTATTTTCTTGATTTCAGCCCACCTTCTTCATTCAAGGTCCAGGTGGCACCATTTCCTGTTCTTTCTGATGGACTACATGGGCGTCACCTTCTACTCATTCGGGACGGGGATCGTCAGCATGTTCACCTGTTCCTCCCGGGACTACCACGACACGTTGCAAGGATGGTTTCTACCGGCTAATGTCTTCCTTAGCTGGTTTTCTTTCTACGCGTGCTGCATCGCCAAAACTCACCTGTCCCATGATAATGTAAGTCTTATTCAATTTTTTTTTAATCACTGTTAACGTTACTATATCTTTATTGGTTGTTATTGGTTAACTAGGACTGCTGAGTTGGTCGTTCTTTCACAGCCAATGTCAAGTTGAAGAATTTACATGTTTTTTTTAAAATAGGTGTTTTGCCTCGTTGTTGGCGAGGCGCGCCAAGTTCATCCTAGACATAGTGTACGTAGGTTATATTAGAGCGCATGTCCTAATAAAAAAGATCGTCCGGTGAAGGTAATTTCCTTTACCTTTTTTTATATGCGGCTCATAGACATTATTGAATGGCAGTGTAACATGGAGAATAACAACTAAAACAACAACAACAACAACAACCATGAACCTACAGACATTTATAAATAGTTACTTGCGTAGAATAAAAAGATATCAGGAGTACGACGAGATCATCAATGTAGAACTGATAACAAGTGCCGATGGAGGAAAAGATGGGGACACTGGCGTTGATGAATGGGACACATATTGAACAAACTTGGTAATAGCTTTGCAAGGCAGTCCTTGGTCTGGAGTTCTCGGCGTATGAGATGTAGAGATAGACACACACACACACAAAAACACATGTAGAAAGGAACTCTTCGTATGCAGAAATGAAAGCGATAAAGAAAACATGGAAAGAACTTGAGAGGATGGCACGGGACTGGAGGACTTGACATGTTTTTGTTGAAGGTCTATGCTCATTGGGGAACTAAAGGGTATTGATTTATTTATTTATTTATTACTAAACTCGCGAAAGTACAACGCTGATAAAAAAGAAGACAGAGAGAGAGAGGGGGGAGGAGGAGAGAGGGAGGGAGAGAGAGGAACACAGACAGACCAAGTGGTCTTTAAAATGAACAGATCCAAAACCGATACATTGAAATTAATTTAATTACAATAAATGAAATAGTAACAATAAATTGTACTAAAGCAAGTAACCAAAGTCTACGAGTCCCTGAAAAAAAAAGTATAAAGAAAAATATATTAAAAACATTAAAAGGTGGACTTAATACACTCTATAGCAGGATTTCTCAACCGGGGTTCCAAATAACACTTGGGTACCGCGAGAGGTCGCTAGGGGTTCAACGAGGGGTCATAACTGAAAGAAAGAAAGATGACATGTAAAGACCGTAAGTGGATGACACTAGACAGGAAGACTAGGCATAAGTTTGTTGAAGGCCTATGCTCCATGGGGAACTAAGCTGTAAAGAAGATGACGTCATGGACATTATGTTTAAACAGGGCTGGGATCTTTAATGATTAAATATTCATTAATCCGGTTTAAACAGTTTAATCGATTAATTTATAAAACAAATTTTAATCGATTATTCCATTTTTAACAATGTTTATGTTTTTTGCTTAAGTGTCAGAGCATTTGCTATGTTAAAGGTTTGTGATATGGAATTTGGCAAGTATGGTCAATTAATAATAAATTGTTTGGTTGTAACTTTTCAGTATTTTCATTATATTTTCAGGATGATGTTGACTTATAACAAGTCAAATTAAAATAATCCTTAGTGATTTAAAAAAGCAAAACGTTATTTATGATTTATTATAATTTATCAAAATTTTCTAAATAAATCGACTAATCTTCGATCAAATAAATCAAAATGATATAGAGACAACTTACGCAATGGCAAAGACTACTATAAAGGCTACATTCAAGTCCAAATGGGAAAGAGAGCACCCGGGCCATTTGAAAAATGATGCATATCATCAACTATCCAGGAAAGAACAGGTCATCATTTTTCGGCTACGGACTGGACACAACAGATTGAGATACCATCTATACCACAAATACAAAATTGGTGCAACAGATCTCTGCACCTGCGGTACCAGCCCGATGACAGTCGAACACCTGCTGCAGTACTGCCCAACCTACAGTAATGAACGGAGTAGCATATGGCAACAACCCACTTCTGTCAACGAAAAACTGTTTGGAGATGTCGGGAACCTTGATTTGACTACTGACTTTATTAGAGTCATAAATGTGGAAGTCTGAAGGCGAACGAGGAAGAAAAAGAAGAAGATTAGATAAATTCGATTAATCGATTAAGTCTTTTTAAAATATAATCCCAGACTTATCAGATGCAATAAAGAGAGGCAGACGATACATTAACCTATTTAGTTACTCTGAGATGGATTCATTGGAACTCGGCAATCGGCTCGAGTAATTCCCGTGTGTCTCTAATGAGACAAAGACAGAGGACATGACTATTGCTCTCTCAAGCATGACTTTAGAGGCGTCTGAGGTTGCTCTCTCAAGCATGACTTTAGAGGCGTCTGAGGTTGCTCTCTCAAGCATGACTTTAGAGGCGTCTGAGGTTGCTCTCTCAAGCATGACTTTAGAGGCGTCTGAGGTTGCTCTCTCAAGCATGACTTTAGAGGCGTCTGAGGTTGCTCTCTCAAGCATGACTTTAGAGGCGTCTGAGGTTGCTCTCTCAAGCATGACTTTAGAGGCGTCTGAGGTTGCTCTCTCAAGCATGACTTTTAGAGGCGTCTGAGGTTGCTCTCTCAAGCATGACTTTAGAGGCGTCTGAGGTTGCGCTCTCAAGCATGACTTTAGAGGGCGCTCTCTCAAGCATGACTTTTCTGAGGTTGCTCTCTCAAGCATGACTTTAGAGGCGTCTGAGGTTGCTCTCAAGCTCTTTTAAGCATGACTTTAGAGGCGTCTGAGGTTGCTCTCTCAAGCATGACTTTAGAGGCGTCTGAGGTTGCTCTCTCAAGCATGACTTTAGAGGCGTCTGAGGTTGCTCTCTCTCAAGCATGACTAGAGCTCTGAGGTATGCTCTCTCAAGCATGACTTTAGAGGCGTCTGAGGTTGCTCTCTCAAGCATGTCTTTAGAGGCGTCTGAGGTTGCTCTCTCAAGCATGACTTTAGAGGCGTCTGAGGTTGCTCTCTCAAGCATGACTTTAGAGGCGTCTGAGGTTGCTCTCTCAAGCATGACTTTAGAGGCGTCTGAGGTTGCTCTCTCAAGCATGACTTTAGAGGCGTCTGAGGTTGGCATGACTTTAGAGGCGTCTGAGTTGCTCTCTCAAGCATGACTTTAGAGGCGTCTGAGGTTGCTCTCTGAAGCATGACTTTTGAGGCGGCTGAGGTTGCTCTTTCAAGCTGACTTTAAGGCTTCTGAGGTTGCTCTTCAAGCATGACTTTAGAGGCGTCTGAGGTTGCTCTAGAGGCGTCAAGCATGACTTTAGAGGCGTCTGAGGTTGCTCTCTCAAGCATGACTTTAGAGGCGTCTGAGGTTGCTCTCTCAAGCATGACTTTAGAGGCGTCTGAGGTTGCTCTCTCAAGCATGACTTTAGAGGCGTCTGAGGTTGCTCTCTCAAGCATGACTTTAGAGGCGTCTGAGGTTGCTCTCTCAAGCATGACTTTAGAGGCGTCTGAGGTTGCTCTCTCAAGCATGACTTTAGAGGCGTCTGAGGTTGCTCTCTCAAGCATGACTTTAGAGGCGTCTGAGGCTGTACTTTGAGGCTGGCAACCTCGTCATGTAAATCAATTTTATTTATTTTTAGAACCCAATACTTGAATGTTTCGGTGCAGGCTTCCTGTGAGGCGGGCAAGCTGCATCAATCAATCAATCAATCAATCAATCAATCAATCAATACCTTTTAGCTCCCTAAGGAACATAGGCCTTCAACAAACACATGCCAAGTCTTCCTGTCCCGTGCCATCCGCTCAAGTTCTTTCCATGTTTTCCTCATCATTTTCGCTTCTGTTTCCAGTTCTCTTCTCCATGAGTATCTTCATCTACCTTTGCCTCTCTTACCCTGGGGGTTCCAGAACATAGAACTGCTTTGTAATGCTATCAACAGGTTTCCTCAATGTGTGACCTATCCATTGCTTACGTTTTCTTCTCATCTCTTGTTCCACTGGCACTTGTCTGGTTCTTGTCATCAGTTGCACATTGGTAACCTTTTCATACCATTTTAATCTTTCTATTCTACGCAAGCACCTATATTTATAAAATCTGTAGCTTTTTTGCTTGTTGTTTTTGTTGTTCTCCATGTCTCAGAGCCTTACAATAGGTCTGACTGGACATTTGATTTGAAGATTCTTATTTTTGTGTTGGACTTAATTTTTCTTGATCTCCACATATTTTCCAATGCCGGACCAGCTGCATAGTCTCTTCATAATCCACGTGGAGCAAAAAAAAGGAACACGATCCTGATAAACTCTTTACTCAGTAAGGTAAAGGGAAAGGTAGTACCGGGTTCGATTCCCAGTATAGGGAATATAATCTTATGGACATCTTTTTCAGAACCAGTGTTCCTAATGATGTCATAATCTCCCCCCACCCCGCGGTCTCCTGGGTAGTGAGATCGGATGCCTAGCCTTCTCGGATAAGGATGAAAAAATAGGAGGTCCCGAGTGCAAGTTGCGCACGTTAAAAATCCAGCGGCGGTTTGACATCGTAAAGAGTAGGTCATAACGCCGCTGCCCTGGCAAAATTTAAAAATTAAACACCTACCCACGACAAAAATATGTACAGAATGTGTGATTCCGAAATACACACAATGGGACTCTCACCGGTGCTACAGAGTTCGTGCACTGTGCTGAGATCCTTCTTGTGTGATGTAAGGGAGGATATCGTAGTACTGATGGAGTTGTCCGTGTTCAATGAAGATGGTCCTTAAAAACTAAACCAATGGTAGTCCCATAGCAGATACTGCCTTAGGGCTATGAAGTGTTAAAGACTTCACCATACTAGGTCCAGCATCGAGAGGTGGGGTGATAAGTTCCCTTCATCTATGTCTTTTCCTTCTATAACTCAAGTGGAAAGTCGTGTACCCATTTACAGCTGGGTAGACTGAAGCGTGTCAATACCAGGAATCTAACCCCGCACCTTTGTTTCGAGAGACCAGTGCTCTAACCACTCTGCCAATCGGACGCTTCATCAGTCAATGGTGGTGTTTAATTTTATTAACCAGTCAAACTATCGTGGCCCTAACGTACTTGTCGACACTTTTTTTTAAACTACTTTCAGATCAAGAGGAAATCACTCATGCTGGCGGCAGTAGCTCTCCAGGGTATCTTTGCCTCGATGCCGGTGATAACCCGTTATGCAGAGTGCCTTCTTTCTTCAGCGTGCGACCTTGAATCCCTCAACCATATAACTCTGGTCTTCTTTACCGTCTTCTTGTGTGCCGCCACTTTCGCAGGTCACCGTCCTGAAAGCTGGCTCCCTGGATGTTTCGACATCCTCGGGCATGGCCATCAAATCTTTCACGTGCTGGCTGTGATAGTCATGTTGCTGGAGGTCAGGATAATAGACATTGAGGTCAACGTTACTGGGACAGCCCGAGATTTGGACCCGGATTTGGCTCATATATTCTTAGCCCTGGTAACGCTATTCGTCCTCGAAGCGGCAACCCTCACCTATTACGTAAATTTCGTATTCTTTCATCTACTGGCTCAGGAAATCCCGAGGAGGGATGTGCAAGAGAGTCTGTTCACCAATGACGAGACTGAGGCTCAGGTTATAGTATCTACAGAAGATGCCAATGTTGATATAAAAAAATCCAACTAGAGAATGTGATACTATAACTTTGGACGTGTATGTTTATTTTAATTATATTAATTAAATCTATTTATAAATGTTTACTTTCCAAATCCAACATGTTATCAGCGTTAAGAAGTAAAACATTTGACAAAAATATTTGGACAAAACGTGTGTCCATGCCATATTTTTTGTTTTCGTGTAATAATTATGCTGATGAAGTCTTTTGCCGAAATGTGTATCTTTATTTGTCGTTTATTAACTTCAATATCAATTTTTTTCCAGTGTTAGCAGAAATAATTAAGATGGTTGTCTGTGCAGACAAATTAAAAACTCGCAGTTTTTTTTTTCCATCCGGGGAACAGGAAATTAGTTCTCCAGTATTTAGTGTCGCTGACAGACTAATTCTATTCCTTCCAGTAAATTCATTTTTGTTTCTTATATATCGAACAGGGGTGTTCCATTCTATTTTTTTTACTACCTTCCAATGTTCATTCATCGTCATTTTCCAGTGCACTCCTTATGAAGAATGAGGCGCCGCTGCTGTTGTCCACCTTACAGAAAGTCTGCACCAAAGTACAATCACGTGCTATCGCAGCGATTGCTTCTGTAGCAGGTTGTTTTACGTGATGAGGTTGCCAGTGCCAATCATGACCTCATATTACTAGCAATAGTCATATTCTTATTTTATCTGGTCAGAGACCCCAGGAGACAGCATCATCCCCTGATTCTTCACCTGCAAAAGGAGCATTGAGCATCAACGAACTCATACCAAGTCCTCCTGTCACGTGCCATCAGCTGAAGGTCCATCTTTGTCTTGGCCATTCCTCTCATTTCTGTCTTTATTTCTCTTTTCCGTGTGTTTTTCGCTCTCCGTTTGCCTTTCTCAACCTGGGGGTTTCAGAAAAAGGGCTGCCTTTAAAGCTATCAACGTGTTTTCTCAATGTTTGTCCCGGTCATCGACAGCACTTCTTCTAATCTCTAGTTCCATTGAACGGATTCTTGTCATTAGTTCCACATTGGTGATCTAACGGTTGTTTTAGAATCCTATTCTATGCAAACACCAGATTATAAAAGTCACTTTCTGATGGTAACGTGGTCTTAATCCATCTAGGTTGTACCTCTTGCTGTTATTGGTCTGATACCGTGCTATAAGCCACGTGGTTAAACACACTTCCGCCTTCCTTTTGGATTCCATTTAAAAGACAGTCAGGAGGTATTTCAAAGAATATTTTCGAGGTGCATCTATTTAACTTCACCTTTTTCTGATTATCACTTTCATTTATTTACATTTCTTGGTTCGATCTTGTCCAGAGTTACGTGTTGTATTTAAAGGAAAAATAGAAATATTTGGCAGCCAGGTCAGTGAAAGGATTCTGTATTAGAATACAATCATGTGACAATGATTTTTTTTTTAAACAGGAAGAGAAAACAGTGCAATATTATATAATGCCTAGTTTTCTCTCTTTTAAATGTTAACGACAAAAAAGAAAAGAAAGCGTGAATGATATGTAGAACGAGAGAAAGAGATAACAGAATGAATTAGCGCCACAGAATGAAGAAACGAAACAGGAACAGTTGTGTTTGTAATGCAAGCATGTTTAAGACAAGCAGAGAGAGAGAGAGAGACAGGGAGAGCGAAAAAGACCGAGTCACAAGGATAGTGTGGTTTGACTTTGATTGTTGTCGAATAAGGAACATATGACAAAGCGCGAAAAGTTCTCGTTTAATTCTTTAAAATTTATTTTAATGAAAATATATTTTATGATTCTAATATTTAAATTGACGTACTCACTGCAATCTATATTCTTAACATTCCGTTTGTTGTTTCTATATTGTTATATGTGTCATAAAATTAACAAGTCATACAACGTAAAAATATCTCCAAAGGATAAAATGTAGGGATAAAAACATAACGCGTAAGCTGCTGATAGTACATGATCGCCCTGACCGCGGGTCATCACCCTCCATAAAAATTGAACGGCGGATCAAAAGGAGAAAAAATATGACTGAAAAAAATTGCGTGAGACTAGCAAGGCTAAGGAGACGCACTGAGTGGGGGGGGGGGGGGGGGGGGGGGGAGGGGGGGGTGGGGGGGGGGGGGGGGGGGGGGGCGGGGGGGGGGCGGGGGGCGGGTGGGGGGGGGGGGGGCGGGGCTGGGGGGGGGGGGGGGGGGGGGGGGGAGGGGTGGGGAGGGCGGGGGGGGGGGGGAGGGGGGGGGGGGGGGGAGGGGGGGGGGGGGGGGGGGGGGGTGGGTGGGGGGGGGGGGGGGGGGGGGGGGGGGGGGGGGGGGGGGGGGGGGGGGGGGGGGGGGGGGGGGGTGGAGAGGGGGGGGGGGGGGGGGGGGGTGGGGGGGTGTGGGGGGGGGGGGGGGGAGGGGGGGGGGGGGGGGGGGGGGAGGGGGGGGGGGGGGGGGGGGGGGGGGGGGGTGGGGGGGGGGGGGGGGGGGGGGGGGGGGGGGGGGGGGGGGGGGGGGGGGGTGGGGGGGGGGGGGGGGGGGGGGGGGGGGGGGGGGGGGGGGGGGGGGGGGGGGGGGGGTGGGGGGGGGGGGGGGGGGGGGGGGGGGGGGGGGGGGGGGGGGGGGGGGGGGGGGGGGGGGGGGGGGGGGGTGGGGGGGGGGGGGGGGGGGGGGGGGGGGGGGGGGGGGGGGGGGGGGGGGGGGGGGGGGGGGGGGGGGAGGAGGGGGGGGGGGGGGGGGGGGGGGGGGGAGGGGAAATGGAGGAAAAAATTCACGTCCCCAAAATTGACACGAGGTACGGAAACGGACGCTTTTGCGATACCAAGCCTTTGATTTGAATTCAGCGGCTAAACGCAGATGCTTGAAATATTACAAAATTTAAAAAGTAACTTTTCTTAATATTAATGTTAGGAATATAAAAATTAGCTGGCCGGATGGCCCATTCTGAGCAGTGAACTAATATGTTATTAATTTTACAGACGGATAGATAATATTGAAGATAATGACAAAAGACAGTGTTGTTCACATCAGCGACAGACTGTATGGAATAAAAAGTGTCGCTATTTGCACAAAAAAACACGACCTTGAGACGCAGGTGTTCAAATCTACTTAGCAGGGAAGCGAAGGGACATTGGTGGGAGCTGTGTCTAAATATAACTTTTAACGACAAAATTTTGGAGGGGAGAGAAAGGTTGGTTCAAAAATCAAGTACGTTTTTGTAAAAACGCAAGTAGAGACGGACAGACTAACAGATAAAAATCCATACTTGACTGAAGCATGACTGAAATGACTTTAGGGTAGGAAATTTTTCAAGGCATTGATTGGCCACACAATCATTTTATATTGCTCAGACGAGCTTTTTTGCCATTCCTCAATAGTTGTCCAGTGATAGACACAGTAAATTTCAGTGTGGTGATTTCCAAATGAAATAAATTGAAATAAGTTCAGGGACGCCATACTATAGCCAGCAGCTCAGCTGAGTTTTGCTAGCATTTCTGTGTTCTTTATTCATAATCTGGTAAGATTGAAATTATTTCTTTGTATATTTTGAATATTGTTTAATGTTTCGAGTGATTTGATACTGCCATATCGAAATCTAGCCTTACAAACAAGTAAGGATTTGCTCTAGACCCCCCGCCCTAGTTCAGGGTCTAGGGACAAACAAAATATAAACTACAGCAAGGTTTAGGAAGGGGTGATCAAGTGTTGAGAACAGTGAATCATATCACTTATCCTATTGTATGGCAGTGAGATAATGCACCTATTTCAGAATTTTTTCTGGGAAACATTCCCTATCCTGATTCTAGGTAAGATGTCCCTGTTGGTCAGAGAGAAACCCCTGTTTAATGTGGTGTTATTGTAATGTGTTATGTGTAGAGGTGGCTAGGTAAGGTTCTGAGCAAAAAACAATACCCTTTCAGAGCTGTAGTTCGATCTTGACACTATGTCAGATTTAATAATGACAGTGAGGACACGCAGGGTACATTTTCGACAGAACATCTGTGTATTGCTCAAGCACGGAGAGGTGGGGCCCATCATTTCCAGCACCAGAACAAACACAAAGTTAAGTAGGCTAGCTGGCCTGCTGAACTTACACCAACTTCATAAAAACTTAGCACCCAAGAGAATTTACTACTGTGCATCCCATTTCCTTCCATCATTAATGGACAATGCTGAGTAGGCATAAACAAGGAGGGATGAAGCCACCCCAACAGCACATCCATTCATAGTTTTCCCAGGAAAATTAACATTACGAACAGTAATACTATAATTAATCTTGAAGATTGCATATGTAAACATCTTTCATTTAACATGCCATTTATTCATGCCATTCATTCCTAAATTTCAAAATCTTTGCATAAGTTCTGGCCAAAATAAAACCTTGGTTCAGAACAAATAAATTTAAAAAAAGATTTTCTATTCTAAATTTAACCAGCTGAATTTTAGTTTATTTGATAGTATTAGACTTAATTAATATCGCTGTATATGTCCATACAACACATTGTCATTCAGTACCCTAGATTTTTAACGTAGCCACATTTAGTAAAAAAAAAGATCATGTGTGAGGTCATAATGTGGTAGCACGAAAGGGCCTTCTGTATATTCACAGTTACAATTATCTCAGGAGCCTTCACAGCTGACCTCACGCATCACACTAGGTGATAACACCACCATACAATACCATCAAAATCCACTACAATATGGGCACCTGATTCTGCTCTTGAGTTAGGGAACTCACGGGTAAAACAGCAAGAAACAGAAAGGTCTCTAACATTTCACTTTTGAAAAAAAAAAAACATTTCACTTTTTTTTGTCAATGTCTTCTTTGAGACTACCTTTGCCTTTTTATAATATTATGTTTAAAAGTTATCCTGCATCCGAAAATGTAAAAGTATTTTCAAGAAATAGATATAGGAACATGTAAGTTGATTTTGTTTCATTTTTTTTTTTTAGTTGTATCGTAGATCTTGATTTCAGGAATTCAAAAACAATTTTAGTGCTATTTCTAGAATTTATTTAGCTCAGGAATATGCATTTATTTGCAAAGCGGTGACTAGACTGAGACCTACCCACACTTTCACTTCGCGCTGCTTTGTGTATTATTTTCAAAGTCGCCTTCACTTCGGGCTACCTTAATTGGAAATTAGGTTACCATCACTTAGCGTTGACGTCATTTACCTTCACTTCACGCTACCTTTCAAAGCTTCACTTCGCGCTGACTTCACACATTTCATTTCCTGCTACTAGACTGAGACCTACCCACACTTTCACTTCGCGCTGCTTCAAACCTTCACTTCGGGCTACCTCACACCATCACTTAGCGTTACGTCATACCTTCACTTCACGCTACCTCAAAGCTTCACTTCGCGCTACTTCACACATTCATTTCCTGCTACTTCACACCTTCACTTCATGCTACCTCAAACCTTCACTTAGCGATACTTAATCCTTTACTTCCTGATGCTTTAACTCTTCACTTCACGCTAACTCACACTTTCAATTCGCACTACCTAAAACCTTCTGCTTTATCTCAAAGCTTAACTTAGCGCTATCTCACATGTTCACTTCTCGCTACCTTACACATTCACTTAGCGCTACATCACACCTTCATGTCACGCTGCCATACACCTTCACTTCATACTACCTCACACCTTCACTTAGCGCTACATCAAAACTTCACGTCACGCTGTCTGAAACCTTCACTTCACGCTACCTCACACCTTCGCTTAGCGCTATATCAAACCTTTACGTCATGCTGTCTTAAACCTTCACATCATGCTACCTCACACCTTCACTTAGCGCTACATGAAACTTTCACGTCACGCTACCTTACACCTTCCCTTCATGCTACCTTACACCTTCACTTGTCGCTACATCAAAACTTCACGTCACGCTGTCTGAAACCTTCACTTCACGCTAACTCACACCTTCGCTTAGCGCTATATCAAACCTTCAGGTCATGCTGCCTTAAACCTTCACATCATGCTACCTCACACCTTCACTTAGCGCTACATGAAACTTTCACGTCACGCTACCTTACACCTTCATTTGGCGCTACATCAAACCTTCACGTCACGCTGCCTTACACCTTCCCTTCATGCTACCTTACACCTTCACTTGTCGCTACATCAAAACTTCACGTCACGCTACCTCACACCTTCACTTAGCGCTACATCACACCTTCTCGTCACGCTGTCTTAAAACTTCACGCTACCTCACACCTTCACTTCGCGCTACATCAATCCTTCACGCCACGCTGCCTTACACCTTCACTTAGCGCTACATTAAACGTTCACGTCACGCTACTTTACACCTTCACTTAGCGCTGCATCAAACCTTCACAACACGCTGCCTTACACCTTCACTTCACGCTACCTTACACCTTCACTTAGCGCTACAATAAACCTTCACTTAAGCGCTACATGAAATCTTCACTTAGCGCTACATCAAACTTTCACGTCGCCGTGCCTCATAACTTCACATTTCGCTTTCTCCCAAATGTCAATAGAACTGTTTTTACTTAAGGGTCAAGAAATAATGCTAGGTCAGGTTTTATTTATCTTCATGCTGTTAATACACCAATCCGTCCGTGACCAGACCTTGAGATACGCCATTTCTGTCTTTTAAATACAAATAAACTATACATTCAAAATAACAACATACGTATAACTATTTTTTGTTTATATTTTAATATTGACATGAAGAGGCACAGACTGAGACAAGGGTTGAGAGAGAGAGAGAGAGAGAGAGAGAGAGAGAGAGAGAGAGAGAGAGAGAGAGAGAGGAGTGAAATATATATGGAGGAGAGAGTGCAAGAGAAAGATTATATCTCTCTCTATACAAACCTGACCATCTTGTATCTCCTTCTGTCATTTCTCTTTTTGCAAATTATGCGGCACGAAGCCACCACTGTAGCTGGTCCGTTTGCTGAAAGTCTTCATAGAAGCATGTATGTGCTGGTGTAGTGATGGCTTCTGTAGCTATTTGTTTCACATCATGAGCTTGCTAGCCCCATGCACAATCTCATATTAGTCGACTCTGACGATTTGCTTGAGGTAGCAGAAGTCTTTCTTTGTGTGTATCCTCAAAGGCAACGAATAGCTCGTGTGTATCCTCAGAGGCAACGAATAGCTCGTGTGTATCCTCAGAGGCAACGAATAGCTCGTGTGTATCCTCAGATGCAACAAATGGCTCGTGTGTATCCTCAGATGTAACAAATAGCTCGTATGTATCCTCAGATGCAACGAATAGCTCGTGTGTATCTGGAATAGATACTTCTTCTTCTGCATTCGTCCTGAAAAGGACGTTTGTTACGTTGTGTCGCCGTTTACAGCAATGCTGCGATATTTGCGCCTTTCGGCCCGACACATCCGGTTAAGCATGGCATTTTTGGGACCGGGTTAGCCGTCCCTCTTCTCAGCCAGACTGCAGTGATGCAGCCTGTTTCCAGGACCACCACTTGGAGGTGGAGTAGGGTCTTGGTCAGCTCTGGTTCGCTGACCATGACGCAAGCAGTCAAGCTATGAGTCGCTGATTGCATTTATCAGTGTTGCTGTGTACCATTTAAAAACACTACTACTACTAATAATAATAATAATAAATTCTTTAAGCACCAAACACGGCGCATAAGGCAGAAACCAGTGCTCTCCAGGTTGTTCGTTGTGACGCCACTCCTCTTAGCTCTTGCACATTATTTAGGCCCAACGTTCTTCTTTCTCTTATTATTGTTCTTCTGAGTGTTTCTTTTGGTCTTCCTTTTTTCCTCTTACCCTCAGGAACCCAAGTGAGCGCCTGTAGTGGTATTCTGTTGTTTTGCATTCGTAGGACATGACCGATATATGACCATCGTCTTTTCCTTATATAGTCGGAGACATATTTCTGCCTAGAGTCTTCTCTTATTTGTCGATTAGTCTTGAATTCTTTCCAACTGATGTTCATGAGTTTTCTAAGACATTTGTTCTCGAATGTATTCAGCTTGTTCTCCAATGATTTTGTTATTTTCCAACTCTCACAGCCATATGTTAACACTGAGATAACATTTAAATTAAACAGACGAAGCTTAGTATGTATATTCAATGATCGTAATTTCCAAATGTTAGATAATCTATTGAAGGCGCTAGCTGCCAAAGCAATTCTAGTATGGATTTCTCTTGTTGTGTCACCATCCTGAGTCATTTTACTGCCTAAGTAATTGAAACTTTCAACTTTCTGTAGTTTTTCCCCGTTCAAGATGATATCAAAGGTCTCGTTAGAAAAGTTCATAGCTTTAGTTTTAGAGGCATTTATTTGGAGACCTATTTTAACCGAGAGATGACACAAATTATTTACTGCTTCTTGGGATTGTCTGGGTGTTGAACTTAAGAATGCTAAATCATCTGCGAAATCCAGGTCCCCCAGGAATTTTCCATTTGTCCATTTTATACCTAATTGTTCATTGAGGGTATAGTTTCTCATAGCCCAATCAATAGCTATTCCAAAAAGTAGTGGTGACATAATACAGCCTTGTATCACCCCTGTTTCTACTGTAAACCATTCTGTATTCCCTTTATTTGTTCTAACACAACATCTTGCATTGTCATACAGCGCTTTGATTATATTCACATATTTTGTTGGAAAACCATAGATTGTAAGTATCTTCCACAATGATGGGCGGTGTAGACTATCAAAGGCTTTTTGAAAATCGACGAAGGTGATAATAAGTGGCGATTGCATTTCCACTGATTCTTCTATAATTGTTCTTAGTGTGAATATTTGATCAATACATGATCGTTTCGGCCTGAAACCCGCTTGTTCTTCTCTGATCTTTTCGTCAGCATGCAATTTAAGTCTTTCTAACATCATGCAACATAATAATTTTCCAGGTACTGATAATAGAGATATACCACGCCAGTTATTACAGTCTGATAGATCACCTTTCTTCGGTAACTTTACAATAATACTGTCTTTCCATTGTTGTGGTGGTTGTTCTTCTCTCCATACTTCATTTATAATATCTAAAATTCTCAAGAGGTTGTTGTCATTAACTGCTTTAATCATTTCCCCTGAAATTTCGTCAACTCCAGCAGCTTTAAATTTTTTTAATCTTTTAACGGCTTGTTTGATCTCGTCCAGCGTGAATTCATCGCAAGTTATTGGCAAGGTGGTTGTGGGTGTTTCATTATTAAAATCAGGTGTTACTGTTGGTGCACAATGGGCTAATCACCTGTTTGCCAGTCTCTTTGATTACATGTCCTGCCCAGGGCCTTGTGCTCCTTGGGTCCCCTCTACACCTTGTTTCACGAGGTAGAAGAGGTTACGATTATGAGATGAGATGAGTTACTGTTGGTGGTGGTCTGTTTAGCACCTCCATGAAGTGCTCAGCCCATCTCTTCATTTGTTCTTTTTCTGTTGGTATTGAATTCCCTAATTTACCTTTAACAGGTGTTTCCATAGCAGTAGGCTGGTGACATAGTTGTTTTGTAATTTGATAAAGGCACCTACTATTACCAGTTCTTGCAGCATTTTCAGCTTCTACGGCCAGTTCATTGATGAAATGTCTTTTATCTCTTCGAGTTTCTGTCTTCACTTCTTTATTTAACAAGTTATAAGTTAGTTTGCAAGATTCAACTGCATTATGTGTACTTGCCGCTAGTAGTTTAAGTTTTGCTGTTTTCCTTTCTTGTGTATCCTCAGAGGCAACGAATAGTATTACTTATTATATAAAGAACGTCCGATTGACAGAATGGCTAGAGCGCTGGTCTTTCGTGATACCGGTGCCGTGTTGGAATCACGGTACCGACACGCTCCAGTCTACCCAGCTGTAAATGGGTACCTGACTCTACTCTTTGAGTTAGGAAAGGAAAAGGCAGCGAGAAAGGGAACTGGTCACACCACATCTCGATGCTGGGCCTGGTATAGTGAAGTCTCTAACACTTCACTCCCCTACGGCAGTATCTGTTATGGGACAACATTTCCCTTTTTGTTTATTATAATACAGAGTGATTGGAAAGATACTTTCTGTTTTTAAATTGTTATTTCTTCACGCCTGCACAACTAATTGATATGAAACAAACGTCAAAATAAAGACAATTAACTGACATTGTATTACACCAAATGCTATGTCACATTAATAACACAACTCATCATAAGATCTGGTTTGTTCATCACGGGATTTCATAACTGCCAGTAATTTTAGCGGTCTCTTGTGACTTCAGCTTATTGGTCATTATAGATTTTGTTTCGTTAATTTTGTTTCTGATATAAAAATTTACAAAATGAAACGTTTTTTGTGAATTAGCAGTTATAACTCATTGCATTCACATTTGCTTTATGTATATTCAATTAACACAAGTGAGGATATAAACATTTAAAAATAGAAAGTGACTTTCCGATCATCCAATAAGACGGCACTATAATGACCCCTTCAGTAATAACTGACTATGGGAATGCGCCCCTGAGGTGACAGGGCTCAGCTCCTTATTTTCCTGGTGTTCCTTTCGACGTTTTCTCCTCCCTTCTGCTTGCCGTGAGATCTTCTTTTCGTCCTATCTGAGGTGGCGCCGTAGAGAGCATCGCCACTTGGTGCAATCAGCTGCTTCATCCTCCCAGGTTGCTGGATTTATGCCCAATGCCCTCATGTCTCTCTTGCACACGTCTTTGAACCTCAGCTGCTGTCTCCCAGCTGTTCTTTTTGCCATCTGCCACCTGCCCATTGAAGATATCTTTCGGGAAACGACCATCTTCCATGCGGCGGACATGGCCAAGCCAGCATAGTCTGCGCTGTCTAAGCATTGTATACATGCTTTGAAAGCCAGCACGTGACAACACTTCGACATTAGTCACTTTGCCTTTCCACGAAATAATAAGGATGTGGCGTAGACACCATAGATAGAAGATATTGAGCCTTCTTTCTGAGGAAAAACACGGTTTCAAGTACATAAAATATCTTGGAGATGGGGATTCAACAAGTTTTAAATTTGTTGCCGAGGCAAAGCCACCAGTGTATCCTGGACTTCAAATCGAAAAATTAGAATGCTGCGGCCATGTTCAGAAACGAATGAGACGACATCTCCTTGATAAAGTTGCAGAATGTACAGGCAAGTGTGACAGGTTATGTAAATAGATTACATGATTTCCCACCGTTGCTTCCTTATTAGTATTCACGTTTTGTTAAACGCAGAACCCCTACACTCCGATATCTGTCTAACTAATAATTCTAGCCACGCCTATTTTTCTTTTCTCTATGTCTTACAGGCACTAGGAATGTTTACTAACAGACCTTTTAGCTAGTCCACGACGGGACAGGTAAACAGCCAGCGAGTAGAGCCGTTAACTGAATTATCACGCGAGCGATTGGGCAATCGTTGAAATAGTGACAGATCAGATTAGAACGCGCGTAGAGAAAGAACGGGTCGTCTAATGGTAGAATCAAGGGCGATAAGTCAAAAGAAGTACCTTTGATGGTTACATTTTCTCAAGTGGGACGTAAGCGAATAAAGAAAGGAAAGGGGTGATAACCACAGTTACCGACCTCATCCATTTGTTCGTGGTCCCAGGGAACGTAATTAGCTACAGAAAGAGACGAGATCAAAAGACGGTTGCTCGTTGGCAACGTCGATTTGTCGGCATAGGCGTGAAATAAAGCTTTCATTCAGGAATGAACCGCAGATTTTCCCAAAATACGGGCTAAGTCGCGATATCTCGCACTCGCTAGCGAATTTATACCAATTTCATACATATACCCCATCCTTTAAAATCAAATTATCTAGTAGCCTCAGAATTTTCGGAATATCTAGCGCGAATCCTAGACCCATTGTACAAGTGGATTACTTCTTAGTATTTGGTGGAGATAATTTCATTTTCTGTGTTGCGGTAAATATATATACTAGCATTTTGAGTGATTTAATTGTTAAAGTTCGTCCTTATATTTCACTAGGATTTTCGGTGTTAATTGACTAGCGTATTAAATAACGTATAGCTAGTTTTTCCAGCTGTAACGAAAAATTAATTACTCGCTATTACCCAGAAAGAGATGGTTTAATTGACTAGTGAATGCATTAGGCGATTGACTACTGAGGGAATATATATATTTATCTCTAATCCATTATGTGTAATTTTGTAAATGACTAGCGCTTATTTCACGGGTTAAAAATGATAAGATAGACTATACACTTGGGGTTTCTAATCTAATTTAATAACCGTATGGATAAGAAATCATACATTACGCGGGTTAGGATAGAATACTGATATTGTGGTTTAATGTTTGCATTTTCTTCCTTAATCTAGTACGGATCACAAACCAAACCTACCAGCGGCCTTAATCTGAGAAAAAAGGGTCTAAGTCAAATAGTACCAAAAACATTCTTCGATGTTGACCTGTTCGGCCCTCTAGTTTTACCCACAGAGAGAGAGAGAGAACATTTTTGACAAATAAGAATAACGATAACTTAACATATAGATACCCAGATTTCTTTTTCCATTTTCATTTACATTCAGCCCGCTGTGGCGAAAATATCAAACTTAACACTACCCGACTACTGACCACTGTGTTGTGGCGAGGATTTATCCAGAAAGATTTACTCACCTGACATTCTCTTTAACTATCGGAATTACAAGCTACTGTACACTGTGAACACTATATCTCAGTAATTAATTTTCTACTTGGACTAATTGATGTGACATAAACATATCCAATTATCAGCAGCAAAGTAAGCGTTCCCCATTAGGAAAATTAATACAAATCCAGGAACTGGGGCTTATTTTGGCGAAACCCAACACTGGATTTGTATTTATATCATGGAGATATGTTCAAGATATTGTTAAAACAACACCTAGGTAAGCGAGACTGAATGTGGCCACAGGTTTGTCAGAGCAGAGAGAAAGAGGATTGAATAATTCTTCTGTTGTATAATCATTGTACTCACTTTTGTTCTTCCTTTTCTTTTTTTCTTTTTTTTTTGCTAATACTGTTATTTTCAGGATAGATTAATTAGGAACTCTGTTCTTTACAGTATAGTCAAATTCTATACCATAGCGGAAATCTTTTGACCTTTTGGGAGTTATTAACTTCTTTCTTGTGGGATCTTGTCTCATCAGAGGGGATTGCACTTATGGGTTTATATTTTGTTAATTTCTGTAACCTATGATTTTTTTTCTATTGCTATTGATATACTGGATGTTGTGAAGTTTTCTTTATGATAATAAACTTTAACAAAACTTTATTGCCTGTGTCGGTCAGCTCAGCCCAAAATCCATACCCCATTTACTATAGTTTTCACGTTAGTGTGTCTGGTTGTCGTCACTTATCTGTGTGTGTGTATGTGAATGGTTAATAGTGTATATGTTATTATATACGGAAAGGAGAATTGTCTGATAAACAAATTTCAGTCGTAAAGATAGGCTGGACTAGAGTATCTTCTTAATCCAGGGACAGATTCTACCTTTCACCATTCACTCGTGAATCTATTTCTTTACCTTATATCTCACTGAGTTACCACCTTTTTCCGTTCTATTCAGACGGGACCAGAATCTATCTTAAATACCTATCAAAATCTACGACAGCAAGCAGTATGAAGAAGATGGAAAAAGTATAAGGGTATTGGAAATGTTGGAAGGTTAACAAAGAGTGCTATTATGAGAATACAAGGTCATTACAGTGCCGCAATAAGAGGAAATATTGGTTCAATTTTCAATATGAAAGAAAGCATAATGGCCATTCTCAAGCATCGTGCTGGAGATCATGAAGATTGTGGAGATTGGTGCCCAAAGGATATAAGGCTAACAAACACAGGCTGCCTAAATTTGTCATTAAAGAAATTCAACCTGACTTTGATGAATTGTCTTCAGACTTCTTGTTGTCAAAATGTCTTCATGGAGGAACACAGAACTCTAATGAGTCTTTCCACAATCTGATCTGGAACAGATGTCCCAAAGCAGCATTTGTAGGAAGAGACAGATTAGAACTTTCAGTTTATGATGCTTTGATAGTTTTCAATGATGGAGAACTTGGGGGAAGAGGAATTTTTGAAAATCTTTGTCTATCTTTTGGGAAATACTGCAACAAAGGATTTTCTGGTTTTGATTCGGCACGAGTCTCTGCTTCACTAAGATCATATGATATGAAAAAAGCATAATACAGGCACATAAAATCTTTCCTGGATCATAAGAATACCAACAAAGATAATGGATATGCAGTTGATAGATTCTAATGTGAGCATCACAATTTTATGGCATGTTTTCCCTGTATTTTGCGATTTCTCCGATTTTGTTTTTCAGCAATTTTGATGACCTTATGTCAGGATTACTCAAAAGGCTTTAAAGCAAAAGGCTTTAAACTTTGCATACTGTGATTTCATACTGTAATGCTTATTCCCGTCTAATTTTGAAAGTATAAACTTGTAACATTTTTATCAGTGAATTTTTAAAGTATCTCTTCCCCTGTATTTTTATCAAGAAAAATGGGTCTAATTTTTGTAAATTCAAAACAAAATCACTGTGACAATTTGTAAAAATGAAACTAGAAGGGAGTCTTGAGAATGCTGTAAGCTTTGTGCATGCCAAATTCCAATTTCTTATCTGTGCAAATAAAGTGAGAATCTTGACACAAAAATGTTTCTATTTTTAGTAACAATATGCAAATTAGGACACAATATAATTGTTTTCTAATGATTCAGCATTTTTTTATTAGATGCTTTGATTTCCTGAACATGCCAAAAAAATTGAAGCTTGTAAAGTCAAAAATAAGAAAAATATAATTTTATTTTAAACCTACCCTTAACATAGGTTGTCCATGTCTCTCTGCCATATAGAGGTGTGCTGGTGACGCAGGCGTTATATACCACAGCTTTGGTCCTCGTTGTGAATCTGAAGTTTCCAAAACCACGCGCTGTGAGGCGGGCAAAGGTAGATGCAGCTTTGTCAATGCGGCTGTCAATTTCTGTGTCAAAAGAGAGAGAGTTTGTACGACGCACCACTTCCCAGATAATGTCGTTGAAGTCAAGTTATAAATAGCTAACACAAAATTATGGGCTATAATCTTAGACCGGCCCCGTCCAGCTCCCGGGGGCCTCTGGGGAGAGAAAGAAAGAGTATGACTACTGCTACCTAAGGCATGTCGTAAAAGGCAACTAATATGTCAACTGTCAGCCTCATCACGTGCAACAAGCCGCCACAGAAACTATCGCTGCACGAGTATAGGATCGCTTTGTGGCACGATTCCTGCAAGGAGACCAGTTGCATTTATGATTTCACGTTTCATAAAGAGCAAAACGGGAAATGAACAAATCTTAATTAACACAAATTATAATGTCCTTGATAAGTCAAGTTCCTATTTCAAACTTATAAGTAAATTAAACGTTTACCGCTTCTCTCAATTCATAGAAAACAAATTTTACTACTCTTCTAGTTAACTTCTTGATCTCATAAGCGCTAAGTTTCAGATTATTAAACATTACTTCACTTAAAAAATATTCAACATTTCAGTCTTCTAGTGCGGCAATACTCCGGACAAACCAAGTCTGTGGTAGCTTCAGTAAGCCTTCTTACATATACGGCGGTCAAACTAGAACTGCCCGCCGAAAAAACGTAAGGTCAGGTGACCAACTCAGAGAGAGTTCATTTTCCCCAACATAATACAACTTCTTTATGTCACAAAAAACGTACGCTTCCCGTTTGTCTCAAAATGTAAAGCCGTGTTTCTTGTGAGATTCACTCAAAGATTTTAACTCTAAAATCTTTACTTCACTCTTTCTATTTCAAGCGAGTAAATTATTTCTCCAAGGCCAATAAATCGTGCAAAAACTAAAACTATTGTTATTGTTATACAGAATTGACATCATTGCACTCCGGGCAAACCCATAGGTGCTCAGTCTCCCTCAGCATATGTCTAAGAGTGTGAATGATAATTGTTCCTGTAGCTCGCTGGTTGTAAACATGACGGATGCATCCTCTCATACGTCCATCTCTACTAGCCTTACGTTTGATGTCAAATTCCAACAGTCTTAACCTTGATGATTCATCTATTGCAGTGTCATTCTCTAACAGGTGATCATTAATTGTTCTCAGTATATCTCCCTTATCCATATCTAGTGTCCCCACTATGGGTACTCTTGATGCTAATCTGTCAGCTCTTTTATTACCACATACCCCAGCATGACCAGGACAGTATACACACACCAGCTCTTGTAGACTGGAAGCTTCTATGAATGTTTTCTATTCATGCCGCCACCAACCACTTTGAACCTTCCGAAGCATGGACTGAGAGTCTGACACAATGATAGCCTTTGTTAATAAAATTTCAGTTATCCACCTTAAGGATGCAGTAACAGCCTCGACCTCCATTCTCATGCTGGAAGTTGTTATCTTGTAAGCCCCGCTATGTTCGGCGACGATTCTGCCCTGCACCCGAGCAGAGAAGCCTCAACCGGATTTCTCATCACGGATCACATACCCATCTGTATACACAACGGCATCATCCCAGGAATGATCATGTATCCGTTGATTAATTTCCAATTCTGCTTTTCCATTCCCCCAATTTCTACACTCTCTGCCAAGGCTGATGATTAAATGCTGGTAGTTAATCCAGTTCTCATTTGACATACTCCACTCTTCCCCCTTGAATATATTGTCTACTGTGGCTACCTGTTTAATCGTTGTCTCTGCCTCTGCCATCCATGACATTCCTCTCTTTATTCTTGCTCCCTTAATGTCAGCTATGTTACCATGCAGAGGGTGCCGTTTGTCTGTGCATACTCGCATATAGGCTTTTGCTTGGGCCATCGCATATCTGGATTAAATCGACTGCATTCCAAGCATATACCTCATTGTCACAATGGGGGTATCTCGCGTAAAGCCCAAGATTATGCGCATCCCTTCATTCTGAATGCGTTCTAGTCGTTCACATTGTGTTACTGACAGCGTGAGTATTCCCAGCCCATACTCAATGACCGATATGACGAGCTGATGATATAGAAGAAATAGTGATCTCTGCTCCAGACGCGCCGCAGCCATTATTTTCAGGGCCGCTAGACCTCTCCTGCATTTCAGTGTAATTTGGTCAACATGGTACTTATACGAGAGCTCGCGATCGAATGTAACTCCAAGGTATTTCAGCTTTTCTTGCCTTTCAATCCTCTGTCCATTGAGAGTAATGTCTGCGAGGTCTGCTTTCACAATGGAGTTGTTCAAGGAGCACCACATCACGCAGGCCTTGTTGGGATTGACTTTGGAGCCAGTTTCCTCGCACCATTTAGACACCTCCTGTAGTGTCCCATGTATGCTATTAACCTTTTCTTGTTGGTCAGAGCCAGTTCTATAAAAGAGTATGTCATCAGCAAATGTCAGTGTTCGTCCCAACCCAGTTGGTTGAATGGTGGCAACTTTTGCTTTATAGATAAATTGGTTTCCTGGATCATCAAACTAAAACTAAACATTTGTTAAATGGTTGTACCCCTTTGATCTGTATAGATCCCGTCATAAAAATGAGAACTTATTTTCATGATGAGTTGCCCAATGTTTCAGACTACCACAGCAAAAATCCGTACCGAGTAGCCGTTGTAGCTTTGGTTTAAGCTACTCACAGTAGACAATCTGTGGTAGACAGCAGGTCATCTCTGATTCAGACGACCCCTAGTAGTAATCCGTGACGAGCAGTAGTTCAGGTCTGACTTAAACTACCCACAGTAGAAAATCCCTGGCAGACTGCAGTTCATCTCTGACTCAGACGACCCACAATAGAAATCTGTGGCGAGCAGTAGCTTCAGCTTTCTGTGTCAAACAGCACAACGTAGAAATCTGTAGTGAGCAGCCACTACAACTGTTTCGAGCGACACGTAGAAATCCGAGACATTCATGGCAAATAGCATTTACCCCTGCTTCACACAACCAACAGCAAACATCTGAGGCTAGCAGTAGTTGCAGTCCTGTGCTCCAGTGAGAACGACAATCACGAATGATGATCATTATTTTCAACTTATCCTGAGGATAACATTAGAAAAACACCCGCAAACAGACATAATTTTAAAGCTGTATTCGCGAAATTGTGTGGACAAGGGAAGTAGCTCGCACCTTCACAAGCTAAAAATCATTTTCAGCTAATTATCTCTCTTTAATCTTTTTTTTTTTTCTTCAAAATTATCTCTACCAAAAGGCTGTCCCATCATTCTTTCTGATTGCGATATGTTTCACTCGTTGCTACTTATTGTGAAAACTCGGTAACCTGCATTATCTTGACCTACATAATTGTATATATGCTAGAATACCGCATTTTCGCACTGAATAGTTTTTTTTTTTTTGAGTATACGTCAGCAGGGGTTCAGGATTTCCAGCGTTCAAAAGTCATTAACTGCAATATTATTTAGAGTTGAGGTCAGAGTCGGATCCGTTCGTCAATAAATGCGCGCGGTATATTTTTCCCTCAAAGTGGAATGTTAATGTTTACATATCCATATAATATTAATGTTCTGGCGGTCGCTGTGTCTCGAGATGTTTGTCTAACAAGAGTGTCCAGTTATGTCTGATAATATGAAATGTGTTTTCTTCTTCTTCTTCTTCGTTCGCCCTGAAAAGGACGGTGGTTGCGTTGTGTCTGTTTACGCCTAAGCTGTGATATCTGCACCTTTCGGTCGACACATCCGACTTCTGCACGGCATTTTTTGGGACCGGGTTTGCCTTCCCTCTTCGATCCGTGCTCGCTCAGCCAGACTGCACTGCTGCAGACTGTTTCCAGGACCACCACGTGGAGGTGGAGCACGGTCTTGACCAGCTCTGGTTCGCTGGTCCTGACGCAAGCAGTCAAGCTATGAGTCGCTGACTGCGGTCTCTATTGCTGCGTCTTTGGGTCCCTGAAATGTGTTTGTACAGTTGAATTCTTGTAATACTTTGGCCATATCGCTTAACGGATAACATTTTTTTTCTAATTAATGAAGAGTGCATTATGAATAAGGATGGCGAGTTATTACACCAAAATTAGCGAGTCTTGAGTCGAGTCGGTAACGCCTAAATCGCAAGTCGTCTCGAGTCGAGTCGCTGTGGTGGCTTAAGTCCGACTCGAGTCTAGTACGATTGAATCCAGTCGACAACACTAGGTTACATAGTATTTGGAATTTGGAATACGTTCAGCCTACATGCGACTGATAAGGTCTTGTTTTGGACATCACACTGATAAAGCTTTGTTTCTCGCACCAGATTAGTATGGACTGGTTTTTTTTTGTGAGTAGCTCGTCCAGTCACAATGTTCTGAAAATGGGTCAGGTTACCTACTGTTGGGGCCCTGACAAGGTGTACTGTTAAGTGCGTATATTCTGATGTAATTGGTGAGTGTAGACGTCAATGATGACAAACGCGAATGGATGACAGTTCGACAGGTGCACAGGTCACTCACTCCAATCACAGGTGGAAGTCAAGGATGGCTGGACTACTGTGGTCGTTTCATATTATTTAATAGGACGTACACATGGACAGTACGAGCATCGTTACAGGAACACAGGTTGACATAAATGGCATATTGTTGATCAATGGTCTACCATCATAAGTTAGCATTCATGTTGACTAACATTGCAAAGGAACATCTGTAAACAAGCACTTAGATTTCCATTGTTTATCAATATAATGATCAGGCCTTACTGACCGAGCATGTCAGTGAATAAATACTGTTCAAACTTGACTCCTAAACAGGACCACTTTTCTAGCGAAGATTCCTTTAGGTAAAGTACAGCAAATCTATGTGAAGATAATGTTAACCCACTAGTATTGGGTTTTCTTTATAACTGTGATATCTTAATCATCACCTGATAATAAGGGGGCATCCCTGTTCTCTGATAGATGATCGACAATAAATAGGATTCCCAAAATACATAGGATTCCAAAATGGCTTCTGGTTCCCTGTTGAGCATCGCTCACTATACGGATGTATAGTAAATCTTCAATCGAAGCTTTGTTCATCAACAATAAATGATTCTACAAGAATCAGCATATTCTGTCCTCATAGTTGCTGCATATAAACATATACAGTGCTGCTAGATAAACATGTCGTCCCGACATATATATAGGTAAATTCATATCGACGTCTGCCCATCTGAGCCTAGGAATGAAAGAGTTCAGTGAACAGTTCTTTACCTTGCCATACGAAATATACTAGCAAACACAAACGCTCTCCTGGCATTACTGAATCAACACTGGGGAACTCATGGATTTAACAATCCTAGAAGAAACTATCTTCGTCCCCATAATCAATCGAAGAGATCACAAACTTTGGACAGGTCTAAGACATGACATCCCGCCAGGCTCCTTCATCACCGAAGAGCTCCCTAACGTATCTTCATGCGCCGAAAGCACCTGACCCCAAAGTACAGTACAAGGAAAAATAGTTCCACATAGACATACCAAGATATCACGATATAAGACCGAATCGTCTGAAATAGACACAGAGTAAACATAGACTCGGACCATAAACATTCTTGCATAAACCTAAACAAGAACAATCTGTTTTCTGGCCCAACAAGGCACAGACTAACAAAATCCAGATTCATACGCCAAATTCGATCTCCAGGGGAGATAATCCATATAACAACTGTATCAATCAATCATGGGTGATATATCTTTGAACAGGAAAGCATCCTGATTCTAAAAACAAATACCTTCCCTCCGACAGATAAATATAATAATAAATATATACATTGTATATATATATATATATATATATATAT
The DNA here is from genome assembly GCA_024509875.1 of Oreohelix idahoensis. Lineage (NCBI taxonomy): Eukaryota > Metazoa > Mollusca > Gastropoda > Stylommatophora > Oreohelicidae > Oreohelix > Oreohelix idahoensis. The sequence goes on from JAMPIV010008711.1 coordinate 361,967, forward strand.
ATATATATATATATATATATATATATATATATATATATATATATATATATATATATACCAGTAATCTGTTGGTAACAGCGACTTTTGTCTCTGCCAAACGACCTGCTTCTTACAATGTCATCGACAGATCGATTGAGAACTCAAAGTAATGATATTTCATATCAAATGTTAACATCACTTAAAAGGCAAGATCTCGTTCCTTACTTAAGCAGTTCACGAACAACGTGAATATTAGTAAGCTAGCTAGCGGGTTTTCACTGGGAACGTGGACTATGTATTTTGAATATTGAGAATACTGCGCTATTAAATTCTGAAGAGAAAGGGCCAGTGCACAATTTTCCTCGCTTACAAATTCATTCTTTTTTTTTTTTCCACTCTCCACAACCTAGAAATCTACCAAATCCTCCCGTGATCTAACAGAACGCGGTTGACCCATACCAAAGAATTTTTTTTTTACACACTATCCCGTTCAACCTTTGATGCGCTATAATTAGGATATATAGTGTAATAAATTCAAAACAATAAAATTTGATTTCCAATATCTAAATATAGTATCTTCTCTCAATTCCTTCGTCACACACGTCACTTGGAAGGAAGCTGTCATAGAGCTACTAAAGACAATGACTCTAACACTTCTCTGGTCTCTGAAGCTGTCATAGAGCTATCAAAGACAATGACTCTAACACTTCTCTGGTCTCTGAAGCTGTCATAGAGCTACTAAAGACAATGCGAGGATCAGATGAGCCTGCCCGTAAAAAAAGGAGAGTGAAAGTTAATGTGACGCCAGGAAAAAGCATTTCTCCTGAAGACCTATCTGAGGCACATTCACCAGCAGCAAGTTCTGTGTCTGAGCCTGGACCTTCTAAAGTACCTTCAAAGAAGGGTGATCAGCGGGAAAAAAGGTGTCATTAGGTCAGTGCACAAGCCGGTCCACCACCTGTGATTGCTTAGTGTGTAACGAGCCATATGAAGACCCTCCAGTTGAAGACTGGATTCAGTGTTCAAAGTGTAAAATGTGGTGCCATGAAGCCTGTGCAGAGCTGCAGCTAGGTTCAGACACATACACATGTGACTTCTGTTCATAACTTGTTTATTCTTTCTTTTTCTTTCTTTTTGTTCTTAATTTACTTCATATTCTGTTCTCTATTTTGTTATTCATGTTCACTCTGTAGCTTATTTCCTTATTTAAATAAAAGTGATTTTGTCCTTGTACAGTTTCCTCTCAATAAAAGTTTGGACTGGCTCATTTGACTTACTTGTTTTATTTTATATTGTCTGTGCTATTTATTGTGGTCATTAGGTGATGTCCAAAATAAGCTAAAATGTTGCGTTCAAAGTAGCCCCTCCAATGGGGCTTCATTGAACAGACCATAAAATGGTCTGTAACTGCTGATAAACTTATATTTAACCTGGTTTTTCTTTTTGACTGGTTATTTCCCATATGGGCGAAGAAAAAAATGGGGTACTCTTCTGTCAAAAAAGTCGTAATGCAAATGATATAATTTAGAACATGAAAATCAGTTTCACTTTGTTCAAAGAAGCCCCAGTTTACGGGGTAAATCAAAACCAAAATTATGTGAATATATGTGTGTGTGACCTCCCCTTTCCAAGAAACAAACAAACTATAAAAATTAAAAAAACAAAACAACAGCAAAAAATGAAAGACAAATAGTAAAGTCTGTCACAACTACACTGTTGTTAACAAGGTGAAAGGGGGTGAGAAAGCCCGAGGGTGTCTGAGAATGCACTAAATCCACCAATATGCTCAAGATTATCTAAACAGAAATTAGATACCGGTACTCAAGATTATCGTAACCCTACGAACATTTTTTGTTCTCCTTAGGTATCGTGCGTCTGTCTCTAATAAAGAACTTGTGATAGGAAGCTGAATGAATTATATACCGGTATAACTATTTCGATCTGCACGTACGAATATTTGGATTTATACTGATTGCAACATTTCATTGTCTTAGTTCTGTTTTATTCTATTCCCAATGTTGGTCAAAATTCGGTAATAAATCGAAATAAAATAGTTTAATCTATCATCTTACAAAATATCTTGTTTGGATAGTCATAAAAATTTCATTTTAATGTGATATATCCTTCTTTTCAATTAAAAACCCCAAAATGTTTGAACGTGTTTTTTCTCAAAACAAGCTGACGTTGAGATGGAAAATTATTTATTTGGTATTTTCCCGCTTTTTGTTTTTTTTTTAATTGGCTTTTCATTTTCCAGCCAACGGGGTGTTCTGTAGTTGCAGGAAAGGCGAGAATCAGGTAAAATAGTGGAATTTTACTCTAGTAAAAGTTAGTCTCATAGCAGATACTGCCGTAGGGTAGTGAAATGTTAGAGACCACCATACTAGGTCTAGCATCGAGAGGTAGAGTGACCAGATCCCTTCCTCACTGCCTTTTCCTTCCCTTACTCAAAGAGCAGAGTTAGGTGCCCATTTACAACTGGGTAGACTGAAGCGTTTCGGTACCAGGATTCTAACCCGGCACCTTTGCCGCGAGAGACCAGCGCTCTAACCACTTTATCAATCGGATGTTTACTACAGTAAACGTTTAAAATAGTTACTCTCTGTTAATGTATTGGGTCTAATCACGGATTTCGCAAAACAAACAATTAAAAATCGAAAAGCAAGTACAAACAAATTATATAATTGTTAATTAATACGAAACAAACATAAAGGTATATTTTCAGGCACCCGTAAGAAATAAAGAAGTAGAACACTAGACAACAGAAAAACAACAGACATGAGTGGCTTACCCAGGATTTGAACACTGGACCTTCCGTGCGACAACCCCGCCTAGCTATGCAAGCGAATCACACTATCCTCACTGCATTCCACGCATCACCAAAAAATGATGCTAAATACTTCGATTCTAAAACACATTTTGTATTAATAGTGTGTTTGTTTTTGTTTCACGTTGTGTAGGAAGGTTGTGACCGTAATATTTTCAGTGCTCATGGACACTAGATTGCCTTAATCCGCCACTCCTTATTGTCCAATAATAATAAACATCATAATTTTCTTTTGCGCTAACTTCGGGGCATGACGTCACTACTATATCCGGTCCCCTTGCAGGAAGCCGGCACCAGGGGTGTATTGCTCTAGCAGCAGTGGTTTCTGTGGCAATTTTTATACATGAAAATGTTGCCAGCCCTTGCACAACTGTTGTAATAATAAACATGAAAACTTTTTGCATTCACGTTTTCCACGGGGCATTACAAAAAAAAAAAAAAATCTGGTAGTTGGTTGTTTTCAACCGTCCTCGACTGCTCGTTCCCAAAAAAATCTCGTCCACATCTGAGCCTTTTGAGCGGGCATTTGTAAGAGTGTCATCGACCGGAATTTTAACTGAATAACCTGAACGGCTCCTGAAATAAACCCTCTGACCTAGTTGGAAGGAAAGTCCACAGACTCCCCAGCCTCGCAATGACATGTCATTGGGCCGCTGGTTACAAAAAAAAAATAGACTTGGGAAAAACTACCAAGAATAAAAGATAGGCTGACGCGGACAAACACAACTGACTATAGAAAACAATAAATATGCTAAGGAATATCCATATGTCAGTAGATTTCCCTTTGCTTTCTTGTTGCCCCAGTGCACAGGGTAGATCACAGGGTAGATCGCGTATGTTATGGAATATGGAGTGCAAATAAGTCGACCTCTGATAACTTAAATTTTCGGATAAGTCGAGGTAATTGTTGAGTCCCAACTAAAATTAGGACTTGACTGAGCAGACGTTTCGCGCCTTTTCTGAAGGTGAAGTTACAATTATAAGTATCTGTAGCCGCGTGTAGTTTTTTTTTTTTTTCTATTTTGCGAATAGGCGATCCATAAATTATAAAACTACTGTATATATATATATATATACTGAAGCACATTAAAAACACACCACTATTATACAAGGGGATTGACATAAGTCTTGGGCCTGACCATGAAGGACATGTCACAGAGAGCTGAAATTTTGTATAGTGTTTATTCCTTTTCAATATAGCCACCGTCTGAATTAACACACTTCTGCCATCTCTGCTTGACCTTGAAAAGACCTTGGGAGTAGAACACCCTATTTTTCAAACTAAACCAGTCATCACATACCAGAATAATCTCTTCATCGCTGTCAAAATGATTTCCTTTTAGCTGTTTTTTAAGATTCGGTGTCATAATGGTGTACCCAAATCTCATCTACTGTCACCATGGTCTCCAAAAAATGTAGGTGTTTTTCCCTGAAACATCAGAAATGTTATCACAGCTCAGGCCTCCTTCTTTTCCATTGTTTTGTCAAATTTTTGGAGCAGCAGATCCGGTCAATAGGGTACATTGCACCGTGCACCGTAGCGGGAAAACTCATTGAAGAAACAAACGCGTACATTACACATTCAGTGCAAATATGATGAACTTTAAATGTGCCAAGTTTCATCTTCCTCCTGTGACATGTCCTTCATGGTCAGGCCCAAGACTTATGTCAATGCCCTTGTATAATAGTGGTGCGTTTTTAATGTGCTTCAGTATATATATAGTTTTATAATTTATGGATCGCCTATTCGCTAAATAGAAGAAAGAAAAAAACTACACGCGGCTACAGATACTTATAATTGTAACTTCACCTTCAGAAAAGGCGCGAAACGTCTGCTCAATCGAGTCCTAATTTTAGATGGGACTCAACAATTACCTCGACTTATCCGAAAACTTAACAGAGTGTGAAATGTAAATATAAGTGTTTACAAGTTTACATATTTGGAATCTTTATTCATTTTCCTATGAATCCATGCTGGTCATTTATTTGTACATTTGAATGTTATGAAATTCATTGCATTCTGTGCAAGCAAGGGAGAAAACCAAAAATGCAACCAATAAAAAAATTCATTCACACTATCCTCAATATCTGGTATGTCCACCGTGAACTTGCAAACAAGCTTGGCAGCGGCTCCGCATAGAACGCACAAGTCTCTGAAGGAAATTACGGGGAATCAAGTCCCATTCACGTGTAAGAGCAGCTTCGAGCTGTTGCAGATTAGCTGGAGAACCTTGCCTGTAGACTCTGCGTCCAAGCTCGTCCCACAAATGTTCTATAGGGGACATGTCTGGGGATAGGGCAGGCCAATCAATCGTCACAATGTTCTGCTGCTGTAGATATTGCTGCGTAATGCATGCGGTGTGCGCACGTGCTTTATCCTGCTGGAGAAGCTGCAAGTCTGGATAATTTGTGAACGCAGGAGCAACCAATGCATCTAGAACCTCATCTCGATATATCACAGCATTAACATTTCCACGGAAGACGTGAAGAGGCAAGCGATGATGAAAACTGAATCCTCCCCAAATGTGAATACTGCCACCTCCAAATCGGTTGTGCTGACGAACACAGCAATCTGCAAAGCGCTTTCCACACCGTCGCCAAATCCGCATACGTCCACCAGCAAAGGATATGTTAAATCTGCTCTCGTCTGTGAATAGGACAGCATTTCACTGCAGTCTAGTCCATCTGACATGTTGCTCTGCCCATTGCAGGCGCTGCTGACGATGTCTGTGAGTCAAGTTTGGCCCAACATAAGGTCGTCTTGCAGTAAGGCCTGTATCTCTGAGTCGTCGTATGACTGTTATTCGAGAGACTTGCCCACGTCTACCCACTATTGCTCTTGCTGTTTGACTTGCCGGGAGAGAACGATTCCTTAGGTGACTAAGCACAATATGACGATCTTGCGCAGGGGTAGTAACTCGTGGTTGGCCACTCCGAAGTCTATCCCGGGCACTGCCAAGTGGTTCCGTAACGTTCATTGAGACGTACAATAGTGCTGTGGTGGCAATTCATCCTTCTGGCAATGGCCCGCGAGGTCATTCCGGTCTCCAACATACCAATGGCTCGTTGGCGGTCGTTTTCAGATAGTCGTGGCATTTCAAGCACATGTACTGGGTGTTTTGTCTCAACGGCCTTTTTATACCGAGTATACTGCCACAACGCGTACACATTTTCAAGGTCATAGCTGTTAAGAATCGTGTTGCACGTGTAACTTTCTTTGTTTTCATGTAGTCTGTACACAAACCCGTGGGTTGAATCATGTACTTTCCATTCCAGCAGCCTTTCGCTCTCTACCTCATGAAAAACACGGGGAAAATCCATTCCCACACTTTTTTTCCAGCTTTTCGGCATCAGTATATATAATAGTGGTGCGTTTTTAATGTGTTTCAGTATATATATATATATATATATATATATATATATATATATATATATATATATATATATATATATATATATATATATATATATATATATATATATATATATATATATATATATATATATATGTGTGTGTGTGTGTGTGTGTGTGTGTACTCAAAAAAAGTGCGCATACGCGCAGCGGGTATTTCAAGTTGAGTTGCAACCGGTAATTGTTACATATCTCTCAACTCACTGGTCAAGTAGGTGAAAAAAAAAGAAATAGGTACATTCTTTTTGAGTCTTTGTAATATATGCTTAAAAACGTGCAGAGATAATCTTACTTTTGTGATAGAAAGCATCCTCGTACCACGTCATGGGGCCGAGAATAAATTTTTTGAAAAGGGTAAAATCTTTTATGGACACTCTGTGTGTATATATATATATATATATATATATATATATATATATATATATATATATATATATATATATATATATATATATATATATATATATATATATATATATATATATATATATATATATATATATATATATATATATACACACATTTTTTTTAAAAATGTCGCAGTTGCTATTTCAATTTCTTCCCACCCCAGCCATCATTATACTCGGCGAAACCTCATATTAATTCAGTCCACTCCCCTCTCCATTAAAGTTTTGTAATTTATAATTTTGTTTTAAATATTTCTTTAATAAATGTTTATTACCCGTAAAATATACTAAAACGAAAATTCCAGTAATATAAAATTGTGTGTGCAGGTTATTCTTTAGTATTATTAACCTTTTAATTTAAATATAAAGTAACTATGAAAGCTATTCTATTTAAATGTAAAGAAAGTTTTATCCCGAGGGATTAAATTTAAATCTCATCGAGGGTAAAGTCTGAGTTAATTGGGATGGTGGTATGGGAAGATAGGAACCCATAACTATGGGGTGGAAAACGCCATACTCAGAAGAGCGTTTCGTTCTATTCTTTTACCATAGTTATTGGTCGTACCAGCAGAAAGTACTATCTCTGGAACAAGAAGGGATCAGTGGCCTAAGCTTTAAGACGAAGGACCCACGTGGTAGACTCTTACTTACTTAGTCGTTCCCCTTCTACCGTGAGGTGTAGAGGTTTGGAAGAGAGAGCGCCAGACTATCCTATCGGCTGTTTTCCTCCTGGCCTGGTTCCATTCTAGTCCTCGGTCCTTCAAAGATTGTATAATGTCTGGATCCCTGGCTCTTTGTTTCCCATGCTTGTCGTGGTAGCCGATCTTCTCCCATTCTGCAGACATGGCCAAACCATCTTAGTTGGGACTGTTCTACTTGGGTCTGCAGGGGGTGGCATTTTAGGCCTTGACGTATCGTTTGGTTGTGGACCGTGTCTCTTCTTGTTACTTCAACCACCTTCCTCAGATACCCTATTTCTGAGGTTTGGGATCTGGCTTTTGTGGGTTGTAGTCATTGCCCATGACTCGCATCCATATGTCAAGACTGGGACATAGGTGGAGCGGTATACAGCCATCTTCGTTTTCTTACCATGGATTTTGTTTTAGAGCTGCTTATGACCATCCCTCTCTTCTCCAGCTCTTCCTTCCAGACTTGCAAGTTGGATTGGAGATGTGCCTCTGATTTAGCAATCAGGGCAACATCATCAGCAAATGCCAGCTCTGAAATAGAGATCTGTCTCATCTTCCAGTACCCCACTGAAAACGTTCTTGTTCTCTCCTTACATGCCTTGATGACATCGTCCATGAGGAGTATGAAAAGATAAGGTGACAGGATCTCACCTTGTCTTACACCAGTGGTGGTCCTGAACTTATGGTTTGCTGTCCTCACATAATTTCTGAAAGACTCGTAGAAGCTCTGCATAGCATGAATCAGAGGTGCTGGAATGTTCTTCTTTGCCAAACAGTCCCAACGTTTGCTCCAGGGGACCCTGTCAAACGCCTTTTCCAGATCTATGAAACAAAGATGGATCTCACTATTATACTCAGTGTCCCTGGTAAAATCTACTCTAGAATCCTAGAGCAGAGACTGCGACGCCTAGCTGAGACACAATTGGATGAGGTCCAGTGCGGATTCTGAGCAAACCGAAGTACTCAAGACCTAATCTTCACGCTCAGACAGCTGAGTGACCCCGATTTCGCTAGATTATATTTCCAGTTCAAAATCCCAGACTGTACTTCCGACGAATTTGCCAATGAGAACCATTGTGTATTCCGGCTCTCACTTTACACCAATCCAATCTCTTTTGCACTCTATGGGAAGGGGTGTTTAATTATACTTTCCCCTCGTGTTTTAAAATATAACATTTAAAAATTCCATCGCGTGACCTCTTTCTGATAATGCTGTAATACTTCCGCACAGATTGTCTCCTCTGCCAGGTCATCTGTAGTAATTACACAGGGATAGGCCGGCGAAGTTATTATCTCATTATCACCTGTGTTTTCGCCCATCCCTCAGACGGATCTCTCAGACAGACAATTTGGCCCTCCTATCAACGATTGTGCGCGACCATCTGTGTCAATAGAGAGCGTGTCTAACAAAGGTGGCCAGGCGATTTACATGATAAACGTATTAACCGCTGACTGGTGTAATTAATCCGGTTTTGTTACAGTTCACTGGGTGAAACGTAAACAAGTCTGGGGAGTGGTGACAGCAAAAAGAATTAAAGGGCAATAAATATGCCAAATAATAGGACGATGAGTGAGAAAAATGAAGAAATGAAGTGATACTGCCGGAGGGGACGAGAGCTATAAAAAGTGCACGACTGATTTGTCACAGATACCCCGTCACCTAAGATGTTTTATTAAATATCCAAGTGAGGCGTGCGCTTTTACATGGTTCGTGCCTTCTTCCAATCCTGTTCTGGATGACAGTGTTCTTCTCCTCATTATACCGTTGGCGAGTGTTTGAATTCCTCGCTTGGCAATGTGTACAGTTTAGCACGAACTGATCTTCCCATCGTTTGGGCCAAAAGTAAACCTCTTGAAGGTTACTCATAGTGGTACCTACGGGAACATGTTCCCCCGAGGAAGATATATGAGCCGTTTTCATAACGGAGGGTCTTAATGGGAGAGGCACTGTCGTAAATCACTCTCTTACCTACTATTTCTTTGTCTATTTTTTCTTCCTCTCACAATCTCTCTTAGTTTGAGATACTAAACCAGTTTCTCTACATTTTTCCCTTACTTCCTCAAGTCCTATATTACTAAAGTACTTGCTAAACCCCGCGATTCCCCACGACTCAGGCCGATAAATTATCATGAAATGGTCATGGGAGGATATTCCATTTGCCTTGTACTACCAGCCCGGAAGTAGACCCTGTGTGTGTGTCGCTGACTGGATGTGCATAAATTAAGGGGGAATGAACTCTGCCTTGCACAGTGAAATCTCAGACCAGTTTAATTGAAGAGATTGGATATTCCTGTGACCAGCAAAACCCCACAAACTTGAGTGCGTGTGTAGGTGGAACAATGCCATCCAAGAGGTCAACAAAAAATGCAGCGGGAAGGCCAGTGATAAAATGTTGGAGGGAATTTTAGCCATTCTAATTGTAACTGTCCAGTGAGGCAGACGTGAGTGAGTAGTAGTTGCTCAAATCCGAAGTGAATCATTGAGCGAGTGAGTGAATCTAACAGATAACCTTTTAAATACTTGTACATTTCAGTGTCATAATTGTTATTTGCATATTTACATGTTTCTCAACTATTTCTAATGCACGAGTTTGCTGAAATCATTACTAATCACTGATCTTCTCACATCATGGCAGAAATAAGACAGGGTTAAATAGTTCATGTATAATTTTGTTACTTTGGGAGTTACATATTGACCCAAGCAAAACAGAAGTGTATTAGTGGTCCTCCCACTTTCTATTTCTTATAATGTTCCTGTGTTCTGTCAAGATGCTACAAACTTGATAAAGGCGTTCTCAGTTACACTTCTTATCCCTTTGTTTCATTCATTCATAACCCTCCACTCCCAAAGGAGCATAGGTCTTCAACAAACACATGCCAAGTCCTCTTGTCACGTGCCATCATCTCAAGTTCTTTCCACGTTCTCCTTATCATTTTCACCTCGGTTTCCAGCTCTCTTCTCCATGTGCTTCTTGGTCTACCTCTGCTTCTCTTGCCCTGGGGGTTCCAGAACAATGACTGCCTTGTAATGCTATCAACATGTTTCCTCAGTGTGTGTCCTATCCATCGCCATCGTCTTCTTCTCATCTCTTGTTCCACTGGCACTTGTCTAGTTCTTGTCATCAGTTCCACGTTGGTAACCTTGTCATACCATTTTAATCCCTCTATTCTACGCAAGCACCCATTTATGAAAGTCTGTAGCTTTTTGGTAGTTGTCTTTGTTGTTCTCCATGTCTCAGAGCCATACAATAGGACCGACTTGACATTTGAGTTGAAGATTCTTATTTTCGTGTTGGATCTGATTTCTCTTGATCTCCATATATTTCCCAATGCAATGAAAGCTCCTCTTGCTTTTTTGTATTTTTATTTTGATATCACTGTCTGTCCCTCCAACTTTGTCTATATTGCTGCCAAGATATGTGTACGATTCTACATCTTGTATTGGTGCTTCTTCAAGTTCAACCCTGTTATCATTACCTGCATTTATTCTCACTATCTTTGTCTTTTTCCTGTGTATTTTTGTTTCATATTGGACATTAATGTTTTTTTTCATCATGGAATGTTCTTTACGTGTACTTAATGCACTCCTATGCATATACCATGTTCTATGATTGAAGAACTATTTTATTATCAGTTATTTATATGATATTTCAGACAGTAACTAGGACTATAAGATTTACAATTATTTAGCTATTTAATGAATTTACCACTTGACTGACAAAATGCAAGTCAGCGGTTCTCAAGCCCTTGAGACCATGACTACCCTCCAAATGAATTACTGCTCGAGTAGCAAGAATGTAAATCGGTCGTTCTCAAACCATTGTTGACAGTGACCGTAAATTAAAATACTGCTCTATGGGCACAAGGTGAACCAGTGGTTCTCAACCATTTGATGACCCCAGCTTCAAAAATAGATAAAACACTGTTACTGAATGTTAGTTATTATTGTGTTAATTTGATTTCTGATGGACGCTTATCGGCCATCAGACATAGGAGGTGATTGCTCTTGGAAAACCACTTTTGGGACTTCAATTGTTTCATCCTCCAGTCCAACCAGGTTACGGTCCAGGATACAAACCAGGTTACCCTACAAAACCAGAATACGAGTTGAGGGTCCAAACCAGGTGACCATACCAAAACCCAGTTTACCCCTACCAACCATATCCTATTGTCGTGAAATATTCTAATCCACATATATAAATTAAAACGTAAATGTAAAGCCTAACAAATAAATTTAATAAAAAGAAAGAAGGATGGTAAAGAACAGTGCTGTCACAATGACTGTACTCGAAATCCCCCTTGTTTTCTAATTCGTCTGCAAATTGTAACGTTTCACGTTGATAGTAAAAGCCTACTGCTTCAATACCCGCTTTCTACGATAAAACGTGTACTGCCTTTCTAAGAAAAACCTTGAGATATGCAAGCTGACCTATATTTAATATTCCATTCATGTCATTTTATACACTAAGTTACCATAAACGAAAGACAGATGGACTAAGGATAGAAAGAAAGGGAGGGGCTGAAAGCTGGAACGCAGGCAATACTACCACAGTCTCGCGATACACAATTAATGCCACCCCTAACACGCGTGTAAGGCCACAAGCACTAGCTTTTTTCCAAATCGACAGTGAAAAAAAAAACACTACCCATACGAGTTAGGTTTTAAAAACTTACAAAACGCTTATTAGGAAACATGACATTATACTGGTTTACGTTTGAAAACATTACAGTACCCAGACACCACATCGTATTCGAAGTGAACAGGAGGTAGCAGAAAATGCATATTTTGAACGCAGCCCCTTAGCCCCATTAAATTTATATATTTGGGTTCCTTAGGACTTGCTGACAAAGAATATGTTAAACGTTACGCAAATAGGCTAGGAATTAACAAATTATAGCCAAAAGAAATAGTGAGGGATGTCAGACAACACCAAAATCAGAATCGCTCAGTGGCAGATTTTCACACCACCATTGTACGGGAAATAGGTCCCCATGTTACCTCCTATTTGATTGGCGGAAAGTAAATGTAAGGCTAAACACGATTAGTCGGACTATAAATATTGATTCTTTGTTGTTAGGGAAACGTGAGAGGAGTACTTTTTTTCAAAAGCTTGTGTAAACATGGCACGATTGGTTAGACCCGCCAATATAGTCAATCAGAGGCGTCAGGTCAGCACCACATTTTCAAATAAACTTACTAAAGAACCAGTGCGTTGAGCGCCAGTGCATATTTTTCTAATTAAAAGCCTGGGACATCGGCAGATCGAAATTGTGCTATATTCATTGCCAGTCAACGTAACTGTGTATTATTCCATGAATTGTGGGACCGTGGTCCTAAAGTTATTGAGCAGCACCTGGTCTGAGCTTTGCTGAACCTAGAGGCTGACAGCATACTCCTGGGTCCAGATAGTGACCAGTGAGGTGTCTCCAGAACACAGGGAGGCTATCGAGCAGAGGAGTCTTTTCCTGCCGCCATCACGAAAGATAAGCGTCTGTGGCCAGAGGAGCTCAACATTATGCCCCCCCCCCCCCTCAAAATCTGACTTTATAATAAAACAGAGGGAAAATACAGTGTTTAAATTGATAGGAACTGTGAACTTTTCCCCATATTATTTCCAAGATAAACAAACACTTGAAGTCATGATGACAAATAACAACATAGCTTGAAAAAAAACAAAACCAGTATTACCTCATATTACTACTACACAACTGACATACATAGGATAATATTAATAAAATATGTCACTACAAGGTTCATATTGATAAATTCTGTACATATAAATTGTAATTACAATTGATTGTGATTCCTGGTTCACTTTGTAGTTGAATCAGGACATATATATTAGTGAAAGTAATTAATACATATTTATATTTGAAACTTTACCAGTGCCTCATTTAAGATAGTCTTATAGAGTGTTAAATGTGTGTGAGTGTCACAGTGTTGTCAAGTGTGGTGGAATAAATTAAATTGTTTATCTGTCTGTTGTTGTTGTGACTTACACTTCATCATATACATACCCTAGACATTTAACGTAGTCATCACAATATTCCAGAATAATTCTGACTGAGGTATAATGTGGTAGCAAGTAAGGTTATCTGCAAAACACTACACCTATTAGATACAGATACCTTCACAGCTGATCTCAGTCAGTACACTAAGTCCCCTATAAATATTTATAACATCCCACTTTACCACATATATTGGGGTCTCGCTCCAGGGATATTGAACTTTCTCCTGTTATAGATATTGGGAATAATAAGAATTAAAAGGTATCCTTGGGTGGAAATAAATAAGGTTGAGCTCTCAGTGCCTGTAGTGTCCTTAGATAATTATTGAAAGATTGAATTGTTTACAATTGCATGTTAGACAATGGCCGACTTGGCAAAATTTCGATCTGCTGCTGTACAGACTGCGAAAGAGTTAGGAATGGACGGGCAAATTATGATTGCTTATGTCACTGCTGAATGTGACAAATATATTGAACGGGAAGAAAGAAGATTAGAAAAAGAGGCCGAAAGAAGGTTAGAGGCTGAGACTAAGAGGTTGCAGATTGAGGCTGAGGCTAAGAGGTTGCAGATTGAGGCTGAGGCTAAGAGGTTGCAGATTGAGGCTGACAAAGAGGCTAAAGCATTGGAAGCCGAGGAAAGAAGACAGGCTGCAGAAAGAGAAGAGAAGAAATTGGCTGCAGAAAGGGAAGCCGAGGAAAGAAGATTGACTGCAGAGAGGGAAGCAGAAAAGGAGGAGAAGAGATTACAAAGGGAACATGAGTTACGACTAAGGGAGTTTGAGTTTCAAGGCCATGCTCCTGAAAATGGTGCCAGTCCCTTTACCTCTGATGCCACTGCTAGCCAGGGAGCCTCAACCTCAGCTATGAATTTTCATTTAGATCATTTTGTTGAGAAAGACGATGATATTGAGAGCTATCTAAATAGATATGAACTATTAGCTACCACATATGGGTTAGAGAGAGAAAGGTGGAGCTTAAAGTTATCTCAAGGTCTTCGTGGGGCAGCTTATGAAGTTTTTGCCAAAATGAGCAGAGGTGATCAGGAAAATTATGACATGTTAAAGCAGGCTCTTTTGTTAAGATATGAAAAGAACGCAGAATTTTATAGGAAAAAAATTTAGGAATGCTAAACTACTGTCAGGTGAAACCTATCATCAGTTCTCTGCACGGTTAGAGACATACTTGGAGAAATGGACTTCTCTGGGGAAAACCCAAGATCTTAAGGAAATGGTCCTTATAGAACAACTAAGAGAGTCCATGGCTTCAGACCTGAGAAAGTTTCTCATGGAACAAGGTGCAGAGAGGCTGGGTGAGTTGCTAAATGTTGCAGAAAGGTATCAAGCGGCTCAGGCAGAGGTATCAGGTAATAAAAAGAAACAGGTAGAAAATTTTAGGGCACCACAGAACTTTAATAAATTTGATCCTAGAGATCAAAACAAACGTAAGCACCAGTTTGATAGGCCACGGTATGACAATAAAAATAAAACCCCACAATTCGATGAAAGGAAATATGATGAAAGAAAAACTTTCAACCAAGGGAAAAGGTGGTGTAAAAATTGTCAGATGGACAATCATGACACTGACCGTTGCAGAAGGAAACCTGTGTATATGGCCACCCTTCAGGTCAGGTCGACCTCAAGACAGGAGGAGGATATTATGTTGGATACCACTCCAGAAGAGATGAGGAAGGCACAGGCTGGGGATAAGACCCTCAAGCCTTGTTTCAGGAAATTGTCAACTTGTCATACAACTCCAGGCAAGGGAGATTTTTACATGAAAAACAAGTTGATGTACAGGAAGGCCGGAACTAGATCCCATGGTCACGGACAGTTGGTTCTTCCAAAGAGATATAGGGCAGACTTAATAAGGAGCCTACATGTGAAACCAGATGGGGACCATGAAAAAATAGGTACCATCATCCAAAAGGTGGCTCACAATTATTATTGGCCCAAGGCAAGATGGGACATTGAGAATTTTGTAGAAAGGTGTAGCATAGCACATGAGGGAACACCCACAAGTGGGAACATTGATCAGGACCTGGACACGCCACGGGGCAAAATTAGGCCTGATAATAAAAAGAAATATAAATTTGATAAAGTGGACCAAATGGAATGGGAAGCCCCTTTTCACGGACAAGCTTCAATTAACTGTTTTACAATGGCCACTATGCGGAGAGTGCAAAAAGATGTCTTACCCCAGGATAAGCCGAAAATCCCTCAATCGGACTTAAACAAACTGGAGGAAGAGGATGTAGAGAGGAAATCTCTCATCAAGAATTCTAAGTGGGGAGAAAGCCCCAAGAGGAAAATTGGTAGCGGTCGTTTTGTGCATGATAATTCTGGGAAGAAAAATCATCACTACAGAGCTTCGGGTGGAAAGGACCTGGCATGTGCCAGGAGAAATAAGTTTCCGAATTTAAAAGTCCATATGTAACTCTGTTAAGAACGTGGACTGATGAAAAGGCAGAGGAAAATATTACATCCTCATACCAATATGTGAATGAGCTGACCACTCGTTTAAAAACTGGCTGGAAACTTGCCAATGAAAATTTGAAACAAGCCAGGAAGAAACATGCTGCCTATTATAACAGAAAGCTAAAGACAGAGATTTGGCTGTGGGAGAGAAGGTACTGCTTCTTCTACCCGGTAGTCAGAATAAGTTACAAATTGGATGGCAAGGTCCATATACAGTTCTAGAGAAGGTGTCTAGAACCAATTATAAGATAGATAAGAAGGGGAAAGAAAAAAATCTATCATGTGAATCTCCTGAAGAAATATTTGGAAAGAGAAAATCAGGAAGAGACACACTTGTTGACCTTGTCCATTGCCATGGAGATGAAAAAGGAACCACTTTCATCATTTGAATATCCATTACACCCCTGTGAGACAGCGGCACAGGTGAAAATCAGTACACATTTTAACGAAAACTCAGAAAGAGAGAGTGCAACAGGTTCTAGATAATCACACAGAGGTGTTAACAGACCGACCAGGGCATACAAACTTATTGGAATATGATATGAAGCTGATAGACCCCACACCTGTATGTATGAAACCCTGTTCGATTCCTTTTGCTAAGGAGAAAGCTTTGAAGGAAGAGATAGACTATTTGTTGAAGGAAGGAATTATTTCACACAGTGAATCTTCGTATAGTTCCGGTGTTGTACTCTAAGGAAGCCCTCTGGAGAACATAGACTCTGTATAGATTACAGGAGACTGAATGCTATTACAGAAGGACAGGTGGATCCATTGCCGGATACAAATCAGCTGTTTGCCAGACTAAATAAAGCTAAATATTTCTCAAAAGTGGATCTGAGTAAAGGATACTATCAGATTCCCGTAAAACCCGAGATTAGACCGACTTGTTGGATGTAAACAATTCGGAGGAACGTAATGAATCCCTGAGTTGCCTCTTTGATTGAGGATATTCCGAATGTTTCATACAGGCTAATAAGAAGATTATGGGATCCACTACAAAAACTCTGCTATCACCAGGTATATGTTATCTCCTCATAACGTACATTTTGAGGAAAATCTAATGTTCTCTGGACATGTCATTGCGCAGACTCAGAGAAGAGAAATGGTGAATACGGGTTGTGAAGCAGCATTAAGACAAGCAGTCACACTTGCGGCTGTTCAGTAACATAACCGAAAAATATTATTGGTTGTAGAGGTCTGAGGCAGATTTCATGAGTAGTGCCTACTCTGAATGGACCCAACTACATAAAACCATGATAGCACAACAGCAGAGTAAAGTCAAGTTGACTTACATTTATCTATGTGTATATAGAATAAAGGACTGACATAAGATGTCTGTTTTAAGAGGGGAGATGTCGTGAAATATTCTAATCCACATATATAAATTAAAACGTAAATGTAAAGCCTAACAAATAAATTTAATAAAAGGAAAGAAGAATGGTAAAGAACAGTGCTGTCACAATGACTGTACTCGAAATCCCCCTTGTTTTCTAATTCGTCTGCAAATTGTAACGTTTCACGTTGATAGTAAAAGCCTACTGCTTCAATACCCGCTTTCTACGATAAAACGTGTACTGCCTTTCTAAGAAAAAACCTTGAGATACGCAAGCTGACCTATATTTAATATTCCATTCATGTCATTTTATACACTAAGTTACCATAAACGAAAGACAGATGGACTAAGGATAGAAAGAAAGGGAGGGGCTGAAAGCCGGAACGCAGGCAATACTACCACAGTCTCGCGATACACAATTACTACCATCACGCGTGTAAGGCCACAAGCACTAGCTTTTTTTCAAATCGACAGTGATAAAAAACACTACCCATACGAGTTAGGTTTTAAAAACCTGAAAAACGCTTATTAGGAAACATGACATTATACTGGTTTACGTTTGAAAACATTACAGTACCCAGACACCACATCGTATTCGAAGTGACAGGAGGTAGAAGAAAATGCATATTTTGAACGCAGCCCCTTAGCCCCATTAAATTTATATATTTGGGTTCCTTAGGACTTGCTGACAAAGAATATGTTAAACGTTACGCAAATAGTCTAGGAATTAACAAATTATAGCCAAAAGAAATAGTGAGGGATGTCAGACAACACCCAAAATCAGAATCGCTCAGTGGCAGATTTTCACACCACCATTGTACGGGAAATAGGTCCCCATGTTACCTCCTATTTGATTGGCGGAAAGTAAATGTAAGGCTAAACACGATTAGTCGGACTATAAATATTGATTCTTTGTTGTTAGGGAAACGTGAGTAGGAGTACTTTTTTTTCAAACGCTTGTGTAAACATGGCACGATTGGTTAGACCCGCCAATATAGTCAATCAGAGGCGTCAGGTCAGCACCACATTTTCAAATAAACTTACTAAAGAACCAGTGCGTTGAGCGCCAGTGCATATTTTTCTAATTAAAAGCCTGGGACATCGGCAGATCGAAATTGTGCTATATTCATTGCCAGTCAACGTAACTGTGTATTATTCCATGAATTGTGGGACCGTGGTCCTAAAGTTATTGAGCAGCACCTGGTCTGAGCTTTGCTGAACCTAGAGGCTGACAGCATACTCCTGGGTCCAGATAGTGACCAGTGAGGTGTCTCCAGAACACAGGGAGGCTATCGAGCAGAGGAGTCTTTTCCTGCCGCCATCACGAAAGATAAGCGTCTGTGGCCAGAGGAGCTCAACATTATGCCCCCCTCAAAATCTGACTTTATAATAAAACAGAGGGAAAATACAGTGTTTAAATTGATAGGAACTGTGAACTTTTCCCCATATTATTTCCAAGATAAACAAACACTTGAAGTCATGATGACAAATAACAACATAGCTTGAAAAAAAACAAAACCAGTATTACCTCATATTACCACTACACAACTGACATACATAGGATAATATTAATAAAATATGTCATTACAAGGTTCATATTGATAAATTCTGTACATATAAATTGTAATTAAAATTGATTGTGATTCCTGGTTCACTTTGTATTTGAATCAGGACACATATATTAGTGAAAGTAACTAATACATATTTATATTTGAAACTTTACCAGTGCCTCATTTAAGATAGTCTTATAGAGTGTTAAATGTGTGTGAGTGTCACAGTGTTGTCAAGTGTGGTGGAATAAATTAAATTGTTTATCTGTCTGTTGTTGTTGTGACTTACACTTCATCATATACATACCCTAGACATTTAACGTAGTCATCACAATATTCCAGAATAATTCTGACTGAGGTATAATGTGGTAGCAAGTAAGGTTATCTGCAAAACACTACACCTATTAGATACAGATACCTTCACAGCTGGTCTCAGTCAGTACACTAAGTCCCCTATAAATATTTATAACATCCCACTTTACCACACCTATCAACCAGTAACCCATTCCTTACCAACCATCCCATACCACCAGAGTACAACTCTAGTCGGTCATACCAGGTGGCTCAAACTCGATTCAAAGTCCCACAAGCAGAAGAGGTATTCAGCAGGGCTGACTTACTCCATTCTTATCTGTGATGTTGTTAAACTCATACTGGCCAGTAGTTGTTAACTCACGCTTTATTTGTTAAATGACGTGAATGTCCACCAGTTGATAAATGTAGATGTTGGGACTGGTGTAGTAAAGTGTAACGATTGTCAACTCATTAAACCCAGCACAGTTTTGGTCATACAGGTCATCTTGTCCTGGAACGTGATGAGGCTCCGACAAGAATGTGAGTGTAGACAATGAGTGTGTATATGAATGTCAGAACGCGAATGGTAGAATGATTCGATAGAGTTGACAGGTTGGTAGTACATCACTCATACTCACACTGTTCGAATTCAAGAAGTACTGGAACTACGGTGGTCTTTTTATAACATTTAATGAGACGCACACTTGGACAGTACGTGTATGGTTACAGGAACAAATGTCGACATAGACAGCATAATGTTGATCACAGGAATATCATCTTAAGTTAGCATTCATGCTTGGCAAATATCATAATGGAGCATTCGTAAATAAGCATTCAGAGTTCCATCATGTAAATCATCTGGCTTTACTGACTGGGCACGTCAGACCATAACCAATATATAGGAAGGCTCCTAGACTTAACCTCGTCTAGCGAATATCCCTTCACGTAAAGTTCAATATATATATTTTTCATAAAGATATAGGAATCCCAGACATGGGTTCTCACATGTAGCAGTGATCTCTTGGTTCATCGAGCGATAGTACGGCATCCCTTTTTCTCACTCGATAAATACAAAGTATATGGATTTCAACATGGCTGTGCTTCTCTCGTGAGCTCCACTCACTATTGGATACAGACCAAAATTGGTCATTCGTTAAATGTCCTCATTTCTTCATAGCTTCTATCATAGAGGTAATTGAATAATATCATATAATCTAGTGCTGATACATAGGAATGTCATCTTCCTTTGAATAAATATTCTTTTCAGAAGTACCACTGCGCATCTGCTTATCGACAACGATGGCGAAGCCCAAGTTCATAATAAATTGTGGTTTTACCTTTCTATGCGAAATATAACTTTGCCATTCCTTGGCAAAAGAGAATAAACACTGGGGTAAAGTACATACAACATGTCTAAATGACTATCACTTTTCCCCATTTACTTATAGATCACTTTTTCGGCCATAGGCCGGCTACAACAAAATTCGACATCCCGACAGGATGACAGCCATGAATCACACCCTTTTCTAGCGATACTTCCGCTGCATAGCCTTTGACCTTTTCTAGCGACAACCAACATAGTTCGACTTAGAAATGTAAAGATATCCATATATAAGACAGACTCGTCCTACTCATACAAACACTACGTATAAATTCAGGCCATAGATATACTGAAGCAAGAACAATCTATTCCTACCCAGGCAGAGAATAAATCGCAGTAGGCCTAAATTCGTCCGCGGAATCCGATCGAAGATGACGGAACTCCTTTCAAGGGAAGTAACTCAAAAATGACTTCTCCTTAAGCACTTAAAAAAGGAAATACTTTGTTTACAAAATATTTGCGAACATAATAAGTATATAAATGTATTATATTGCAAGATAGTAAAGATTGCACTTTACAGATGTGCACTGAGTCCAGAGAAGCAAACTTTGCCACCCTCTGAATCCATTGACCTGTTTATGCTACCTAAGTGCTGGGACAAACCAACCAACAGAGACAGAACAAACATCATCTCAGCAGCTACTAAAGACCTTGAGGAGATGAGTATAACTCCTACCAGCAAAACTACCATAGAAAAGATCTCCTAGTCCATATGATGACCATAGTTTTGGGTTTTTTTTCCCTAAACCTACGAACCTAAAAGTACATATATTTTTTTCATTTGTAAATCTTTAAGAGTTGTGAGAATCTATATCTTTATGTAAATTTAACTCAAACAGAGTCTGTTGTTATTATTTGGGCTGTATATTTTTTTTTTTTTTGGTTTAAGACATAAATCTACACCATGGGGGCCGAGCCATAAGTAAACTAACTTACAGTGGGTCGGGATATTCTGGTTAATGTAGCTGGACACCAAATTTCCTTTTTCAACCTTATGCGGTTCACATAGTCCTTCTGTAGAAATCTTGAGAGAATTTATCGTCCAGAAAATATCCTATTTAGTTGCCATAATTCTCTTTGCATTAGGGATTTCTAGTAGACTATTTCCCGAGGAGAGGCAGTTTCTTCAAATTCGTAGACTTATCAATAAGACATTATTATCTTTATTCTTCCATTCCATTCAATATGTCCTTCTCAAATTCGCCACCACGAGTTGTTTCCTCCGCCTCGTGTGTTGATAAATAATTACATCTTCTATGTGAAAAGTTCCAGCTGAAGCATGGGTTATCTTGATCTGACTCTGTTCAGAGTAAGGCGCTAGCGTAATATCATCCTTCTGCGCTTGTCGTAACTGCTTTACTACACAGAAATGTCGAGTTGAGGTACGAGTTATCCAATGTTGAGTGTTGGGTACTCTGCTCAAACTCTTTCTTGGTAGTTTCATCCTCCTGGTTGTCCAAGTTATGGCTAACAGAGCAATCTCGCACAAACTGTCGAATATCGTGTCGCAAACCTGGCCAGAAGTAGTTCGATAAGACCTGTTTTCCTAGGGCATACGAACCTTAAAGGGAGTGGGGCAGGGTAGAATGCATTTCCTGCATTAGGTGGGTGCTATAGGGGAGTGGGACAACTAACGGCCTCTTATTCCCCTCCCGTCTGTAAACCAAACCGTTATCCCTGTAAAATGTTCCCTGAGGAGTATGGTAGTAATTGCCATACAACTTTGAAAAGCAAGGCTTTAAGGTTTTATCGGCCCTTTGTGCCTGCTTCAGCTCCGAAATATTTGGGCTGATTAAAGATAAGAGCGTGTCCTGTGTTCTCTCTCTCGTGTCGACCTGGGTTTCTGCGAAGGCAGGAGAGTCGAATCTAGCTCTAGCACTAATGGGTCGGAGAGTTCTCAAGGTAGTGACGGGGGAAACATCTCAAACGCGGCAGTTCCGAGCGTGGCCTCTTTTCAGTTAGATGTCTACTCCGATGCTTCAGAGGAAATAGACATCTACCTCGCTAGGTTTGAGTCTTTAGATTCCACCTATGGCTTAGATAGGGAGAGATACAACATGAAGTTATCTCAAAATGGCCCCAGAAGACGACAACAATTATGATATGTTGAAGAAAGCCTTGCTTCAACGGTTTCAGTTGAACGCACAAACATTTCAAAGCAAGTTCCAGGAAGCCAAGAGGCAGAAAGATGAGTCGTATAAGCAGTTTGCTGCACGTCTGGCTATGTGCTTGGAGAAGTGGGGATCTCTCAGTGCCTTCAACGAATCGTAGGAAGGAATACAAGAGATGATAATCGTGGATCAGTTCAAGGATTCGCTCACCCCATACATGAGAAGGTTCCTGTCGGAGCACGGGGCCGAAACTCTTGATCAGGTAGTACTGTTTGTTGATCGGTACCAAAGCGACCAGTCGGAAGTGAATCCGCTCACATAATAATCACTCCAAACGAGAGGAGCGCCCATTCACTGAATCCAAAAGTACGACCAACACCTCACCCAAAACGGCCCAACAACAGCAACGCAGGATCGCCATAGGCAGACACAGAGCAAGTCAGCCCATGGAACTGGAAGGCGATGGTGTAAATCGTGCAGAACAGACAAGCATTTTACATCGGACTGTAAGAGGCCTAAAACCGGTCCTTATAACGTCGCTTGCCTGCTGACGAAGTCGACAGGGAACCATGGCTTCCGGGTACGCAACCAAAACCCCAGTCCCCCCCCCCAATTAGTGAACAAGTAACTGTTGGTGCCCACACAGTATTTTGTTTATATGATTCGGGCTTGGAGTACTCAGCTCTAGTTTCCCCATCTTTGGTGAAGGCCTACCAATTCACTGGTGAAACTGTAGAAATACAGAGGCCCCGGAAGAGCACAGAGCCTATGATTTTTCCAATTGCGGAGATTGATCTATCAACCCGATACGTGCGGGGCAATATCAATGCCGCAGTAGTAGACGAGTTAGTCTATAATCTCATATTAGGGAGAAAATATGTTTTCCTTGGGGATCCTTCACAGAAATCCAGGTCGACAAAAGCGGTCCCTGGGCTCTTATCTCTAGCCAGCCCGAACATATCGGTGCTGAAGAAGGCACAAAGGGCCGATAAAACCCTAAAGCCTTGTTTTGCTAAGTTGTATGGTAATTACTCCCATACTCCTCAGGGAGCATTTTACAGGGATAGAGGTTTGGTTTACAGACGGGTGGGGAACAAGAGACAATTAATTGTCCCACTCCCATATCGCACCTGTTGTTTTTCTGTTGTCTGGTGTTCTACTTCTTTATTTCCTGCGAGTGCCTGATAACATACCTTTATATTTGTTTCATATTAATTTACTGTTTACAGGCCTCGGCTTTCCCTCCCTTATGTGTAATTCTTCTTCTTCTTCTTGCGATCGCATCTTTGATGATTACACCGTCAGACGAGTTCTCATGATGAATTCGACTGTTGTTTGAAGTTCCTCTTTAACTCCATATAGCTTTGAGTTTAGTGTTGAGTCATTGGGCCAGTATATCTTTCTTAACTGGTCATACAGAGGACAGTCCTGTAGAACATGCTCAGCAGTTTGTTCGTTTAATCCACATGTGCACAGTGGTGAAGCAGACACTCGTAGCTTGTGCATGTGTTTATTCAGTTTGTTATGCCCTGTCCTGAGTCGAAAAATAGTTATCTGTCCCTGCCGGTCGAGAGTGTGATAGTCGTCTTTGGGTTGGTTCTGTTCTCTTCTGATAGTCTGGATAGTTCTCTTTTTCTCAAAGTATGTGACTTCATTATCTTCTTGTTCACATTCTCCTCCCTTTTTTGCAAGTTTATCTGCCTTTTCATTTCCGGGTACACCACAATGAGATGGTACCCACTGAAGTATGGTTCTCTTTTTGGCAGCTACCTTGTTTAGTTCATTTCTCAGATGAGGGAGTTTACCACCCTTGAGAGCTTGCAGGACAGACAGTGCATCTGTGAGGATGACTACCTGGTGGCAGTCAGAGTTGGTGTTATAAATCATATTTGCAGCTTGCTCTAGAGCTTGAACCTCAGCTGTATAGTTGGAACAGAATTTACCAGTGGGAATGTGCCTAGTCTCATAGTGGTTGTCAGGATATGAGATAAAGATACCGGCACCTCCATTCCTAACAGCATTAGTTGCTGATCCGTCTGTATAGGCATGTATCCATGATTGATCGGGATAGCTTTCTTGGATCATACTCAATGTAGCAGTTCGTTGTTGCAGATCATTATACTCACATCCACTTGTGAGACCACTGACTGATGTATTAATTTGGAGGGCACTGCTGGCCTGCTCCCATGGTACAGGGTATAGGGTGGGCTTCAGTGGTGTTGTCTTCATTGATAGGTCTTCTTGATGCTGTCTTATAAGTCTTTTTCCCCGATGCACAAAGCTGCTACGCTTTAGACGTCCCAATGCCAGATCATCTAGTCTTGCCTTCATTGGGTGCATTGGCATACTGTAGTACTTTTCCATCTGGATCATGGTTTTTGTGTCTCTTCTATGGGACAATGTCTGTAATCCAGCTACCTTCTGCATCTCTGTTATTGGTGTAGTTTTCATGGCTCCTGTAATGAGCCTGAGAGCTTGATTTTGCACCTTGTCCAAAGACTGCAGATGTGAGTTAGCAGCTGATGACCATGCTGTTATGTGTAATAAATGTCCATATGGCACCCGCCTATTGCAAGAAATGCAGTCGACCCTACCACCACCCCTTAAAGGATTGCATATCCTGGAAACAAAGGTATCCTTGAACCACTTCTGGCCAGGTATGCGAGACGATATTCAGCAGCTTGTGAGAGATTGCTCTGTTTGCCATGAAACTACCAAGAAAGAGTTTGAGCAGAGCATCCAACACCCAACATTGGAAAGCTCGTACCTCAACTCATCATTTCTGTGTAGTAAAGCAGAGTTAAGACAAGCGCAGAAGGATGACATTACCCTAGCGCCGTACGCTGAACAGAGTCAGATACAGACAACCCATGCTTCAGTTGGAACATTTTTCAAAGAAAATGGAATTATTTATCGACGGACAAGGCACGGGAAGCAACTCGTGGTGCCTCTCCCCTTAAGACCCTCTGTTATGAAATCAGCCTATATATCCTCATCGGGGGAACATGTTCCCGTGGAACCCACTATGAGTAACCTTAAAGGGGTTTACTTCTGGCCCAAACGATGGGAAGACGTTCGTCAGTACGTACAAAACTGTACACATTGCCAAGCGAGCAAATCAAACGTTCGCCAACGGTATGATGAGAAGAAGAACACTGTCATCCAGAACAGTATTAGAAGAAGGCCCAAACCATGTAAAAGTGCATGCCCTCACTTGGATATTTAATAAAACATCTTAGGTGACGGAGTATCTGTGACAAATCAGTTGTGCACTTTTCATAACTTTCGTTCTCTCCGGCAGTATCAATTCATTTCTTCTTTTTCTCACCGATCGTCCTATTATTTGGCATTTTGTATGCAATTACATATTTTGCTCTGACCACTCCCTAGACTTGTTTACGTTTCGCCAGGCGAATCGTAGTAATACAAGGCCAATTAGACAGGTCAGCGGGTAATACTTTTAGCACTTAAGTCGTCTAGCCATTTTTGATAGAGACGATCTTTGTTGACACGAGGTGGCGCGCACGATCGATGGAAAGCAAGCCAAAATGGCTGTCTAAGAAATCCGTATGGGAGGTGTATGCAAACACAGGTGATAATACGTAATCACTCCCACTGGACCATCTCTGTAACAATAGTACGGATAACCGATCAGAGGAGACAATATGGGCGGAAGGTATTAGTCAGGAAATAAGTTCACCAATGTGTTTGTGAGTTTGTACAAATACAATCGGAAGTATTACTGCCATATTGGAAAGAGGTCACGAATTTAAATTTTAAAATTGATATTTTAAAATATGCGGGGGATAGTAATGATTTAATACCCCGACGCACATAGTTCTAAAGAGCTTGCCATTGGTTTAATTTGAGAGCCAGAATAGACTTTGGCTTTCATTGGCAAGTTGGTCTAAAGTACCAATCTGGGACTTGAAATATAATTTAGCGAAATCTGAGACACAGATCAGACTGCATCGCAACATCAAATTAGCAACTCCCAGGAGCCAGAGAGACATTGGACTAGTATCGCAAAATTAAAAGTAACAGGTCAAAGTATTTGGGTGTCTTTATAATTTAAAAGAGAACCCGCATTTTTAAATACCAAGACTGGAAACTTAAGGAATCAGACACCCGTCATAAGAGGAATACTAAAATTTCCCAGATCAAGTGTTCGAAGCATCTAAACAAAGTTGCTGTGGCCATTCTACTGTACCAGGAGATTGTGTTCCCAAGTAATTTGGGGTAAGTTGTGAACATATATTTTACCAAGTAAATTGTGACATGTCTGTACGTGCTAAGTAGTTATATAGGGCATAGGACGCTGGCAACTTCAACATATGAAAATAGGATGTTCATAAACCACTACAACAAGCACTGGTGTTTGTTTTATGCTAGTTCGCTCAGGAAAGCAAAAGCAGGAGTGACCTTAGACTCAGAATGGAGCAGTGAGGAGTGATGATTACATCACATGTGCCTAAAGTGTATAGTTTCATTTTGTGACATATATGTACCTTGTTAATTGTAATTCAGGCAAGCCATTGCCCTCGCGCTATCCAGACACATTTTCCCAATTACAGTAACCAGAATAATAATGGTGATTTCTAATTATATCCCTGAGTTATATTGTGTATCCTCAGGGAGAATAATTATTCAGAGATGCTAACATTGGTGGGTGGACAGCGAGATAATGCGCCTGTTAATCTTCAGCCCACAAATGTACTTAGCAGAGGCATTTTTTCTTTTATTTTTCCTAAAGTTAGTGGTTCGAAGCTACAAGGCGGTTCTTAGACCAGACCAGTCTGAAGTAAGAATTTTCACCACAATCTTGTGATTCAAGAAGCTGGGTTCACCACCAACTACCTACAGTGGACACGTTGTGAAGACACCCACCTTGACATTAGGAGTGGAGTTCATTTAGATGCCTCTAGAGAAGAGTCCTCATCACAAAAAACCTGACAACGACCAAGTACAGTACTCAGTAAGTTAAGTCTTTTGTAACAGGCACGCAATGGACAATAATAACCATCAGTCCCCAATTAAGTCTCAGTGAGCTGGGGGCTCGAACAAGCCAAACCATTGCTTAAAACTTCACAAAAGGTGCTGGATTAGATATAAGTTAATAGTGCTCTGCCCTATGCAGCATTGTTCTTAACTTCTGAATTATCTTGTGAACACTCCCTTGAGATAGAAGCGTCATTACTCTTCTATCTACAACTCTGCCAAGAGTAATCTTGTGCGAAGGTAGACACCTTTGACAACCCATTTTAGATACCGTACTCTTGAGTTTGGACACTGGTGGACCACTACTGCAGAGCAAAGGGGAGGCAAATCCTGTGACAAATTCGTAGATGGCATGCAGAGAACATTAGCTTAATTTTGTCTTGAAGAAGATACAATGCAGGTAGTGAGGGATATACACCTACCAAAATATTGTTGTTGTTAGCTATTGGTTTGGCATGTGAGATGTTAAAATACAACATCTCTGATTGGACTTCACCTCCAGGTAGCCACGTGGATGCGTGGGCCGAGTGTTGCTTAAAATATACAACATTTTAAGAATACTACATTGCTAATTCAGCTCATCAAGAAGACAGTTCATCCAAGCCATGATATCGAATAGGATCAGGATTCTAATTAAAAGGACCGGACAACGTATTTGAGCATCTTCTGGGCCTACACAGTAAGAAAACTCTACCTTTAATAATATGGAAAGACCGGAAACTTGGGAACTGGAATACACAGTCATAGTGGGATTCTATTGTAAGGTAATACCACAGACCACGTGTTAACAGGCATCTTAACCAAGTTGCCAAAGCTATTGTCTGAGCAAGAAGTCTGTATCTCCCAAAGTATTTCGGGATAAGTTGTACATTTTATCATTCTATATTTTGCAATCTTCATACAAGGCTGGCAACCTGAGCATATAGAATGATGGTTTCATGAACGACCATTGCAAGAGCTGATGACTGCTTCATGCAGTTTTCTCATAGAGAACCAAACGCTGAGGTAGTCCCAAGTTCCAGATGGAACAGGAAGTGGATGATGATAGAAATAATGTACATGATTATTATATTAGCCTTTTAACCAGTGCATATGTATTCGTAAACATGTCTTATATAAAAGCAATGGGTGTTTTCCGCTCACAGGGATTAACATAAATGCGCAGGGAAGGAAAAGTTCTAAGTCAGATGGGATGGTGGAATGAAAGGGGGAACACCTGATTTTCGTGTCAGGAGACCCAATACTGACGAGGGATATTTGTTTCTTTCTCATTTCATGATACTAGTCAGTGGTACCAATTGGTGGTACTAGTTTGTGGAATAAGTGGCCATCAGTCAAAGCCAGACACCAACAGCAGATGGTCTTGCAGATGCTGGACCATCTTTGTAATTACCCCACGATACTATGAGGGACGTGTTACAGCCACCAGACTTGACCAGTGATGAGAGAGGACCAGTCTACAACCTGCAAAGAACCAACATTGGCTGGAGCAGAAGCCAACAACACCTCACTGACAGCTAAGTACCCACTTAAAGCTGCCAAGTGAACTCTTAAAACAAATATTTCAGAACATAACTAGACCACCACCTTTGATGAATCATTGAAACTAAATTTGTCTCTTTCAACACCTTTACTTTTCAATGTTAACTATAACTGATCATTAAACTTATTATCTGTATATACACAAATTTACAGTTGATTTAGTCATTTTGACTGAACTGCATCAGTATGTCTGTCATTTTAAATACACATAAACAGAGCTATTGAAGTAAAATGTTACTGAATTAAATCATTTGAGGGCTCATCATACAAGCAAAATTATCTTTTCCTTATAGAAGGTCTGGGAAGATAAAAAGTTTATTATGGTCTTGATAATATCAGCTGTGGTACTTGATTTCTTAAATTCCTATGAGGCTCCTAGAATTGAAGCATCATTCTTCAATTCAAAACTCTGCCAGGAGTAATCTTGAGCGAAAAGTAGATACCTTTGAAGACTCTCAGTAGATACTCTGAATTTTACCCACTGTTGGACCATCACTGCAGAGCAAGGGGAAAAATCCCGTGACAAAAAGGTACATTTTATATTTGCATTTTGACATGTATAATCTGCCTGTAGATGTACAGTGGCATATGAGGCTGGCAACCTCATCCCTGCAAATAACTTGACACATGAACCACCAGTACAAGAGCTGGTAACTGCTTTGTGCGGGTTTTCTCACAAGGAACCAATAGCAGAAGTGGCCACAGGCTACATCGAGAGCAAGGAGTGGATGATGATATCATGGTGTATATACTTATTATACAAACAATTTGGTAAGTTTTATATGTACGTTTATGTACATTTCAAGTCGTTTTCCACTGTCCAAAAGCACTTTCATCTGACTCAGTGCGGTTAAAATTAACACTCAAGGGTGGTAAAAATGCAGAGGAAGGTGAAGTAGTGGATAAAAGCATAGGTCTCCTGAAGTTCAAATCAGGATAC
Source organism: Oreohelix idahoensis (assembly GCA_024509875.1). Taxonomy (NCBI): domain Eukaryota; kingdom Metazoa; phylum Mollusca; class Gastropoda; order Stylommatophora; family Oreohelicidae; genus Oreohelix; species Oreohelix idahoensis. The sequence continues at coordinate 391,912 of JAMPIV010008711.1, forward strand.
CCAATGCTCAAAAGGGGCATTTGTTTCTCTCTTAGTTTGTGGTACAAGTTGTCAGCAGTCGATGCTCGACACCAACACCAGACTACACCAACACCAGACGGGTCTTGAAGACGTTTCACAACCCTTGTAGTTACCTCAGCCTTAATGCAGGAGACCCTGCTACAGCTTCCAGGTTTGACTATTGAAGAGAAGGACCAGTACAATGCACCTGTGGGAACCAACAGCAGCTAAACAGAAGATAACCGACCCCACACCTGCAGCTAAGTACCATAACAGCATAGCCAATGGACATTTCAAATTTTTCCACCACAATTTATTATCCTCTAATGATGATAAATATCATCACTTGACTTTGATAAACAACTTTATTTATTTTACATTTTTAAATCATAAGTGATTATTACACCTGTTTATCTGTAACTTTAAATCTATATTTGGATTAATCACTATTGAGTGAATTGTATGTCTGCACCAATATGACCCATATTGTTTAAATACCTAACCATATAGAGCTATTGAATTAATAGTTGCTGAATCACCTTCAGCTGGGGGATTAGAAATACGAGCGAATATATTTCCTAACAGGAGGGGCGGGAGAATAATAAGTTCATAACAGCATAGATGATATCAGTTGTTATGCTTGCTTTTCTTTAAAATCCTGTAAGTCTCCCTTAAGTTGAAGCATCATTCTTCTATTTATATCTCTGACACGAGCAATCTTGAGCTAAGGTTGATACCATTGAAGACCCTCATCATTATACTCTAAGTTTGGCCATTATTGGATTGGACCACTACCGTGGAGCAGGGGAGACAGTCCTACCACAAAATGCAAGAAATAATAACAATAAACTCGAAGAAAAACCCCTTCAAGTTGTGGAATCATACACATATCATGGCCCCATATAGACACAGTTAGAGGGACAGATAATGATATCAAAATAAGTATACAATAAAGCAAGAGGAGCTTTCATTGCATTTGGGAAATATATGGAGATCAAGAGAAATCAAGTTCAACACTAAAATAAGAATCTTCAACTCAAAAATCAAGTCAGTCTTATTGTATGGCTCTGAAACATGGAGAACAGCAAAAACAACCAAAAAGCTACTTTCATAAAGGGGATTAAAATGGTATGACAAGATCACTAATGAGGAACTGATGACAAGAACCAGACAAGTGCCAGTGGAAGAAGAGATGACAAGAACCAAACAAATGCCAGTGGAAGAAGAGATGAGAAGATGACTTTGATAGACAAGACACCATACCTGTCAACCTCCTGAGACAAAAATCTGTACGCAGGACCCAAAAAATCCTTACAAACACCCAAAAATCCTTACGCAAAAAATATATTAATAAATTATACGCAATACAGTTTTAAAATGAGAAATGACATATACAAATCTATTAGCATTTGAATTATTGTGATATAAAACATGCTAATAGTCTCATGCTGTTCTTTACATATAAAAAACTTAGTGATCATGAGGTACACTATTCTTTCGATGTACAGTGTTTTGTATTATAATCAACACATGCACTTTTAACACTTTGCAGAATTGCATTTGTGGGCTTAAAGTCTGCACAGCATGTATCAATGTTAATCTTACACTGTAAAATAGAAGTGAGTGTGTCCGCATTCATGGACCTCCTGCAGTCTGTGTGGATTTTTTCATCATTGAAAATGATCTTTTGCAGTCAGCATTGCTGTGAGGGAGTATCAGCAGTCGCTGAATGATGACTTTCAAATTAGGGAACCGGATGGCACCAGTACTAGTTTTCTGGTCAACAACTTCCAGCCAATAGCTACAGAAGCTCTTGTTCTGACCACTATATGTCAGTAGAGGCACACACACATCAGACAACATACAGCAGAGAATTATTAAAAAAATACAACGAACAAAGCAAACGCTAAGAGCAAAAAAAAAAGAAGAAACAAAATTATGAACAGAATATCAAATCTAGGAAGAAAAAACGTACCACCAAAAATGTACAAAATTATTATTTAAGAGTTGCTAGCCTAGACCAGTGATAACAGATTGCCACTTTATTAAAAAATAAAGCAGCGAATCTTGAGCGCTGGAATAAAGTAGGCCTAATCAATGCAAACAAACTTTTTTTTTGTAGTTATGTAGGGCCTTAACAAAATATTATGACAATTTATCGGAAATATATTGAAGGGCAAGATATAGCTGGAAAGATTAAGACAGCGATTAAATTGCAACAAAGCAAAACAACAGCAATATTTAACCAAGTTATAAGTACTTAGCTTTTTTAAACAAAATGGCGTCGAAGTGTGGTGGCAAGCAAGCGTGGTCATTGATAACAGGTAACTATAAAAATACGTCATGTCAAGCTGAAAACCGAAAGCGTTTGAGGCCAAATTCAAAGTCTTTGCCGAATTGTTGGGTATAAAAGAATTTGATTGGTTGCTGGGAGAGACTGTAGTGAAATTGACAGAGATACAACGGTAAAATCCCTCCAAAGATAACATTTAAGGATAAAAACATAATGCGTAGGCTGCTGATGTACATGATCGCCTAGACCGCGGGTCATCATCCTCCATAATAATTGACTTGCTAGACAGGAGGGGAACGGCGGATCAAAAAGAAAAAAAAATATGAATGGAAAGGCTAAGGAGACGCAATTGGGGGGGAAACGGAGAAAAGTCACGTTTCCCAAGTTGACATAAAAAGTAAGCAACTCCACAGAAGGGACCCTAGATATGTTACGCCACAGTCATTTATTGGACGCTTTTGCGATACCAAGCTTTTGATTTGAATGGAGCGGTAAAACGCAGATGTTAGGAATATTACAAAAATTAAAAAGTAATTTTTTTTTAATATTAATGTTAGGAATATAAAAATTAGCTGGCCGGATGGCCTATTCTGAGCAGTGAACTAAGATGGTCTTAATTTTACAAACGGATAGATAATATTGAAGATAGTGACAAAAGACAGTGTAGTTCACATCATCGACAGACTGTGTTGAATAAAAAAGTGTCGCAATTTGCACACAAAAACACGACCTTGGACGCAGGTGTTCAAATTTACTTAGTATGGAGGAGAGGGTTTTTGAGCGGTAGCTGTGTCTAAATATAACTTGTAACGACAAAATTTTGGAGGGGAGAGAAAGGTTGGTTCAAAAATCAAGCACATTTTTTTTTAGAAACACAAGTAGAGACGGACAGACTAACAGATAAACATCCATACTTGACTGAAGCATGACTGAAATGACTTTATGGTAGGAAATTTGAAATTTAAAATAAACCGAGGCAGTGATTGGCCACAGACAATCATATCATTAGCGCTCAGACGCGAAAGTGGGGCCATTCTTCAATAGTTGTTCAGTGATAGACACAGATTTTAAAGTGTGGTGATTCCATATGAAAGCAAGTGAAATAAAATTTAGGGACGCCATACTATAGCCAGCAGCTCAGCTGAGTTTTGCTAGCAATTCTGTGTTATTTATTCATAATCTGGTAAGATTGAAATTATTTCCTTATATATTTTGAATATTGTTTCATGTTTGAGTGATTTGATACTGCCATATCGAAATCTAGCCTTACAAACAAGTAGGGATTTGCTCTAGACCCCCCGCCCTAGTCAGGGTCTAGGGACCAACAATGTACATAAACTCCAGCAAGGATTATGCAAGACAGATCAAGTGTTGAGAATAATGATACATATTACCTATCCTCTTTTAGGGCCGAAAACTAATAAACATTTTTCAGGATCTATAGTCTGGGAGGATCTATCTGATGTAAAACCACCATGGTAAATGTGCTGTTTGGTCAGAGAGATCTGACCTGTCTGTATGATGTGGTTGTTGTGTCACTGTTGTGTCCAGACGTGGGTAGAGAATAGATTTTGACACATGGCCCATACTTTGATTGCAGAGCTGCGAGTTTCTGTCGTCAACAAAGCAGGGTCTATTCAGTTGGTGACTTTACTCGAGTGTATCTGTGCAGTATTTGTGACAGAGACCACCATTATTGCCCGCCAGCACGGAGAGGTGGGACCACCTGATTTCAGCACCAGAGCGACAACTACCAGATGAGTGAGCCTCTGGTCTGCTGGACTTTCACCAACGCCCTTTAGTTACTAAGAACCCCATAAAGATTCCCACCATTTTCTGGACACTGTGTAGTCAATATAGACAGGTGTGATGAGGCCACCCCAACAGCACAAACAGTACTATCCTCCCAAGTAGATGAATACTAGAACATTTTAATAAAACTAACTAGTATAGTACATATATATGTACACTATTGCATTTATGATATAATATTCTATGCATTTCTTTTCATAATCTCTAAATCCTTTTAAGTTCTGGTCAACCTAAAAAATTGACACAGAACAAAATAAATGTAATATACTTATATCAAAAAATTTTACACACGTGAGTTAGTTCAGTGTATTTTAACATTTATTAATATTATTAGTCTTGTTAATATCTGTGGGTATATTTATAATCCATTACACCACACTACATATCATAACCCTAGACACTTTACGTAGCCACATTCATTAAAAAAAATTAAGTGTGAGGTCGTAGTGGTAGCAAGAAAAGCCTTCTGACAATTCACCACTACATTTTATCTCAGGAGCCTTCACAGCTGGCCTCATACAATTTACATTTAGTAATAACACCATCATACAATACCATCAAACACCACTACAATATTGGGGTCTTGTCCAGGGATAATTAGCCCAACAGTAAGATTAGGATCTCCTGGTGGGAGAAATAAGAGTAGGGAAATAAATTGTAAAATTCCCTTTAACATTAAAAGTGTCCCTGTAGATAAAAGTTGGTGAATCTTCACAGCCAGTAATAATTAATTAGTTAACTGGTTAGTTAGAATTAGTTAGACTATAGTCATAAGAAGTACTTAGTGTATTTACTGGTTAGAGATTTAGCTTGTATATTATTATATTGTCTAAAAAGTATGGCGGAGCTGGCAAAATTTAGATCAGCTGCTGTGCTCACCGCGAAGGAGATGGGAATGGATGGTCAAATTTTAATTCAATACGTAACGACTGAATGTGATAAATATATTGAAAGGGAAGATAGAAAGGTAGCTGAAGAGAAGAGGTTACAAATTGAGGCTGATAGAGAAATTAAGAGGCTGCAGATTGAGGCAGAAGAAAAACGACAGCAAAGGGAGGCAGAAGATAAAAAGGCCGAAAGGGAGGCAGAAGATAGAAGGTTGCAGAGGGAGCACGAATTACGACTAAGGGAGCTGGAATTACAAGGCCCGGCTCCTGAAAATGGTGCCAGCCCTTTTGCCTCAGATGCTACGCCTAGTCTGGGAGCCTCAAACTCAGCTATGGGGTTTCATTTAGACCATTTTGTTGAAAAAGACGATGACATAGAGGGGTACCTAGGACGTTTTGAGTTATTAGCTACTACATATGGGTTAGAGAGAGAGAGGTGGAGTTTAAAGCTATCACAGGGATGAGGGGTACTTCTTATGAAGTATTTGCTAAAATGAACAGGGAAGACCAAGACAATTATGACATGTTAAAGCAGGCTTTGTTATTAAGGTACGAGAAGAATGGTGAATTTTATCGTAAGAAATTTAGAAATGCTAAACTGTTGTCTGGGGAGACATACCACCAATTCTCTGCTAGACTAGAAACCTATTTGGAGAAATGGACGGCTCTGGGGAAGACCCAAGATCTTAAAGAAATGATCATGATTGAGCAATTGAGAGAGTCCATGGCTCCAGACATGAGAAAATTTCTCATGGAACAAGGTGCAGAGAAGTTGGGGGAAATTTTAAATGTTGCTGAGAGGTATCAGGCAGCCCAGGCAGAGGTAAGTGGTGCTAAGAAGAAGCACATAGACAATTTTAAAGCTCCACAGCAATTTAACAAATTTGATAATAGAGAGCAGGGAAATAAAGGTAGGACAAACTTTGAGCGGCCAAGAAATGACTATCGCGACAGAAACTCACAGTTCAATGACCAAAAGTTCAATGAAAGAAAAACCGTTGAACCAAGGAAAAAGATGGTGTAAATGGTGCAAGAAGGATAACCATAACACCGAATTTTGTAGAAGGAAACCTTCAAACATTGCTGCAATGAAGTCGGGGACGCAAAGATTAAAGGTTAATCCTAAGGGACAACAGGAACCTTATCACCCCCCAGTTTGTGAGGATGTTATTTGTAATGGGGTCACCATAAGGTGCCTTTATGATACAGGTTTGGATTATGATTCAGTTGTGAAGTCTAGCCTAGTGGACCCAAGTCAGTATACCACAGAAACAGTGGAAATACAAGGGGCGACTAAGGACATACCACTCATGACACTTCCCATCGCAAGGATAACGGTGAAAACTCGCTATGTGGAAGGAGAAATCAGAGCAGCAGTGATAGATGAACCAATCTACCCTCTGATATTGGGGTGTAGATACGTCTTCTTGGGGAATCCCGAGAAACCTGTGATAATGGCGACAGTGCAGACCAGGTCACAGAAGAAGGAGGAAGAAGGTGAACCTATAAATGCTCATCCAGAGGAGATGAGGAAGGCGCAGGCTGAGGATAGGACACTCAAGCCCTGTTTTTAAAAATTGCCCAAATGCCACACACCTCCGAGCAAGGGGGAATATTTCATGAAGAACAAACTCTTATACAGGAAGGCCGGAACTGGAACAAATGGTCACAACCAGCTGGTTCTCCCACTTCATATAGAGATAAAGTGATGGAACTCGGGCATGCGATTCCCTTCAGTGGTCACATGGGGATCAGCGCCACAGGACAGCGTATAGCTTGTCATTACTTCTGGCCAGGGATAACGGAGGATATAAAAAGATATGTCAAATCCTGCCCAGAATGTCAAAGGGTAGCTCCAAAGCACTGGACTGCTCCTGCAACTCTAGGGGAAATGCCCATAGTGGGAACACCTTTTGAGAGGGTTGCAGTGGATATTGTGGGACCTCTCACTCGGACCAAGAGGAGGAACAGTTACATCCTTACTCTGGTGGACACTTGTTCTATGTGGGGAGAGGCGGTAGCCCTGCCATCAATTGATTCAAAACATGTAGCAGAGGCACTACTTACAATATTTACCCGATTAGGATTCCCGCATCAAATCTTGACGGATAATGGATCTCAGTTCAAGGGGAAACTAACGGAAGAAGTTTTTAAGCTATTTCAAGCCAGACACTTTCATTGTAGTCCGTACCATCCACAAGGGAACGGCCAGGTAGAGAGGTTCAACGGGACTCTCATTTCTATCCTGAGAAAGCTGGCACACGAAAAACCGGATCTGTGGGATCAATTCCTGCCCGCCGCATTGTTTGCGTACCGGGAGGTACCACATAGTTCAACCGGGATGGCTCCCGCAACTCTGCTATTTGGGAGGCCAATAAAAGGTCCTTTAGAAGCTTTATTAAGGACCTGGACAGATGAGAAGGCGGAAGAGACTGTTACCTCATCGTATCAATATGTGAACGAACTGACCACTCTTTGAAAGCTGGATGGAAACTGGCAAATGATAATTTGAAACAAGCCAGGAAGAAACATGCAGCATATTTTAATAGGAAGGCAAAGGACAGGGAACTGGCAGTCGGAGAGAAGGTGCTGCTTCTACTACCCGGAAGCCAGAATAAATTACAAATTGGTTGGCAAGGTCCATATACGGTTCTAGAGAAGGTGTCTAGAACAAACTATAAAATTGACAAAAAGGGGAAGGAAAAAGTTTATCATGTAAACCTGTTAAAGAAGTATCTGGACAGACCACTCCAGGAAAGCACCCCTTTATTGACCTTGGCTATTGCAACCCAGATGCAAAAGGAACCACTCACCTCACATGAATACCCATTACATCCTTGTGAAACAGCAGCACAGGTAAAAGTCAGTAAGCACCTGACTAAAAACCAGAGGGAGAGAGTTCAACAAGTTCTGGAGGAACATACAGATGTATTAACAGATAAACCAGGCCATACAAATTTGCTACAGTATGACATGAAACTGGTAGACTCAAACCCAATCTGTATGAGAGCCTATTCTATTCCGTTCGCGAAGGAGAAGGCATTGAAGGAAGAAATAGAGTATTTGTTGAAGGAGGGGATTATTTCGCACAGTGAATCATCTTTTAGTTCTAGTGTCGTTTTGTTGAGAAAACCGTCTGGGGAACACAGACTGTGCATAGATTACAGGAAACTGAATGCTGTCACAGAAGGACAAGTGGATCCATTACCAGACACAAAACAGTTATTTGCCAGACTGAACAAGGCAAAATACTTTTCAAAGGTGGATCTTAGTAAAGGCTATTACCAGATCCCAGTGAAGCCTGAAGTGAGACCTTATTTGGCTTTTAGCACTTCGGATGGACATTATGAATTCAATATGCTACCATTCGGACTGAAAAATGCTCCGAGTGTGTTTTCAAGGATGATGCGAAAATTGTTGGATCCCCTGAATAACCCATGTATCACAAATTTCATGGATGATATTCTCGTCGCCACCGAGACATTTGAAGAACACATTGAAGCTCTGGAGATGTTGTTTGATAGACTTCGGGAGGCGAACTTAACTGCTAGGCCAACAAAATGTTGTATTGGATGCAAAGAGTTGGAATTCTTGGGACACACGGTATATCAGGGTAATATGACCCCTGATCCTAAGAATTTGGAAAAACTGCAGAGAGCACCTAGGCCGCAAACAAAAAAGGACGTGCGATCATTCGTGTCGTTATGCGGATTTTATCAGAAATACATCAAGAATTTTAACGCTATATGTGCTCCTCTGACTGATTTGACTCGCAAGGGACTTCCAGATAAAATTATTTGGACTGCACAATGTGAACTAGCGTTCCAAGAGTTAAAGGAAAAACTCACTAGCAAGCCTATTCTCAAACTGCCTGATTTGACACAGGACTTTGTCTTAAGAACCGATGCAAGTAATGTAGGACTCGGAGGGGCTTTGTTGCAAAGATCATCTTCACCTGATGGGGAACTGAAACCAGTCGCTTATGCAAGCCGCAAATTGAATAAGGCGGAACAAGGATACTCCACAAGCGAAAAAGAATGTTTAGCATTAATCTGGGCAATAAAGAAGTTTCAAATCTATCTGTATGGTAGGACATTTGTGGTGGAGACGGACCATCAGCCTCTCGTGTTCTTGTCTCAGGCTAAGCATGAAAACGCAAGATTGCTGAGGTGGTCTTTATTGCTTCAACCTTATCAGTTTAGTATCCAATATATCCCAGGCAAATTAAATGTCGGTGCAGATTTCCTCAGTCGGCACCCCTGTGATCAAAATTAGAGTAGTGGCAGACGTGAGGAGTAATTTTACCTATGTGTATCGCTGGTTTTGGAACTTGCCATAGGCATGTTTTCAAGTGGGGAGATGTGTAGTGAAATTGACAGAGATACAACGGTAAAATCCCTCCAAAGATAACATTTAAGGATAAAAACATAATGCGTAGGCTGCTGATGTACATGATCGCCTAGACCGCGGGTCATCATCCTCCATAATAATTGACTTGCTAGACAGGAGGGGAACGGCGGATCAAAAAGAAAAAAAATATGAATGGAAAGGCTAAGGAGACGCAATTGGGGGGGGGGGAAACGGAGAAAAGTCACGTTTCCCAAGTTGACATAAAAAGTAAGCAACTCCACAGAAGGGACCCTAGATATGTTACGCCACAGTCATTTATTGGACGCTTTTGCGATACCAAGCTTTTGATTTGAATGGAGCGGTAAAACGCAGATGTTAGGAATATTACAAAAATTAAAAAGTAATTTTTTCTTAATATTAATGTTAGGAATATAAAAATTAGCTGGCCGGATGGCCTATTCTGAGCAGTGAACTAAGATGGTCTTAATTTTACAAACGGATAGATAATATTGAAGATAGTGACAAAAGACAGTGTAGTTCACATCATCGACAGACTGTGTTGAATAAAAAAGTGTCGCAATTTGCACACAAAAAACACGACCTTGGACGCAGGTGTTCAAATTTACTTAGTATGGAGGAGAGGGTTTTTGAGCGGTAGCTGTGTCTAAATATAACTTGTAACGACAAAATTTTGGAGGGGAGAGAAAGGTTGGTTCAAAAATCAAGCACATTTTTTTTTTAGAAACACAAGTAGAGACGGACAGACTAACAGATAAACATCCATACTTGACTGAAGCATGACTGAAATGACTTTATGGTAGGAAATTTGAAATTTAAAATAAACCGAGGCAGTGATTGGCCACAGACAATCATATCATTAGCGCTCAGACGCGAAAGTGGGGCCATTCTTCAATAGTTGTTCAGTGATAGACACAGATTTTAAAGTGTGGTGATTCCATATGAAAGCAAGTGAAATAAAATTTAGGGACGCCATACTATAGCCAGCAGCTCAGCTGAGTTTTGCTAGCAATTCTGTGTTATTTATTCATAATCTGGTAAGATTGAAATTATTTCCTTATATATTTTGAATATTGTTTCATGTTTGAGTGATTTGATACTGCCATATCGAAATCTAGCCTTACAAACAAGTAGGGATTTGCTCTAGACCCCCCGCCCTAGTCAGGGTCTAGGGACCAACAATGTACATAAACTCCAGCAAGGATTATGCAAGACAGATCAAGTGTTGAGAATAATGATACATATTACCTATCCTCTTTTAGGGCCGAAAACTAATAAACATTTTTCAGGATCTATAGTCTGGGAGGATCTATCTGATGTAAAACCACCATGGTAAATGTGCTGTTTGGTCAGAGAGATCTGACCTGTCTGTATGATGTGGTTGTTGTGTCACTGTTGTGTCCAGACGTGGGTAGAGAATAGATTTTGACACATGGCCCATACTTTGATTGCAGAGCTGCGAGTTTCTGTCGTCAACAAAGCAGGGTCTATTCAGTTGGTGACTTTACTCGAGTGTATCTGTGCAGTATTTGTGACAGAGACCACCATTATTGCCCGCCAGCACGGAGAGGTGGGACCACCTGATTTCAGCACCAGAGCGACAACTACCAGATGAGTGAGCCTCTGGTCTGCTGGACTTTCACCAACGCCCTTTAGTTACTAAGAACCCCATAAAGATTCCCACCATTTTCTGGACACTGTGTAGTCAATATAGACAGGTGTGATGAGGCCACCCCAACAGCACAAACAGTACTATCCTCCCAAGTAGATGAATACTAGAACATTTTAATAAAACTAACTAGTATAGTACATATATATGTACACTATTGCATTTATGATATAATATTCTATGCATTTCTTTTCATAATCTCTAAATCCTTTTAAGTTCTGGTCAACCTAAAAAATTGACACAGAACAAAATAAATGTAATATACTTATATCAAAAAATTTTACACACGTGAGTTAGTTCAGTGTATTTTAACATTTATTAATATTATTAGTCTTGTTAATATCTGTGGGTATATTTATAATCCATTACACCACACTACATATCATAACCCTAGACACTTTACGTAGCCACATTCATTAAAAAAAAAATTAAGTGTGAGGTCGTAGTGGTAGCAAGAAAGGCCTTCTGACAATTCACCACTACATTTTATCTCAGGAGCCTTCACAGCTGGCCTCATACAATTTACATTTAGTAATAACACCATCATACAATACCATCAAACACCACTACAGAGACCTCAGTTTAAAAACGGACGCCGAGATTCCCGGAATTAAAAAATTTTAAAAATTGGTTTTAAAAAAAAACCTGGACTAGAAAATATTTTCTGATTTAAAATTTAAAAAAACTTGGGTTGGAAAATATTTTTAGAATTTAAAAAAAAAAAAAAAAAAATTTTTTTTTTTTTTGGTGGGGGAGAAAAATCCGTACAACGAGTCTGTACGGCCGTACACTGCTAAAAGTATCAAAAATCCGTACATTGTACGAAAAATTCGTACAGGTTGACAGGTATGAGACACACATTGAGGAAACCTGTGGATAACATTACAAGAGAGGCAGAGGTAGACCAAGAAACACATGGAGAAGAGAATTGGAGACAAAATGATTAGGAAAACGTGGAAGGAGCTTGAGCTGATTGCATGTGACAGGAGGACTTGGTATGTGTTTGTTGAAAAACTATGCTCCTTGGGGAGCTAAAAGGTATTGATTGATTGATTGTTATGAAGTGCTACAAAGTACCATAGTTGACCTTCCATTGTTGTCAAATGTCCCTTCATATCCTTAACACAATGCTTCATCCAGGAGATTAAGGTGGCTTTAACAAACAACTAATCAAGTAATTCAAACTAGATTCATGGTCTAGATTAAAATTTGGAGTTTTGAAAGAATCATAACTATTAATAAATAAATAAATCAGAACTGGTGTGACAAATGGACAGGGCACACCCTGAGGAAAAAACTTGTACCATTTAAGGCAATCTTTTTCCTCAGTCCCAGAAAGAAGAAACAGAAGGTAACCCAAAAAACATGCAGAAGAATACTGGTGACATAAAGAAAGACATAGCCAAGCATGGAAGAAATGGCAAGAGATGATACAAAAGCAGAAAGATGTAGGATGTTAAGTATGTATCATCCACAGGTAGAGAATGATTTGAGACAAACTGGAGTACGGCAGAGATGTCTCCTCCTAAAGGTTACAGACTGAGTTACAAAAACAATGACATAAAAAAACAGAAGTGAAACTCAGTGGACTATGACTAAACAGCTTGATGATCTAGATTTTGCTGCCGACCTGGTTCTTCTGTTATATAACTGTAAGCTGTGAGACATAATGAAAATACTTACTTACTTAGTCGTTCCCCTTCTACCATGAGGTGTAGAGGTTTGGAAGAGAGAGCGCCAGACTATCCTATCAGCTGTCTTCCTCCTGGCCTGCCATTCTAGTCCTCGGTCCTTCAAAGATTGTCTAATGTTGTCCTCCCAGCGGACTTTGGGTCGTCCTGGGGGTCTGGATCCCTGGCTCTTTATTTCTCATGCTTGTCGTGGTAGCCGATCTTCTCCCATTCTGCAGTTATGGCCAAACCATCTTAGTTGGATGAAAATACTTGATTGGAGAAATTGGGTGTAAAAATACACAGGGAACAAACAAAATTTATGAGAATAAATGCAGGAAATGATAACAAGGTTGCACTTGAAGAAACACCACTACAAGACATAGAAACATACATATATCTTGGCAGCAATACAGACAAAGCTGGAAGGACTAACACTGGTATCCTTACAAGAATAGAAAAGGCAAGGAGCTTTCACTTCATTGAGAAATACATGGCAATCATGACATCTAGTCAAAAATAAAAATAAATTTTTTCAATCTGCAACTCAAATGTCAAGTCAGTTCTGCACAGGAGAACTTGTACTGCACAGGAGAACTTGTATGGAACAGAAGGACTGAAATGGTACAAGAAGATCACTAATTTGGATTAACTTACAAGAACCAGACAAGCACCAGTGGAACAAGAGGTGAGAAGAAAATGTTGGTGATGGGTAGGACACATAGAGGTAAGCTCTTGATAGCAGTACAAGGTGGTCCTTTTTCAGGAATCCTCAAGGTAAGTAAGATAGAGGGAGACCCAAAAAAAAATACATGGAGTACTTTCTTCTTCTTTCGTCCTGAAAAGGACGTTGGTTGCGTTGTGTCCGTTTACAGCGAAGATGCGATATTTGCGCCTTGCGGCCGACACATCTGACTTCAGCACTGCATTTTTTAGGACCGGGTTTGCCTTCCCTCTTCGATCCCTACTCTCTCAGCCAGACTGCAGTGATGCAGCCTGTTTCCAGGACCACCACTTGGAGGTGGAGTAGGGTCTTGGTCAGCTCTGGTTCGCTGACCCTGACCCAAGCAGTCAAGATATGGAGTACAGAACTAGAGACAGAAATGAAAGTCATGAGGAAGATATGGAGACCTTGACCTGACAGGACACAACAGGAGGACTTGATACGAGTTTGTTGAAAGCCTATGCTCCTTGGGGAGCAGAAGGGTAATGGATGGATGACTGAATGATCAACAAGGAGCTAAAAACTACAGAGGAACACATATGTGTATTGGTGTTCTGTAAACTTGTAGGAAAATGAAATAATGAAGTTCAGCCATAATGTTATTGTTCTTAATATTGTTGGTGTCACACCATTTACCATCATATAAAACAGCACCAACTAAAGATCACAGCGAGGAAGAAATAGAAGAATACTATGAAGAGCTACAACACACACTTAAACCAGTCAAATCTACAGATGTGTTGATAGTAATGGGTGATATGAATGCAAAAGTAGGAAAAGGAAAATACAAGAAAATAGTAGGACAGTATGGATTAGGGACAAGAAATGATAGAGGAGACAGACTTATCCAGTTCTGTGAAGAAAACCAGCTGGTCATATGTAACACCTTTTTTGAACACCACCCAAAGAAATTATACACATGGAAAAGCCCAGGAGATGTAACACGAAATCAAATCGACTATATCATGATAAAACATAGATTTAAGAACAGTGTCACAAGTGCAAAGACACATCCTGGCGCCGACATAAATTCAGATCACAATCCAGTCGTCATCAAAGTAAATATAAAGTTGAAAAGAGCAGGAAACAGAAGACAGGAGGAACCCCAGATAGAAATATCAGCGCTGAAACAACCAGATATAAAACAGAAATATTTAATCGATGTCAAAAAATAAATATCAACAGTTATTGACAGAAAGCATGGAGCAGTATAGAAGAGAAAACCCAGAAGAAAAAGCAACCGCAAAATGGGAATGCTTAAAAACAAGCATACAATCAGCAAATGCAAATTTACCTAAAAAGGAGTCTAAGAAAAATCAAATTTGGATGACAGATGACATCTTGAATAAAATGGCAGAAAGAAAGAAAGCAAAAAACACTCCAGAATATAAAACAATAGACAATGACATACGTACTATGTGTAGAGAAGCAAAAGAACGGTGGATAGAAACAAAATGCAAGGAAATAGAAGACTTGGAAGCAAAGCACATGACAAGAGATGTGCATGAAGAAATAAAGAAATTATCAAATCGGTCGCGGTTTGCACAAGGAGGAAGCTGTATCAAGAACAAAAATGGTGTAATATTACTTGATGAGAAAGACATATCAAACAGATGGGCAGAATAAGTAAAAGAACTATTCGAGGACAACAGAGGTAAAAAACCATCACCAGATTCTAATGAAGGCCCAAACATTCTCAGATCAGAAGTAGAGAATGCCATTCATATGATACAAAAAGGAAAATCAGCAGGCATGGATAACATAAAAATTGAAATGATAGAAGCTCTGGAGAGCTTTGGTATAGATACAATCACAGAAATATGCAACGATATATACAATACAGGATATATACCACACGACATGAAGACATCAGTTTTCATAACATTGCCCAAAAAACCAAATGCAACAGAATGTTCAGACTTCTGAACAATCAGCCTGATGAGTCATGCAATTAAGATATTGCTCAAAATCATACAGGAAAGAATAAAAAGTAAAGTAGACAGCGAAATCCAAGAAGAACAGTTTGGTTTTAGACGGAACAGTGGAACAAGAGAGGCAATATTTTGCCTAAGAATATTAGCAGAAAAATATACAGAGGTCCAAAAAAGTATGTATATGTGCTTCATTGACTATAAGAAGGCTTTTGACAGAGTCCATCATGAGAAAATAATTGAATGCCTCGAAGACATAGGTATTGATGGAAAAGATATAAGAATACTCAGTAACCTTTATTGGGAGCAAACTGCCACAGTAAGATCGGGAAGGAATTATTCACCATACATAGACATAAAAAGAGGTGTCAGACAAGGTTGTGTGCTGTCCCCCTGCCTATTTAATTTATACACCGAAAAAATTTTCAAACAGATACAGGAAATACCAGGACTGAACATCAGTGGAAGGTCAATAAACAACCTTAGATATGCAGATGATACCGTGTTGTTAGCTGAAAGCGAACAGGAGTTACAAGAACTAGTGAAGCAAGTGAACAGTATAAGTCATGAATATGGACTCGACATTAATACTGAGAAAACAAAAACTATGATAATTAGCAAAACAGACGATAAACCCACATTAAAGATAAGCATAAATGGGAAAATCCTGGAACAAGTCAAGAGCTACGTATATCTTGGTCATATAATAACAGAAGATGGCAGATGTGAAATAGAAATCAAGAAGAGAATAGGAATGGCCAAAGCTACATTCAACAACATGAAACATATACTGACATCCAAACAGTTATCTCACAAATTAAAACTGAGAATCATAAAGTATTATATATATTCTGCATTTCTGTATGGTGCAGAAACATGGACGATGAATAAGCATTTGGAAGAAAGAATTGAGGCTCTTGAAATGTGGATATATAGAAGAATGGGGCGTATCTCATGGAAAGAGATGAAAACAAATAAGGAGGTCCTAGAAAATCTAGGTATGAAAAGAGAACTAATGAGGGAGGTCAAAGTTCGGCAGCTAAAATACTTTGGCCACATAAAAAGGCATAACACCTTTCAGAAGACCATAACAGAAGGGAGAGTTGAAGGCAAATGTGCAAGGGGAAGACAGCGCTATAAGTGGGAAGATGACATCAAAAGATGGACAGGAAAGAGTCTATCAGAGTGCACCACCAAGACAAGAGACAGAAGATGTTGGAGATCCATTACAGCCAACCTTCGTTGTGGAGATGGCAACTGATGATGATGAAAACAGCACTTTATATACATTAATGACTGAATGATACAGATGTAAACACAAGTAAACAAACAACATGATACTCTAGTCTCACAAATTATGCATTATTATATTGTTTTATAATTCTTCAGAATATATATATATAGATATATCACATGAGCATTAAAATACAATAACATGAATATAACAACCAAAATAGAGTGATACAAGGATTTGTTTTTTGTCTGCATTTTGAAACTGAATTTGACTTTTGGCCTCAGTTCTTGATAAGTTCCTAGCCCTGTCTGTTGTAAACAATTAAATCATCATCATGTGACGTATTCTTTCCAGAACGTTGTCTCCATTACAGCTGCTCTGAACGCATCACGATTCTGGGCAAGTCGACCTGCATCAGCCAAAGACAAGTTCAGACTCTCTGTGATGTCCTGGGTCCACCGTCGTCTAGGTCGACCCCTTCCCCTTTTTCCAGGGACCATGCCTTCCATCACTGTTTTTTCCAGACTATTATGTCTTTTTATATGACCGAAAAATTTCAGCTTCCTTATTGCGATGGTATTTAGGAGCCAATGTTCCTGTACATTTAGTGAGTGCAGTACTTCTCTGTTGGTCTTTTTTTCTGTCCAGGGTATTCTCAACATCCTTCTGTAGCATTTCATTTCGAATGATGTAATCTTTTTTGCAACTGTTTTATTGAGTGTCCAAGTCTCGCAGCCGTATGTTGCTACTGGGAATATACATGCTCTGATCAGTTGTAACTTTGTTTCTTTGCTTGTGCCTTGCCATAGGTTTTTAAACAATTAAATAAATATAGATAATTAACAGGTACAAGTTGGACAGATAGGAGGACACCAAACAACAGAAAAGAAACATGCGATAGACTTACCAGGAATCAAACTAGTCTACACTTGCTGATAGGAAAGTTATATTGTTGATTGTATCTTTAAATTGTCTGGCCGATTCCCGTAAACCTATCATGTATATTTCTTTTCTGTTTTCTAGTGTCCTTTCTGTCCAATGGGTACCTGCTAATAACACATAAGGAAGGGAAACCCGAGGCCTGTAAACAGTAAATAAATATTAGACAAATATAAAGGTATGTTTTCAGGCACTAGTAAGAAATAAAGAAATAGAACACTAGACAACAGGAAAAACAACAGGACTCGAACCAGTGGGTAAGCCACTCACGTCTGTTGTCTAGTGTTCTACTTCTTTATTTCTTACGAGTGCCTGAAAACGTACCTGCTAATAACCATTATTTATTCCTCTAGTCAACACAGACGTTTCAACCAATCTTTCTACTAATTCAATGGAACTTGCCACTTCTTGCCATTTTTCAATTAATGCCCTTATAAAACAAAGTTATTCCTAGGCTTCCAAAATAAAAGCTTAGATTTGTCACTATTTACGTTTGGCTGATTATTTACAATCAAAGCACTTGCTGAAAATTTAAAAGTGGCAGATTTTATGATTTTCAAACCAAAAGTTACTGTGCACACACAAAAGAACATCTTTAACAGCTTAAACATGGCCAGATTTTGTTATGGCAGTATAATTTTAACAAAGATAAATATCTGGAATAAAAACCGTGGCACAACACAAAGGAACAGGAGAACCCAGAAAGTCATATATAGTCTACAAAAACGTGGTAGCAATTTTGCATCCTACCATGCCGCTACATCAAGTACATTTGTATTTTTCACATTTTAAACTTAGTTCTCATTAACTTTCCATTCTGCTTTTGTTTGTTATCCCTGAAAAAGAGCTTATAGCTGTAACATGGACTATTTTCTTGTCTTCTGTTCTAGTAAGAAGTATTACCCTTTTCTTTTTTTCTAAATCGCTAAACAGGAATTCATCTAGCAAATATGTACCAGATCACAAGATCATTTATATTTGGACATACACCCTAATATAACTGATGGACATTGTGTCTAGATTGAATGGGGTATGCCTCGCCAAAAAAAAAAAAAATGAAAAGGTCATAGACGTCAGTCAATACTAATGAACTTCCGGAATGAAACTAACAATTTAACACTAATTTGTAAAACAGTAGGTTACCTTAGTTCAATTAAAAAAAAAAAAAAAAAAAGACTGGAAAAAATGTAATTAAATAATAACAGACTTACTGAAGTTCTCTTGACAAATGAAGACTTTGACATAAAACTTATGATCGCGGAAAAAACATCTTGCAGGATCCTATATGCTGAAATCATTATTTTCTGCAAGGAGCATTGATTGACTGCTGCATCTGGTCCTCTTGCAGGAAGCATGTACAAAGCAATTTCTTGCAATGGTGGTTTCTGCAGCAATGCTTTACATGGTGAGACCATCAACCCCATGCTCAACCTAATATTAGTCACCTTGTATGACATGTCTTGATATTTAAATAATTAGTGAAAACTGGTAAATTGTAAGCACTCCTGCGAAAGATAGATAGATATAAGAGGACACTTGAATGGGAACACAAGTGACAGGCACACTGGGACTTTGAACCAAAAACATCTGAATGGTGCCATTGCCTCGCTGTGACTGAACCACGACAGGACAAACATCTAAACACCCCTAATAATGATTGTGCTGTTCAGACGGTACGTGGCATGCCTATCACTTCTGCTACTTTTCCATTGTCTATTGTCCTCCTCCTATCTTTCTTTTTACGAGACCCACCATATTTCCATGAATTATTTACTACTCATAGGATTACCTGTTTAAAATCCTACATATGATAGTTATTTCTGAAGACTTTTTCTGTTGTGTAGTACCTTCTGTCTATCTTATTTTAGTTAATTTTTTAAACACTCTAATATGTTTATCTACTTATACACACATGTGTAAGAAATTTCTTTTCTTTTTTTTTTTTTACCAGAACAGGTTTACCTCTGCCTTCATGCGTGAGTAAAAGGATACATGATGAAAGTTAAGACAAAGGGCAGAATGTTAATTATTTACTACTCAAAAGCTTCAGGGCTTCCTTTCCTTGTTTAAAATCTTAGATATCTTTTTCTTCTTCTGCAAACACTCTCAGAAGTCGACAGTGGTCATCTCCAGTCTACTTGTATTTCCATACAGGTTTTCCAGGAATGCTAGGAGTGACAGCCATATGTACGTCTATGTTCCTCTTATGCTGGATATCTTTGAAGTACATGTTCAGCAGTCATTTTATAAGTGCCACAGTTACATTCATCAGTAACTTCTATCTTTAGCTTGTTGAATAGATCGTATCCCAATCTGTGGTGGTTTGATCGGAGTCTGAAGATTATCACTTATTATTAGAAAAATACAATTATGTCTCAAGACTCTGAACACATTTCATAGTTAACTATCATAAACTTGTTATTTGGGGAGGGGAAAGGTAGCGAGTTATGAAGGCAGACATTTAAAAAATGTAAAGGTAGTGTAACAGTGATACTGCCGTGGGGGAGTGAAGTGTTAAAGACTTCACCTATACTAGGTCTCAGCTTAAAAAGGCTGGTGTGACCATTTACATTCTTTTCTGCCTTTGCTTTCCATAACTCAAAGGCTTAGTTAGGTACCCTTCTATACATATGGGTAGACTGGATCATGAATCGACTTAGTTTTGAACCTGGTTCATTTGCCTAAAGAACCAAGTGCACTCTGTCACTTGGATGATCTAAAACTGACAATAGCAAGTTTTACAACCAAAAATGGTATCAGAGTTAGTTTCACAAATAAACAACATACTAGAACCCTTTGCCTCCACTTGGCTAAGTGGTTAGAGCAATTTCATCTTGTGGTGGAGTTACCCAAGTTCTGGGATCAAAACTTGGCAGCTTCATTCTCCAGTCTATCCAACTGTAAGTGCAGATACCTGACTCTACTTCTGAGTTAATTATGCAGCAAGGATAGGAACTGGTCTCCTAACCTCATAAAAAAAAAAGACAAATCTTGTATCTCTAATATTTCACTCCTTACGGCAGTATATGCTATGGAACTATCTTTACCTTTTACCAGAACCCTTACTGATCCATGTTTTAACTGTATTGCTTATTTGTATAACTGAATCCAATATTTCTTTTTTGTTTTCCTCTATCTGCGGGGTGAGAAGAGGTGGAGGAGAGAGACAGAGGTAGTCAAACTAAATGAAATATCACTAGGTTCAAACTTCTTTTGCTAATAGCAAATTAATGTTAAACAAAATGAGGCTAAACTTAATGCCAAGAAAAGTCTGAAGCAATAAACACTGAAGCAAATTTTAACAAATAACAGTAACAATGTTAAAAATTATATCGACAGATCTGATTCCAAAACAATATGTTTGCACTCATTTCCTGGCACTAAATGCCTGTGACGGGTAAAAATCGGTTGATAAGAACAACAGTGGGACATGTTCTTCGATGACATCTAAATAAATCGTCAACGTCGCTTGGGTTAGGATTAGCCTAATGGTTATGATCGATAAATCTAGCCCTAACCCTGACCCCTTTTTACTGTGTCTCTGAATTCTTATTAAGGGCATAACGAGCAGACGACCCGCTGTTCTTCATTTCAACCAGTAAGAATTGGGGGAAGGCAACTGTGAAAAAAGAAAAAAAAAAATATTGGCTTATAATTAAAGCATTCTTGTAAAACTCAGCCAACCAAAATACCTGCATCAAATTATTAATTATTACATTAGCATGTATGGCATTTCAACACATATTGTCATCACAATCACTTTGGAAGCACCCAGAACAAAGACATTATTCAAATCACAAAAGTTTCATTCTATGCTATCATTGCAACACATAGGCTGATTCACACAAGTTAATTAATAGTCCTTGGATAATCCGCCTTGCAGTATGATACACACATACACATGAAGTAGGCCTATTGAAAGTTCTGCTAGCACACTAAAATGCAATGTTCTGTGTCGTTGGCACCATTATTTGACAACCACTATTCACGTGTTCGACAATTTTCTGCTTCAGTTTCATAACCTGATCCCGAAGGCATGATGCTGTGGTCACAAGATCATTATTCTGTCCTTTAAGGTCTTTAACACGATCCTCTAATCTGGATATCCTTTCTAACTTTCTTGTTCGACATTTGCGGGCAGCTACTCTGTTGCGAGCTCGTTTTCGTTCAAGTTTAATCTTTTCCTGAGACTCCATGTTGATGGGGGAGAGGGGTGGTGATGAGCTGAGACAAGGAACAGTTTGTGGCTCGTCCTTAATAAGCGGTATCCTCATGTCTAGCCTGGAGGTGGACACAGGCATACTAGCCTTGGTGGTGGGAATCGTAGTCTTTGGAGGGCTAACAGTATGCGGAACTCTGCCAGCTGGTCCACCGGGTAAAGATGTAGTTGTGGAAAGTTCACTGGCAGACGAGAAGATTGGCACTGCCGCTGCCGCAGGAACTGATGCACTTTGTGAAAGCGCAGTTGGCACTGTTAATGTTGTGAAAGTTCTTGTCAGCTCTTGGCTACGATTAGCCGAAAGGGCTCCACTGCTCTGAAGTTCAGCTAATGCATCTACAAATCCTCGCGCATATGCCTCTTGCTCCTCGGTTACGAATTTAGGAAATATAAACTGCGTCGGGGTGGGCGTAGTTGTAACCAACCCATTAGCTTGAATAATCATTTTCTCCAGTTCAGGCGACGCTAGTTTGAGCATATTGAGGTCTGGTGAAGCTAACACTGTTGCAAGTTTCTTTTGTTTCGTTGCTGAACTGGAATTAAAGTCCAGAGTCATACTTCTTTTTAACTTTTTCACTGCAGAGTCCGGACCGTCCGAATCTGAATACAACGATGGATGGTCCTCCATCCTGGACTTCGATGATGGCGTTCGTAAATCCAGGTTGAAAAAAGGGACACGCGCGTCAGTACTGACTCGCCTCACTTATCAAAATAATGAGTCACTAGATCGTCGGCTGGGCTCCGTCTAGAAGCCGATGTAGTTAGTCACAAGACGTCTCCCTAAACGAAACCAACGCCGTCCTGATAATTATGTGCAGTCAGTTAAGAACAGCCTTCAAACGAATGACTCACGTGATAAATTTAGAACATGACAGCATTTTCTTAAAAACTGATTGGTCCAAAATGATATCATTCGTCACGTGGCACTACTATTGCTAGTCGACGGAAGCACTAACGGGCTTCAAGACCACGTTTATTGATGACGTTTACACAAAATCTATTTATGTATAAGGAATTCCCCTCGTGCGACTTGTGACCCATGACCTTAATGGAGGGTCAAGGGAATGCATTGCCAAGCATCAAGTGCACGACTTAAAAGAAGA
This sequence comes from Oreohelix idahoensis, assembly GCA_024509875.1. Lineage (NCBI taxonomy): Eukaryota > Metazoa > Mollusca > Gastropoda > Stylommatophora > Oreohelicidae > Oreohelix > Oreohelix idahoensis. The sequence continues at coordinate 414,761 of JAMPIV010008711.1, forward strand.
AGAAAAAAAAAAACAAACAGCTCTTTAAACACAACTATTAAATCAGGGGTTCTTAACCTTTCATGTGCCATGGACCACCACTTTAATTGCCCGGTGAAGGCTACGCAAAGGGTGAATAGACCACAGGTTAAGAAATGCTGCATTAAATAAAGAGACAGCTGTAACCACAACGGTTTACAGCGGAGTTGAGGTTATGATTTAAGCAGTATTCTGGATGGGTGTGAAAAAAAATCGAAAAAAGGTAATTCGTCTTACGTCGTAAGACGAATTAGGCCTACCTTTTTTCGATTTTTTTTCACACCCATCCATTTTACTCCACGTCTTACAGCAGTTCCCCTCAACTTCCTCGAAGCAGTATTCTGGGGCAGTTCTAAGTATTAGTAGGCCTATATAAAAAACATCGCTTCATCAACCATATTGGTTGTTCATGTAATTGGTTGATACTACTGCAGAAATGTAGACGAGTTACTGTACCACGTATCGAAGCGAATATTTACTTTGCGATCTTCTAGCGTTTGAGTGTTCTTGTTAAGTTGTGACGAAGATAAACATTGTTCATCATGAGTCATTCAACATTAGGCCAGGTGAGTTATTCTGTCTTAATTTCGGAACACGAGGAAATACCTACACCGCTCTTCCGTCTTGGGCTAAAGCCTGAGTAAACCAGTGACTTAATTCCCTCCCAGCCCGCCTCGTGATAATAGATGCCTGCCCGCCTTTATCAGACCGTGGAGTAAGGCAAACTTTCCCTTTATTTTACTGCACAGTGATTTTCGCGTATGCAGACAGAACTGTGAAATGTAGGTCAACGGAAAAGAGTGAGAGAGAGTTAATTATGCTATCATATAAAGGCAAATATAACTTTCTTTATAAACGTCAAAATGTTATTTATAGACAACAGTCAGATGTATTAAAGAAAGTTCTACAGATATTGACATCTTTGAAGAAAATGTCTCTTTTTTTAAATACATTTTTAAAACATTCTTTGTTTTACGTGTCGTCCACACATGACGTCGCGTAATGTTTGTAATTGTCACGTCACGCCACAAAACCCAGACACTTTCTGACGTCACAAATATCTCCTCTCTCCCCCCCCCCCCCTTTTTTTTCCTTTTCCCTTTTCTTCGTCCTACTTTTTTTGTAAGTAAAACTGAAAAGAAACAACGTAGGCCCTAATCGAATGTAAATTAGTTAACTAGCCATCATCTTCAGCTTCCAATGGAGACGTCTTCCTGTCCTGTACCATCATGATGATATCAGTAATTTGACATAGTACAGTTTATTTATTCGGCATTTTCTTTTTTAAGGCGTGTATTACTTTATTTAAAAAAGAAGTGTATAATTAATTTAAACCAGTTAAAGGTTATACAATTATCGGATATGTCAGCTGAGATTATAATATTAATATGAAGTCGTCAAGTTGTTAACTATTGCGGATAAAAGTTAACCATTGCGGTTAAAAGTAAATTATTGTGGATAAAAGTTAAGTTAACTGCTACCGATAAAAGTTAACTATTGCCGATAAGTTAACTGTTGCGGATAAAAGTTAAATAGCGTATACAAGTTAACTATTGCCGATAAAAGTTAAATATTGCCGATAAAAGTTAACTATTGCGGATAAAAGTTAACTGCTGCCGATAAAAGTTAACTATTGCCGATAAAAGTTAACTGCTGCCGGTACAAGTTAGCTATTGCCGATAAAAGTTAACTATTGCCGATAAAAGTTAATTATTGTGGATAAAAGTTAACTGCTGCCGACAAAAGTTAACTATTGCGAATAAAAGTAGAAACACCATTTATGAAAGAAGCGAGTGTGACTCGTATATTTTTGTGTGACGTTACACTTTTCCACACCCCCTCCCATATTGTCACACAACGTCACAAAATTGTTATTCCCTCTATCGTTCCCGGACGTTTCTAATGAGACAAAGAAAGCATAGCACAACTGCTCGCTCAAGCATGTCCTAAGAGGCCACTAATTTGAGGTTATGCACGGGGCTGGCACCTATCTGCAAGAGCACATGATATGCTTAGGTTCTGGCTTTCTGAAGAGAATCCAACTGCAGGGGTGACTCCGTGCTCTGTAGGGAACGTAAAAAAGAAATTGTTATTGTAAATCAGAATCGACCTCACTGCACTCCGGGCACACCCATAGGTCAGTGTTTCTCAACCTTTTACTGTTCACGGCACACTTTTCAATTTTCTAAAAAGTTGCGGCACACCTTTCTGACCCCGCGCCTGAATAAAACATTACAGTGATGTATACTAAATTAAATACTCTAATTTGTGGGTACTTTAGAATAAAGAACACTTTCAATCTGATTTTCTTTTAATTGTTTAAAATAATTTTTAAGTATCTCTATTTTTGTTCAAAGCAGATAATAGCTCCAATTATTATTGAATGAATTGAATATTACATGATCACTAAAAATATACTTCATGTAGTAAATTTACACAATTTTTGCGGCACACTTTGATAGACGCGGCGGCACACTAGTGTGCCGCGGCACACCGCTTGAGAAACGCTGCCATAGGTGCTCAGTCTCCCTCAGCAAATGTGGAAGAGTATGAATGCTAATTGTACCTGTAGCACGGTGGTTGTACATACGACGGATGTATCCTCTCTCACGTCAATTTCTGTTAGTCCCACATTTGATGCCAAACTCCAACTGTCTCAGCCTTGTTGATTCATCCATTGCAGTGTCATTATCTAGCAGGCTGTCGTGAAATATTCTAATCCACATATATAAATTATCAGGTAAATATAAAGCCGAACAAATAAATTCTAAAAAGAAAACAGCAATGGTAAAATAACAATGCTGTCACAATAACTGTACTCGAAATCCCCCTTGTTTTATGCTTCGTCTGCAAATTGTAACGCTTTCACGTTGATAGTAAAAGCCTACTATATTATTACCCGCTTTCTTCAAGGAAACGTGTGCTGTATTTCTTGGAAAAACATTTGAGATACGCAAGCTGAACAATGACCTAAATTTTAATATTTCATTCATTCCATTTTATACACGGCGTAACTAAAGACAGATGGACTAAAGGATAGAGAGAAGGGAGAGGCATAAAGCCGAACGCATGCAAAATTAAACACGCGTCTCGCTATTAATGCCACCCCCAACACGCGTCGCGCGATACACAATTACTACTATCACGCGTGTAAGGCCACATGCACTAACTTTATTTCAAATCGACAGTGATAAAATACACTAACCTTCCCAGAGTTAGGTTTTTAAATCCTGAAAAACTCTTATTAGAAAAGATGACATTAGATGGGTTTACGTTTGAAAACATTACAGTACCCAGACAGCACATCTTCGAAACAGGAGGTAGAAGAAATTGCATATTTTGAACGCAGCCACTTAGCTCTTTTAAATTTGTATATTTGGGTTCCTTAGGGCTTGCTGACAAAGAATATGTAAAACGTTACGCAAATAGTCTAGGAATTAACAAGTTATAGCCAAAATAAAATGATGGTGCTGTCAGACAACACCCAAAATCAGAATCGCTCAGTGGTAGATTTTTTAAACCTTACGTACGGAAATAGCCTACCATGTAAACTCCAAATTGATTGGAGCGCAACAAATATAAGACTAAACACGATTGGTCGGACTATAAATACTATCTTTGGTTGTTAGGGGAGACGTAGGAAGGTAAAATTTTTTCAAACACTTGTCGAAACGTGGCTCCATTGGCCAGACTCGCTGATATAATCACTTAGGAGCGTTAGTTCGAGACCACTAGTTCAAATAAGCTTGATAAAGCAACAGTGCGTTGAAGCCAGCTCATATTTTTGCTAAATAAAAGCCTGGAACATAAGCAGATGGGAATTTGTGCCAGTATTTGTGCCAGAATTCATTGCTAGTCAACGTATCTGTGTTTATTCTATGAATTGTGGTAAGCTTGAAACATTCAGTATCTTTTAATGAAAATTGAATGTGAATTGTTAATTTATGCCTGTGTAGTTCAGTAGCAAACATGATGTAAAGCCTATAATGCTCCAGCCTGAACAGAAGGTGTCGGAGGAAAGTAAAACGACATGGAATGGCCAAACAGTACACTGACACCTAGATGATTGACTAGAAAGAAATAATGCTGGAATTGCAGAGGCGTAGTAACCATTAAGGAGGTTAATACTGGTATAAAGTATTTCAGATGACGCTGACAGTTGGCCTAACGCTCTGAACTCAATGTTTGTGATGTATTGTGCTCAGTGTAGAACTAGAGTATCAATTAGTTGTGAAGTAGAAGGTACATCCTTCTTGTTTTCAGGGACCGTGGTCTTGACGTTATTGAGCAGCACCTGGTCAGAGCCTTGCTGAATCCAGAGTCGGACAGCATACTCCTTGGTCCATTTAGCTATCAGTGAGGTGTCTCCAGAGCACAGGGGAGAAATCGAGCAGAGGAGTCTTTTCCTGCCGCCATCACGCAAGATAAGCTGATGTGGCCAGCTGAGCTCAAAATTATGTACCCCCATCTTAAAATAACATTGTAACATAAACTTAAGAGGGGAAGTAAATTGTTTTAATATCAGGAACTGAGAACATCTCCAATACTAGTTCCAATAAAGACAAACTATTGAAGTCATGATGACAAATACCAACAGAGCTTGAACAAAACAAAACCAGTATTACCTCATATTACTACTACACAACTGACACACATAGGATACTTTTAATAATATATGTCACTACAATATTCATATTGAGAAATTCTGTACATATAACTTGTAATTAAAATTGATTGTGATTCCTGGTTCCCTTTGTATTTGAATCAGGACACATATCCATTCATGACAGCAATGAATACATATTGTTATTTGAAAAGTTATCAGTGACTCCTTTAAGATATCCTTGTAGAGTGTTTTATGTATGTGAGTGTCACAGTGTTGTCACGTGTAGTGGAATAAATTAAATTGTTTATCTGTCTGTTGTTGTTTTGACTTACACTTCATCATACACATACCCTAGACATATAACGTAGTCATCACACTATTCCAGAATAATTCTGACTGAGATATATATATATATGTGGCAGCAAGTAAGGTTATCTATAATACACTACTCTTATTAGATATAGATACCTTCACAGCTGATCTCAGTCAGTACACTAAGTCCCCTATAAATATTTATAACATCCCACTTCACCACATATATTGGGGTCTCGCTCTTGGGATTTTGAATCTTTACCTATTAAAAATATTGGGGGTAATTCACTTCAGGGAATATAAGAATTAAAAGGTATCCTTGGGTGGAATTAAATAAGGTTGAGCTCACGGTGCCTGTGTTGTCCATTAGATATATAATTAGAGATTGAATTGTTGGTTAGACATTGTGTAAATTTACCTGATAGACAATGGCGGACCTGGCCAAGTTTCGATCTGCTGCTGTTCAGACTGCAAAAGAGTTAGGATTAGATGGGCAAGTTATGGTTGCCTATGTCACTACGGAATGTGACAAATTTATTGAACGCGAAGAAAGAAGGTTTGAAGCCGAAAGAAAGTTAGAGGCTGAAAGGGAAATTAAGAAGTTACAATTTGAGGCTAAGGCTGAGACTAAGAGGTTGCAGATTGAGGCTGAGGCTAAGAAATTGGAGGCAGAAAGAGAAGACAAAAGATTGGCTGCAGAAAGGGAAGAGAAGAAATTAGCTGCAGAAAGAGAAGAAAAGAAATTAGCTGCAGAAAGAGAAGAAAAGAAATTAGCTGCAGAAAGAGAAGAAAAGAAATTAGCTGCAGAAAGGGAAGCGAAGAAATTAGCTGCAGAAAGGGAAGCAGAAGATAAGAGATTACAAAGGGAACATGAGTTACGACTAAGGGAGTTTGAGTTTCAGGGCCATGCTCCTGAAAATGGTGCCAGTCCCTTTGCCTCTGATGCCACTGCCAGCCAAGGAGCCTCAACCTCAGCTATGAATTTTCATTTAGATCATTTTGTTGAGAAAGACGATGATATAGAGAGCTACCTAAATAGGTATGAACTATTAGCTACCACGTATGGGTTAGAGAGAGAAAGGTGGAGCTTAAAGTTATCTCAGGGACTTCGTGGGGCAGCTTATGAGGTTTTTGCAAAAATGAGCAGAGGTGATCAGGAAAATTATGACATGCTAAAGCAGGCTCTTTTGTTAAGATATGAAAAGAATGCAGAATTTTATAGGAAAAAAATTAGGAATGCTAAACTACTGTCAGGTGAAACCTATCACCAGTTCTCTGCACGAATAGAGACATACTTGGAGAAATGGACTTCTCTGGAGAAAACCCAAGATCTTAAGGAAATGGTCCTTATAGAGCAATTAAGAGAGTCCATGGCTCCAGACCTGAGAAAGTTTCTCATGGAACAAGGTGCAGAGAGGCTGGGTGAGTTGCTAAATGTTGCGGAAAGGTATCAAGCAGCTCAAGCAGAGGTAACAGGTAATAAAAAGAAACAAGTGGATAACTTTAGGGCACCACAGAACTTTAATAAATTTGATCCTAGGGATCAAAACAAAGGTAATCACCAGTTTGATAGGCCACGGTATGAAAATAAAAATAAATTCCCACAATTCGATGAAAGGAAATATGATGAAAGAAAATCTTTCAACCAAGGAAAAAGGTGGTGTAAGAATTGTCAGATGGACAATCATGACACTGACCGTTGCAGAAGGAAACCTGTGTATATGGCAACCCTTCAGGTCAGGTCGACCTCAAGACAGGAGGAGGATATTATGTTGGATACCACTCCAGAAGAGATGAGGAAGGCACAGGCTGGGGATAAAACACTCAAGCCTTGTTTCAGAAAATTGTCAACTTGTCATACAACTCCAGGCAATGGAGATTTTTACATGAAAAACAAGTTGATGTATAGGAAGACTGGAGCTAGATCCAAAGGTCAAGGACAGCTGGTACTTCCTAAAAGATATAGGGCAGACTTAATAAGGAGCCTACATGTGAAACCAGATGGGGACCATGAGAAGATAGGTACCATCATTCAAAAGGTGGCTCACAATTATTATTGGCCCAAAGCAAGATGGGACATTGAGAATTTTGTAGAAAGGTGTAGCATAGCACATGAGGGAACACCCACAAGTGGGAACATGGATCAGGACCTGGACACGCCACGGGGCAAAATTAGGCCTGATAATAAAAAGAAAAGTAGATTTGATAAAGTGGACCAAATGGAATGGGAAGCCCCTTTTCACGGACAAGCTTCACTTAACTGTTTTACAATGGCCACTATGCGGAGAGTGCAAAAAGATGTCTTACCCCAGGATAAGCCGAAAATCCCTCAATCGGACTTAAACAAACTGGAGGAAGAGGATGTAGAAAGGAAATCTCTCATCAAGAATTTTAAGTGGGGAGAAAGCCCCAAAAGAAAAATTGGTAGCGGTCGTTTTGTGAATGATAATTCTGGGAGGAAAAATCATCACTATAGAGCTTCGAGTGGAAGAGACCATACCGGTGCATGGACAAATAGGTCCACACAATTAAAGGTCCACATGTAGCTTTGTTAAGAACGTGGACTGATGAAAAGGCAGAGGAAAACATTACATCTTCATACCAATATGTGAATGAGCTGACCACTCGTTTAAAAAACTGGCTGGAAACTTGCCAATGAAAATTTGAAACAAGCCAGGAAGAAACATGCTGCCTATTATAACAGGAAGGCGAAAGACAGAAATTTGGCTGTGGGAGAGAAAGTACTGCTTCTTTTGCCCGGGAGTCAGAATAAGTTACAGATTGGATGGCAAGGTCCATATACAGTTCTAGAGAAGGTGTCTAGAACAAATTATAAGATAGATAAGAAGGGGAAAGAAAAAATCTATCATGTGAATCTCCTGAAGAAATATTTGGAAAGAGAACATCAGGAGGAGACACACTTGTTGACCTTGTCCATCGCCATGGAGATGAAAAAGGAACCACTTTTCATCATTTGAATATCCATTACACCCCTGTGGGACAGCAGCACAGGTGAAAATCAGTACACATTTAACGAAAACTCAGAAAGAGAGAGTGCAACAGGTTCTAAATAATCATGCAGAGGTGTTAACAGACCGACCAGGGCATACAAACCTATTGGAATATGATATGAAACTGATAGACCACACACTTGTCTGTATGAAACCATATTCGATTCCGTTTGCTAAGGAGAAAGCTTTGAAGGAAGAGATAGACTATCTGTTGAAGGAAGGAATTATTTCGCACAGTGAATCTTCGTATAGTTCTGGTGTTGTACTCTTAAGGAAGCCCTCTGGAGAACATAGACTCTGTATAGATTACAGGAGACTGAATGCTATTACAGAAGGACAGATGGATCCATTGCCGGATACAAATCAGCTGTTTGCCAGACTAAATAAAGCTAAATATTTCTCAAAAGTGGATCTGAGTAAAGGATACTATCAGATTCCAGTAAAGCCTGAGGTTAGGCCATACCTAGCCTTTAGTACCTCAGAAGGACACTATGAGTTTAATAGATTGCCATTTGGATTGAAGAATGCGCCTAGTGTCTTCTCTAGAATGATGAGAAAATTGTTGGATGTAAACATTTCGGAGGAACGTAATGAATCCCTGAGTTGCCTCTTTGATTGAGGATATTCCGAATGTTTCATACAGGATAATAAGAAGATTATGGGATCCACTACGAAAACTCTGCTATCACCAGGTGTATGTTATCTCCTCATAACGTACATTTTGAGGGAAATATAATGTTCTCTGGACATGTCATTGCGCAGACTCAGAGAAGAGAAATGGTGAATACGGGTTGCGAAGCAGCATTAAGACAAACACTCACACTTGCGGCTGTTCAGTAACATAACCGAAATATATTATTGGTTGTAGAAGTCTGAGGCAGATTTCATGAGTAGTGCCTACTCTGAATGGACCTCTCTACATAAAACCATGATAGCACCACAGCAGAGTAAAGTCAAGTTGACTTACATTTATCTATGTGTATATAGAATAAAGGACTGACATATAATGTCTGTTTTAAGAGGGGAGGTGTCGTGAAATATTCTAATCCACATATATAAATTATCAGGTAAATATAAAGCCTAACAAATAAATTCTAATAAAGAAAAGAGCAATGGTAAAATAACAGTGCTGTCACAATAACTGTACTCGAAATCCCCCTTGTTTTATGCTTCGTCTGCAAATTGTAACGCTTTCACGTTGATAGTAAAAGCCTACTATATTATTACCCGCTTTCTTCAAGGAAACGTGTGCTGTATTTCTTGGAAAAACATTTGAGATACGCAAGCTGAACAATGACCTAAATTTTAATATTTCATTCATTCCATTTCATACACGGCGTAACTAAAGACAGATGGACTAAAGGATAGAGAGAAGGGAGAGGCATAAAGCCGAACGCATGCAAAATTAAACACGCGTCTCGCTATTAATGCCACCCCCAACACGCGTCGCGCGATACACAATTACTACTATCACGCGTGTAAGGCCACATGCACTAACTTTATTTCAAATCGACAGTGATAAAATACACTAACCTTCCCAGAGTTAGGTTTTTAAATCCTGAAAAACTCTTATTAGAAAAGATGACATTAGATGGGTTTACGTTTGAAAACATTACAGTACCCAGACAGCACATCTTCGAAACAGGAGGTAGAAGAAATTGCATATTTTGAACGCAGCCACTTAGCTCTTTTAAATTTGTATATTTGGGTTCCTTAGGGCTTGCTGACAAAGAATATGTAAAACGTTACGCAAATAGTCTAGGAATTAACAAGTTATAGCCAAAATAAAATGATGGTGCTGTCAGACAACACCCCAAAATCAGAATCGCTCAGTGGTAGATTTTTTAAACCTTACGTACGGAAATAGCCTACCATGTAAACTCCAAATTGATTGGAGCGCAACAAATATAAGACTAAACACGATTGGTCGGACTATAAATACTATCTTTGGTTGTTAGGGGAGACGTAGGAAGGTAAAATTTTTTCAAACACTTGTCGAAACGTGGCTCCATTGGCCAGACTCGCTGATATAATCACTTAGGAGCGTTAGTTCGAGACCACTAGTTCAAATAAGCTTGATAAAGCAACAGTGCGTTGAAGCCAGCTCATATTTTTGCTAAATAAAAGCCTGGAACATAAGCAGATGGGAATTTGTGCCAGTATTTGTGCCAGAATTCATTGCTAGTCAACGTATCTGTGTTTATTCTATGAATTGTGGTAAGCTTGAAACATTCAGTATCTTTTAATGAAAATTGAATGTGAATTGTTAATTTATGCCTGTGTAGTTCAGTAGCAAACATGATGTAAAGCCTATAATGCTCCAGCCTGAACAGAAGGTGTCGGAGGAAAGTAAAACGACATGGAATGGCCAAACAGTACACTGACACCTAGATGATTGACTAGAAAGAAATAATGCTGGAATTGCAGAGGCGTAGTAACCATTAAGGAGGTTAATACTGTATAAAGTATTTCAGATGAAGCTGACAGTTGGCCTAACGCTCTGAACTCAATGTTTGTGATGTATTGTGCTCAGTGTAGAACTAGAGTATCAATTAGTTGTGAAGTAGAAGGTACATCCTTCTTGTTTTCAGGGACCGTGGTCTTGACGTTATTGAGCAGCACCTGGTCAGAGCCTTGCTGAATCCAGAGTCGGACAGCATACTCCTTGGTCCATTTAGCTATCAGTGAGGTGTCTCCAGAGCACAGGGGAGAAATCGAGCAGAGGAGTCTTTTCCTGCCGCCATCACGCAAGATAAGCTGATGTGGCCAGCTGAGCTCAAAATTATGTACCCCCATCTTAAAATAACATTGTAACATAAACTTAAGAGGGGAAGTAAATTGTTTTAATATCAGGAACTGAGAACATCTCCAATACTAGTTCCAATAAAGACAAACTATTGAAGTCATGATGACAAATACCAACAGAGCTTGAACAAAACAAAACCAGTATTACCTCATATTACTACTACACAACTGACACACATAGGATACTTTTAATAATATATGTCACTACAATATTCATATTGAGAAATTCTGTACATATAACTTGTAATTAAAATTGATTGTGATTCCTGGTTCCCTTTGTATTTGAATCAGGACACATATCCATTCATGACAGCAATGAATACATATTGTTATTTGAAAAGTTATCAGTGACTCCTTTAAGATATCCTTGTAGAGTGTTTTATGTATGTGAGTGTCACAGTGTTGTCACGTGTAGTGGAATAAATTAAATTGTTTATCTGTCTGTTGTTGTTTTGACTTACACTTCATCATACACATACCCTAGACATATAACGTAGTCATCACACTATTCCAGAATAATTCTGACTGAGATATATATATATATGTGGCAGCAAGTAAGGTTATCTATAATACACTACTCTTATTAGATATAGATACCTTCACAGCTGATCTCAGTCAGTACACTAAGTCCCCTATAAATATTTATAACATCCCACTTCACCACATATATTGGGGTCTCGCTCTTGGGATTTTGAATCTTTACCTATTAAAAATATTGGGGGGTAATTCACTTCAGGGAATATAAGAATTAAAAGGTATCCTTGGGTGGAATTAAATAAGGTTGAGCTCACGGTGCCTGTGTTGTCCATTAGATATATAATTAGAGATTGAATTGTTGGTTAGACATTGTGTAAATTTACCTGATAGACAATGGCGGACCTGGCCAAGTTTCGATCTGCTGCTGTTCAGACTGCAAAAGAGTTAGGATTAGATGGGCAAGTTATGGTTGCCTATGTCACTACGGAATGTGACAAATTTATTGAACGCGAAGAAAGAAGGTTTGAAGCCGAAAGAAAGTTAGAGGCTGAAAGGGAAATTAAGAAGTTACAATTTGAGGCTAAGGCTGAGACTAAGAGGTTGCAGATTGAGGCTGAGGCTAAGAAATTGGAGGCAGAAAGAGAAGACAAAAGATTGGCTGCAGAAAGGGAAGAGAAGAAATTAGCTGCAGAAAGAGAAGAAAAGAAATTAGCTGCAGAAAGAGAAGAAAAGAAATTAGCTGCAGAAAGAGAAGAAAAGAAATTAGCTGCAGAAAGGGAAGCCGAAGAAAGAAGATTGACTGCAGAAAGGGAAGCAGAAGATAAGAGATTACAAAGGGAACATGAGTTACGACTAAGGGAGTTTGAGTTTCAGGGCCATGCTCCTGAAAATGGTGCCAGTCCCTTTGCCTCTGATGCCACTGCCGGCCAAGGAGCCTCAACCTCAGCTATGAATTTTCATTTAGATCATTTTGTTGAGAAAGACGATGATATAGAGAGCTACCTAAATAGGTATGAACTATTAGCTACCACGTATGGGTTAGAGAGAGAAAGGTGGAGCTTAAAGTTATCTCAGGGACTTCGTGGGGCAGCTTATGAGGTTTTTGCAAAAATGAGCAGAGGTGATCAGGAAAATTATGACATGCTAAAGCAGGCTCTTTTGTTAAGATATGAAAAGAATGCAGAATTTTATAGGAAAAAATTTAGGAATGCTAAACTACTGTCAGGTGAAACCTATCACCAGTTCTCTGCACGAATAGAGACATACTTGGAGAAATGGACTTCTCTGGAGAAAACCCAAGATCTTAAGGAAATGGTCCTTATAGAGCAATTAAGAGAGTCCATGGCTCCAGACCTGAGAAAGTTTCTCATGGAACAAGGTGCAGAGAGGCTGGGTGAGTTGCTAAATGTTGCGGAAAGGTATCAAGCAGCTCAAGCAGAGGTAACAGGTAATAAAAAGAAACAAGTGGATAACTTTAGGGCACCACAGAACTTTAATAAATTTGATCCTAGGGATCAAAACAAAGGTAAGCACCAGTTTGATAGGCCACGGTATGAAAATAAAAATTAAATTCCCACAATTCGATGAAAGGAAATATGATGAAAGAAAATCTTTCAACCAAGGAAAAAGGTGGTGTAAGAATTGTCAGATGGACAATCATGACACTGACCGTTGCAGAAGGAAACCTGTGTATATGGCAACCCTTCAGGTCAGGTCGACCTCAAGACAGGAGGAGGATATTATGTTGGATACCACTCCAGAAGAGATGAGGAAGGCACAGGCTGGGGATAAAACACTCAAGCCTTGTTTCAGAAAATTGTCAACTTGTCATACAACTCCAGGCAATGGAGATTTTTACATGAAAAACAAGTTGATGTATAGGAAGACTGGAGCTAGATCCAAAGGTCAAGGACAGCTGGTACTTCCTAAAAGATATAGGGCAGACTTAATAAGGAGCCTACATGTGAAACCAGATGGGGACCATGAGAAGATAGGTACCATCATTCAAAAGGTGGCTCACAATTATTATTGGCCCAAAGCAAGATGGGACATTGAGAATTTTGTAGAAAGGTGTAGCATAGCACATGAGGGAACACCCACAAGTGGGAACATGGATCAGGACCTGGACACGCCACGGGGCAAAATTAGGCCTGATAATAAAAAGAAAAGTAGATTTGATAAAGTGGACCAAATGGAATGGGAAGCCCCTTTTCACGGACAAGCTTCACTTAACTGTTTTACAATGGCCACTATGCGGAGAGTGCAAAAAGATGTCTTACCCCAGGATAAGCCGAAAATCCCTCAATCGGACTTAAACAAACTGGAGGAAGAGGATGTAGAAAGGAAATCTCTCATCAAGAATTTTAAGTGGGGAGAAAGTCCCAAAAGAAAAATTGGTAGCGGTCGTTTTGTGAATGATAATTCTGGGAGGAAAAATCATCACTATAGAGCTTCGAGTGGAAGAGACCATACCGGTGCATGGACAAATAGGTCCACACAATTAAAGGTCCACATGTAGCTTTGTTAAGAACGTGGACTGATGAAAAGGCAGAGGAAAACATTACATCTTCATACCAATATGTGAATGAGCTGACCACTCGTTTAAAAACTGGCTGGAAACTTGCCAATGAAAATTTGAAACAAGCCAGGAAGAAACATGCTGCCTATTATAACAGGAAGGCGAAAGACAGAAATTTGGCTGTGGGAGAGAAAGTACTGCTTCTTTTGCCCGGGAGTCAGAATAAGTTACAGATTGGATGGCAAGGTCCATATACAGTTCTAGAGAAGGTGTCTAGAACAAATTATAAGATAGATAAGAAGGGGAAAGAAAAAATCTATCATGTGAATCTCCTGAAGAAATATTTGGAAAGAGAACATCAGGAGGAGACACACTTGTTGACCTTGTCCATCGCCATGGAGATGAAAAAGGAACCACTTTTCATCATTTGAATATCCATTACACCCCTGTGGGACAGCAGCACAGGTGAAAATCAGTACACATTTAACGAAAACTCAGAAAGAGAGAGTGCAACAGGTTCTAAATAATCATGCAGAGGTGTTAACAGACCGACCAGGGCATACAAACCCATTGGAATATGATATGAAACTGATAGACCACACACCTGTCTGTATGAAACCATATTCGATTCCGTTTGCTAAGGAGAAAGCTTTGAAGGAAGAGATAGACTATCTATTGAAGGAAGGAATTATTTCGCACAGTGAATCTTCGTATAGTTCCGGTGTTGTACTCTTAAGGAAGCCCTCTGGAGAACATAGACTCTGTATAGATTACAGGAGACTGAATGCTATTACAGAAGGACAGGTGGATCCATTGCCGGATACAAATCAGCTGTTTGCCAGACTAAATAAAGCTAAATATTTCTCAAAAGTGGATCTGAGTAAAGGATACTATCAGATTCCAGTAAAGCCTGAGGTTAGACCATACCTAGCTTTTAGTACCTCAGAAGGACACTATGAGTTTAATAGATTGCCATTTGGAGTGAAGAATGCGCCTAGTGTCTTCTCTAGAATGATGAGAAAATTGTTGGATGTAAACATTTCGGAGGAACGTAATGAATCCCTGAGTTGCCTCTTTGATTGAGGATATTCCGAATGTTTCATACAGGATAATAAGAAGATTATGGGATCCACTACGAAAACTCTGCTATCACCAGGTATATGTTATCTCCTCATAACGTACATTTTGAGGGAAATATAATGTTCTCTGGACATGTCATTGCGCAGACTCAGAGAAGAGAAATGGTGAATACGGGTTGCGAAGCAGCATTAAGACAAGCACTCACACTTGCGGCTGTTCAGTAACATAACCGAAAAATATATTAGTGGTTGTAGAAGTCTGAGGCAGATTTCATGAGTAGTGCCTACTCTGAATGGACCCAACTACATAAAACCATGATAGCACCACAGCAGAGTAAAGTCAAGTTGACTTACATTTATCTATGTGTATATAGAATAAAGGACTGACATATAATGTCTGTTTTAAGAGGGGAGGTGTCGTGAAATATTCTAATCCACATATATAAATTATCAGGTAAATATAAAGCCTAACAAATAAATTCTAATAAAGAAAAGAGCAATGGTAAAATAACAGTGCTGTCACAATAACTGTACTCGAAATCCCCCTTGTTTTATGCTTCGTCTGCAAATTGTAACGCTTTCACGTTGATAGTAAAAGCCTACTATATTATTACCCGCTTTCTTCAATGAAACGTGTGCTGTATTTCTGGAAAAACATTGAGATACGCAAGCTGAACAATGACCTAATTTTAATATTTCATTCATTCCATTTTATACACGGCGTAACTAAAGCCAGATGGACTAAAGGATAGAGAGAAGGGAGAGGCATAAAGCCGAACGCATGCAAAATTAAACACGCGTCTCGCTATTAATGCCACCCCCAACACGCGGCGCGCGATACACAATTACTACTATCACGCGTGTAAGGCCTCATGCACTAACTTTTTCGGACGGACAGTGATAAATTCACTACCCTTCCCAGAGTTAGGTTTTTAAATCCTGAAAAACTCTTATTAGAAAAGATGACAATAGATGGGTTTACGTTTGAAAACATTACAGTACCCAGACAGCACATCTTCGAAACAGGAGGTAGAAGGAATTGCATATTTTGAACGCAGCCACTTAGCTCTTTTAAATTTGTATATTTGGGTTCCTTAGGGCTTGCTGACAAAGAATATGTAAAACGTTACGCAAATAGTCTAGGAATTAACAAGTTATAACCAAAATAAAATAGTGGGGATGCCTGACAGCATGAAATCATTTCTGCTCATAAAATTTTTTGAAAAAAACCTTACGTACGGAAATAGCCTACCATGTAAACTCCAAATTGATTGGAGCGCAACAAATATAAGACTAAACACGATTGGTCGGACTATAAATACTATCTTTGGTTGTTAGGGGAGACGTAGGAAGGTAAAATTTTTTCAAACACTTGTCGAAACGTGGCTCCATTGGCCAGACTCGCTGATATAATCACTTAGGAGCGTTAGTTCGAGACCACTAGTTCAAATAAGCTTGATAAAGCAACAGTGCGTTGAAGCCAGCTCATATTTTTGCTAAATAAAAGCCTGGAACATAAGCAGATGGGAATTTGTGCCAGTATTTGTGCCAGAATTCATTGCTAGTCAACGTATCTGTGTTTTTTCTATGAATTGTGGTAAGCTTGAAACATTCAGTATCTTTTAATGAAAATTGAATGTGAATTGTTAATTTATGCCTGTATATATGTGTAGTTCAGTAGCAAACATGATGTAAAGCCTATAATGCTCCAGCCTGAACAGAAGGTGTCGGAGGAAAGTAAAACGGCATGGAATGGCCAAACAGTACACTGACACCTAGATGATTGACTAGAAAGAAATAATGCTGGAAGTGCAGAGGCGTAGTAACCATTAAGGAGGTTAATACTGGTATAAAGTATTTCAGATGAAGCTGACAGTTGGCCTAACGCTCTGAACTCAATGTTTGTGATGTATTGTGCTCAGTGTAGAACTAGAGTATCAATTAGTTATGAAGTAGAAGGTACATCCTTCTTGTTTTCAGGGACCGTGGTCTTGATGGTATTGAGCAGCACCTGGTCAGAGCTTTGCTGAATCCAGAGTCGGACAGCATACTCCCGCCTTCTTCAATGAAACGTGTGCTGCATTTCTAAGAAAAACATTGAGACGTACTGCGTAATGACCTAAATTAATCCTAACATTAATTATATTACGTTACCAAAACGAACGTAATGAT